>JACGTP010000011.1:0-429458 GCA_023678845.1 Mischocyttarus mexicanus | reverse complement strand
TGTATCCCTTTCTCTATCATTTCTTCTCTATTTATCCTTTCTTTCTTTCTTTTCTCTTTCTATTTTCTTTCCTTTTCTCTACATGAAGTTGGGTTCAGAGGGCCAACGTACCTGGTTACACGCATCCTCGGTTACGTATACACGGTGCCTTGTTAGAATTGCCTTTTGCGAACGCTTCCTCTCTCTCTCTCTCTCTCTCTCTCTCTCTCTTTATTTTTCTCTTTCTTTCTTTCTTTCTTTTTCTCACTCTCTCTCTCTCTACCTTTCTCTTTCTTTCTCTTAACGGAAGTAGCACAGAGAAACGTTCCACGAAGAAATTGCATGCTTTCGAGCGGAACGCGCGTTACCCAGAAGCAGATCGCTTTTCTTTATAGTTCACCCTCTTCACGGGATCATGCTTTTCCTCCCTACTCGATTTTCTACCATGATCTAGATCGATTTCTATTTTTTTCTTTCTTCCTTTCTTTTTTTCTTCCTATTCCTTTCTTTTTCTTTCTCTTTTTCTTTTACTTTTCACTCGATTCCCTTTTATTCACGAAAATCTATTATAGGGAAGTAAATATTTTTCAATATTCGTGATCATTATTTATAAGAGAAAGAAAAAAAGACAATGTTTTTTTGTATTATATACAGCAATTTATTTTTACAAAATATCGAATATGAATTATGTCGTTTATTTATTTTTTTTATATAATAATTTATGAAAATCACAAATAAATGATTCTACTAAAATTGATTTGGGTAAAATGTAAAAAAAGAAAATTCCTGTGCCTTTTCATCTCTCGGAAAAATACTTTTCTCGAGATTTACATACAAGAATAGAAAATCCCATTGAGGGTGGTGGTATATATATATAGGTGTTCCATATATGCGCATTATGAGAGAGTACCATATATTTGGTTTATCTCGATCGCTACGAATTCGAGGTATGTCAGCTCGACGAAATTCGTGCCGCCAAAAGCACGTCGAAGTGAAGGAGAATGAGGAGATGGAAGAGGAGGAGAAGGAGATGGAGGAGGTGGAGGAGGAAGAGAACTCGGTCGAAAGCAGAGAACGTTCCTGAAGTGGCAGTTTAGCGATCGTCCTTGAGCTATTACCTTTTGGACTTCTCGACTTCCGAAAGATTCTTCCTCTCTATCGATCCTTTAAATCTCTGTTAGCCTTTTTAACAACCTTTTCTATACACACACACACACACACACACACGCACGCACGCACATATATATGTATATAAGTATTTCTAAGGAATTTCAATCGATGATGCTTAACCAAAATTCACATAAATATTATAATCTCAGTAAAAACAAGAAAAATAATATACCTTCGGTAACTTGTAATTTTATATGTTACACTGTTACATACACTTATATATATATATATTTTTTTTTTGGTTATATTTTTATCTAAATTATATTGACTATTAAAATTATATTTGATTTATATTGACTAAATCATATTGGTATGTAACTTATTAATATGTAAAAAAAAATATGATGTACGTGTAGATTAAAACAAACTTATGTTTATTTAAATTGTATAAAATTATTTATATAAAAAATTGAAACAAAAAAAATATATATATATGTATGTTATGTGTGTGACTCGTGACCATGTAATATAATTCTGTATGTTCATTTTCTATTGAAGGTCACGAAAATATTTTTGTTCCTATAAATCGTCAGGTTGAAAAATGTGTGAAACCTTACTTATAAAAATTTATGTTTCTTTCATCTGAAATAATTTATATCTAAATAGAACAAAAAAATACGGAGAGAGTGGATTATGGGTATACAAATGATTAAATATTATTATTATAGATATCTCCTTAATAGGTAAGTACTTTAAGTTACTTATCTAAAATCTAAACTCGTGACTAGAAGAAATTTTCATCGATTTAAACGCATACATAACATTTCACAAAAGACGACATGGGATCTATTTAACTCGTCTTACGGTGATATCTTAAAAGTGTTAAGGATTGTGTTCAACAGCTATTACATTGTTTATTTCATGTAAGAGTACACAATCTCGTATGTTAGAAGTTAGTGTGAGAGAGAAAGAGATAGACCGGTTCGATTAACTTTCTCGAAGTGGTCCGCCCAAGATATACACGTGTGAAATTCGTATGACCGTCGTCTTATCGAATATCTCGACTTCATCCTGATAATTTAAACCGCCTTTGAATCAACCCTTTGTACTCTAACCATACCATTTTACATGACAACGAAGCAATATGTTAGTATATAAGTAGACATGTACAACGTATCTACTTGTCTATTTATATAACACGAGTTCGTAATTTATTACACGCGGTAAATTCTACTTTAAATATTTTATCTTACAAATTTTGCATACAAATTAAAGAAATGATTTAAAAAATAAAGAAAAAAAATAATAATAAAAAGTAATTATATTATCCGTTTTTGTATTTTGACAAATTTTATCTACGAATAAGAAAAATAAATTTAATATATATTATTTTTTTAAACAACGTATAGGTGTAATATATATTTTTGTGTATATTACAAAATTATTTCTATACCAAATTGTATATACATATAAATATTATATTATTATTATATATTTAAAAAAAATATTATGTTACTTTTTATATTATGAAAAATTAATAATCTTATAGATTTATAGAACAAATATTAATAGATATGTCTATCATCATACATTAAGATTATCTGCCATAATCAATACCCAGTATGTCAAAGTGGGAAATTCTTCAACTGTGGATGTCATCGAACCGTAATTAAATTAACGATATAGTTCCTTCTCAAATCTCTCTGACTTTGACAATTCGACGCGACTCTTGATAGAACTTCTCCAGATATAATACTATCTATCGAAATTCGTTAGGGGCATTGAATCGTTTAATAATTCAACGAATGGGAATGACATTAAAAACTTAATCTTCGAAAATCAGACATTAAAATCGTCATTATTATTATCGATAATACGAATATTATACCCACAAAAACAATGTCATATTTAATCTTCAATTAACATTGAAGTTCCCAAAAACGTTTAGGAATGATTAATAAATTTCTCAAATTCGTTAAAAAATATATGCGTATGTGTGTGTATGTGTTCCTCCGATAAGAAACTATCTCCTTGTTCGAATAATAAATGTTACGTAATGAAAATAGGAAAAATAAATAATTAAATAAACAAAAAGCAATCAAAGGATATCGTGAAGGAACGTCATCTCAAGGAGAACAAAACAAATAGTATTAAAAAAAAAGTTATCAAGTTTCCGAGTCCTGTGGTAAGTAGTAGTAAATACGAGCAATCGTACTTTCGTCTCTGGAAGAGGTATTAACGTGTTCTTATTTACGATTTCTGATAAACAGAGTCATGTATTTTACGAGAGAAAAAGAGAGAGAAAAAGCTAGAGTCGTGAACCGATTCGAATCGTTCCAAGTGGCAGAAAACATTATGGGAATCGTTAAGAATCGGTATCTAAAGTGGCAGAAGAATCTTCGCGCTTCTATTTCCAAGACATTATCCTTCTAGAAGACTTCTATATAAATACAGAGAAACAGAAAGAAACAGAGAGAAAAAGAGAGAGAGAGAGAAAGAGAAAGAGAAAGAGAAAGGGAATGAGAACCTGCTTTTTATGAATACAGAGTAAGTCATTTACAATAAATCAAGATCCCCTTAATATCTCCATTACGATACCATAAAAGAAGAAAATAAAAGGATAATGATTGCCACGAAATCTTATTCAAAAAATATGACCTTGGAAGAAGAAGAAGAAAAAAAAACAACACGCTATCTTACCGCTTTAGTAGAAATTTTTTTTCATAAAACTATAAATAAAATTTGAATACTTCACTCTTCGTATAAAACGTATAGGGTAAGGTACTTAAAATGGACTATACGAATAACTGCTCACTCGATTGCTATCGGTGATAGAAAGAAATGTGTCGGATAAAATTTATGTTAGTTTCAAGAGTTTCGTAATATTATTTATCTTAATAGTTCTCTTTTTTTTCTCTCTTTAAATGGAAGCCTAAAGGGTATATAAAGGTCAACTTGGTTTTTTTTTCTTTTTTCAATAGGATAGAATCTTTCTATGCATCATTTATTAAAACTTTTTAAAACCTCGTACTGGTGAACTAAGAATCAGGGTAATTCAAAATTATTAATGATCAACTATAATAGAAAATATTTGATAAGGTTTGATTAAATTTCTATAAACAATTACTAAAATTTATTAACACGGGATTATGCTAATCTCGAAATTAATAACAACGATAAATTTTATTTGATATGAGATATTTTATTTTATTGCCAATAGGTAATCGAATTATTCGGGAAAAAGATTTTTAAATGCCTAACTCGGTATATATAAATGTTATGTACTTATATAAAAAGGAAAATATTAAATAAATGTATATATACATAGATACATGTATGTATACATATGTGAAAACATACATTTATACATCCCATGTATTTGGTGAATATATCCTTTTCATCTTCCTTTTCCTCCACTTCTTCATTTCCTTCCTACTTCTTCCCCCTTTCTGCTTCTTCTATTTCTTCCTTCTTGTCGATAAAGGTCTCCCCAAACAATTTCAAAGCTGAATCGTGTATCAACGAAATATTGCGACGAAGATAAACAAGAATGAAAGATAAAGAAAGATATATATATAATAAAGTGAAATTGTACAGTTTCGATTATGACGAAGAAACACGAAAGAGGCGTGAAAATTACTAGGGACTATTTCGATCGATAATCTTACATTTTCTTGATAAAAGATATTGAAAGATATATATATATTAGGTCGTCCCATAAGTTTCTTTTTTTTCTTAATTAACTTTTTATACTTAATATTTTATATTTAATATTATTTTACTAATATTAAATACCATAGTATTATGAAGAAGGTAATAGGAATAAAATCGTACATTGTTAAGTAAAATAATATAAAATACAACACAGAGAAGATATTTTATACTGAAAAATAATAAATAAACTTATGAGATTCTTCGAGGTATATTAGTTAGAAAGACACTGCTAGACATGGAGATAAGCGAAAGTATAAGAAACACATGCAATGTAGATGATATTAATAATTGAGTGTTAAATAGAAAAAAGTAGTAGAATGAGGAAATCAACATAATGGTAGACAAAATAATTGTGACAAATCATCAATAGGACACAGAAACGTAGGTAACTCTCGAAAAAGATGGAGCAACTACCTGAGCGAAGAGGAAGGCGGATAAAGATTAAACAGGCGTTTCACCTAAACTAAAGAAAGAGAAAAAGAAAGAGAAAGGGAGGAAAAACAAAAAGGGAAAAATTAATAGCTACGACGTGTTTCCTATCTTTCTCTTTCTTTTTCTCTTTCTTCATTTCAGTGTAATAATAAAATTGTCGTGTTTTCCGTTGATCTCAAACTTGCTCGTAAATTATTTCACCGGAGTTTCGAGATATCGAAAAATCGTGATAACGTTGCACGGATATCTTGACTCTTGTCCTCCACGTTTCTCTCTAAACGATTCCATTTTCCGTCAAGCCGAGAGCGATCAATTATTTCACGACGTGGCCGAGATCACGTCGATTCTCGTTTTCCGCTCGATTCGTTTTTCCTTTTCCCCCTTCTCACCCTCCTCCTCCTTCTCCTCCTCTTCATCCTCTTTCTTCTCTTCGAGCTACTCTTCCTTCTTCTCCCTTCACTCCTTCACCTCCGCTGCGTCAATTATTCTTCTTTTTACAAACGATAAAGAGAAGGAAAAAGGATTTTTCATAATTCTTTTCTTTTTATATTCACGGATCAAAAGTCTTCCAACTAATGGAGAAGGAACTATTAAATTTTTTTTCTTACAATTAGGAGAAGAAAAATTTCTCAAAATTTGACAATATTATATTTTTTATAAATATTAGAATGAATTAATTTTAAGAGCTATAAAAAACAAAAACGTGTAATAAAGAGAAAGAGGGAATGATTAAACGAATAAAGTTAAAGGGGTATGAATAAAAATATCCTATACGAATAAAAGAAATGGATAGAAAAGGTTTAAATTTAAGAAGATTTTCTAAATATTACATTTCTTTAAAATCAATAAAAAAATAGTATCAAAAATTCTAATACAAAATAAAGAATGAATGAATGAATAAATGAAGTTAGTATCAAAGATCTCGATCGAACGAAAATCAAAAATGATCAAATATAATAATTCGAATAAATTTAAGAAAATTTGAAAGAATAATATATTTTTATGAGACAAACGTCAGTATGAATAGAAAATCGCATAAGAACTGCAGAAATATAGAGAAAAAAGATAAAATTTATTGTTTGATTAAAATGAAAGGAAATTTAGGAAAAAAAAAGAATAATATTTTTATATGACAAATGAGAGAAGAAGGGTTTCAAAAAACAAAGAAATAAAAAAGAAAAAAAGAAAGAGAAAGAGAGAGAGAGAATAAATGAATGAATGAAGAAGGAAGTCAGGCTGTTTACGATCTTCCAAAGATCGTAAGAAAGAAATTACATGTCGCGTTAGCTGGCTTCCTTCTACTAGCTCGCTAGTTCGTCGTAACATCCAGAGTATTTTTCTGTAATTCGTGAAAAGAAGTTGGCAAGTGTTAGTCGTAGAACGAGGACAGAAAGAAAGAGAGAGAGAGAAAAATGTGAAATGAGAAATGAGAAGTACATAGCTCGAAAAATTTCGAGTCGAGAAGACCGACTCGAATCATCTCTTTTTCCTTTCTTATTTTCACATTTAAGTAAGTATACCAACGTCATTCGAAAGCTCGCTGTGGAATTACGTAAGGATGAAAATAGCTGCTACCTTCTCGATAAAGTAAAGATGTTGGTAAAGATGAGAGGAAAAAAAAAGCTTAATGGAATTTTTTGCAAATAAATTAAAAATATATTTTAAGGTTTTACCGATAAAGCTATATCAGAAAAATGTATACCATTCAAAATACCTACCTTTTTCTTTATTTAGATGTTAAATATCTATCAAAATTTTATAATACTATTTATTTTAAAAAAATATGTAAATAAGAGATACGATAAATTGTGAAATATATAAAAATACTATTACAAATTAATTCCAACATTTAATATATAATCTTATTTATTTAGATATAAATAAAATATCAAACACACTTATAATTAAAAACAATGATATTGTATTTTTCAAGTTATATAAATACTATAAAATTAATTATGAGTTTTAACATTTATTACTTATCGGTGTAAGAAAATTAAAATAAAATAAATGAAAATATCTTCTAACAAAACGAATTTATATCAAACGTCTCCTTCTTTTTTTGTTATTTTCTTTTCTTTTTTTTTAATAAAATTCCCGGGTCAAGTTCCTCGATTAAACTTTACCGCGTGAAAGAAAGTCAAGCACAATTTTGATATTCTATGCGAAAATGGAATAATGGAAGAATGGAAGAATGGAAGAAATCTCGCGGCGAAGAATAAAATAGAAAAATGACGGATTCGTTTGTTGAAAAGTTAAAAGGGGAGACTAAGAAATATCAATTTTCACGAATGAGAAGAGGAAGAAAGGACCAACGACGCGATTATGGAATTTCTTATTCGAAATCCTCCTAGTCATCATCCTCGTCCTTGTCCTCATCCTCATCACTCTCCTCTTTTCATTTTTCACTTTTATCTTTTTTCCCCCCTTTTTTTTTCCTCTTCTACCTTTTCTTCTTTTTTTTTTTTTCTTTCTCAACTCTTTTTCCGGCAAAACGCAAGAAGCTTATTCCACCCGGACGAAACGGGAAATCGCGCGAGGGTGGAACTCGAAGGAAGATGAGGATGAGACGAGAGTAGAAAAAAAAAAATGAAAAGAAAAAAAAAGAAAAATAGAGAGAGAGAGAGAGAAAGAGAGAAAGAGGACGCAGCATTTTGTTCCCCCAATCTTTGTCTTTTTTTTTTTCTTAAGATTTTTTTCACTGAAAAATAGAAAAAAAAGGGAACAAAAATAAAAAGTTAAATAAATTCGTTCATATTTTATCAACGATCGTGATCTAGCAACAAAACAATTTAAAAACACGTATCACAAAGTATAGTCAAAGATGAGACACAAATAATAAACAGAATGTCTGCATAAGTTGTATATTATTTTTATATAAATGCATATACACACGTATGCATATGAAATCAAAAGAAATGATGACAGGAAAAAGACGGAAAATTCTCATAAAATCATATAAAAGTAATATTCGCCGTATATACCCAGATGCATATTACATTTTTATACATATAAGAAAATATTGAAAGATAGTTTTCCAAGAAGAGTACGAATGTGAAGATAAAATAAAACAACGATACAGCGTAGTAGTTGCATTTTACTCGTCCAATTTTTATCTCCTTCTCGAGAAAAATGTTCATTAAATAGAAAATATAGTAATCTAAAATAAGGAAAAAATCATAAAAGAAAGAAACTAATAAGCTCGTTTAATTTTGTTATCGACAATAACGAATTATCTAAATTAATTAATTTAAAAATAGATAATTCCGAACATCGTTTATATTTTCAAGACACGTTCATTAAAAAAAAAAAAAAAATCAGAAATAAAAAGACCAACGAAACAACCGATATGGTTTCATTCGTTAATTCCTTCCTTTTTTTATTTTTAACGATAGCGACTAATCTATACAAAAAAAAATACATATTCACAAGTATATCGTCAAGAATAAAATAAAAAGAATGATAACTTTATACAGGTATTGAAATATATATAACTGTATATTATCTTTTCTCTTTTTAAATATATTTATGAAATAAAAATAAATGATGAAAGTAAAGAAAGTAAAGAGTCATAAAATCATATAAAAGTAATATACACATACATATATATATATATATACTACCTCATTCACGATGCATATTACATTGCCTACCTAGATGGTGAGAAAATATTGAAAGGTATTTTCCAATATGTTTCGAAGAATATAGGGATAAAGAAAAATTGTACCTAGGAAAGAGATTATCGTCTCCATATCGATCTACACAAGATCTACCTTTTATCAGAGTGATAGTAGCAGTATTTGCTTGTTTCGTGCCTGCAGGAGCTTTAAAAAAGATTTACTACCTTCCCTTATTCTCCTTCTCTCTCTCTTTCTCACTTATACACACACACACATACATACACACAGAGTATCTCTCTCTATCTTTCTCTCTCTATCTTGCTTCTTACTTGATTTCCTGTTTCCTTATCATCCATTTTTCTTTTCTCCAAGATCCTAGAATAAGACTCATCCTGTTTCTCAATCTTTTTTTTCTTTTTCTTCATCTTTTTTTTCTCTTTCTCTCTCTCTCTCTTTTTTTATCCTGTATCCACTTCTACTCGAAACTTTATCTTCTTCCTCGTTCTTCATTATTTACAAATTCTGCATTTTTTAACTTTCATTTTAAAATCGTAGCTCAGTTTAGTACTCGGTACTCTAACTTGTTGTTTGATCAAGAAAATCATTTTCTATTTATTTTTTATCTCTTCATAAGTAGAAACAAGATATTAAAAAACGAGTTGATGTATTGAAGAAAAAAAAATAATAACTAGTTCTATCTTTGGATGTTAAATATTCTTTAGGGGACAATGACAGAGAATTCAAATTTTTGTTTGATATATTTTATAAAATATTTATAAAATAACATACTCGTATGTATATTTTGTATTTATTTTTTCTAGTTAATATCTAGGTAAATATCAATTCAATTTAATATGTAATCAAAATTAATGACCGACTATAGTTTCAAAAAAAAAAAGAACAAGAATATACCTTGTTTCGATTAAAATATCTATCTAAGGTGAAAATTGTACAAGAACTCATTCAACGTATATTCTTACCTTGTCTCGCGCACACACATACAAACAAACACACACACACACACTTCACTTCACAACCTGTACATTTCTTTCGCCTAATTATGACAAGAACGATAACAAGTGTTCGAGAACGTCCGGACAACGAGATTTACGAAGCTAAAAAGTACTTCCTGTCCGGTGTGGACAGGAAGTTTTCTTCCACAATGGACAATACTTTAGCAACGTTATATGATACTCGTCATATAAGGTTGTAAAATTATAGTCTAATCTTCTGTGACTAACTCAATGAAATCTTTTTATCCTGGTTCTATTACAACACTCTCAATCACGATTAATATGTTACGTGATGGTAGACGTTAATATCAATCATCCTGAACGAAAAATAAGGGAGGGTATCATACTCCGCCTATTTTCAACAGCTTTACTCTTCTCACGAATAGATTGGATAACAGTTCTGAAATCTCTTTTAATACAACACACAGATTTAATTTTCACATATATCTATATACTTGCAATTATATACCAATTTAGATATACTCTGTAATTTAGATACACTTTACGTATACGCACGTGCATATTAGATATTTCTAATACGTGTTTGGAAAATACATATATTAGGTTTGTTCGAAAGAAAATAATTACGTTTATTGATGGCAAATAAATGACCGATATTTTCATATTCAGAATCGAAAAACTAAAATACAACTCATATAGCTAAAGTTAGAAGTACCGTATATATTTTTAAAAAAACTTATATATATATATAAATCATCTGTTTGATATCTTAGATTGTAATAATATTAAAAAATATATAATTAATCTTTTGTTAAAAAAAATCCAATAATATTAATTATTCACGAAAAATAACTTATTATATAGTTTGCCAGTGTTTAGTATTAGACAATAATTATATTAATAATATATATACATATATTTTATCTTGTAAATACAGTGATATAAAATGTTTAGAAAACATATGTACATTCTGTAAATTAGTGGTATTGTTTTAATATATATATACCTATACGTATATGTTCATCTTGTGGAGAGATGATTAACGTGCCTTTGCTATTGGTAATATAAGACTGATAATTACTTTCCATCCTATAAAAAAAAAAATACACCTGTCCTTAGAACTCTCTCCTACTTACACGACTACTTTTATTTTATATTTTTTGCCTTTCCTTCTTTTAACATCACGATAACGGGATATCAATTAGGCCTCTATGTAATAACCAACAATTACTAACCAATCTTGAAGTATCTAATTAAACTAACGTATACGTATAATTCTAACGTAATTACAATTTCCATCTACGTGAACATTATACACATAAGTATATCTAATTAAATGAGAATATTAAAAATGTCCAATTTCTAAACTAGTAGAATGATATTTCAATTTAAATGAGAGTTCTTCTCTCTCTCTCTCTCTCTCTCTCTCTCTCTCTCTCTCTCTCTCTCTTTCTCAAGTTAACGAGACACGAGTGATCGATTCCAGACACGCGTTACCGTATTAAGAAAGAAATTAGTGCCTTCCATTCCGCTTATTACGACAGTGTTCTGGCGCCATTTTGACGAGTAATGTGTTCAACTTATCTCCTAGTGAACGGATTTCTTTGTCGGGCAAAGTGTCGGCTAACGATAACGAACGAACTCGGTAAACGATTTTAGAAATCATTTGATAGATTCTTTCGTTCATTTTTTAATATCATCGATTATTATCGAATAACCTGCCAATCTTGTTCTATTTCTTACTACGTTACAAATGTTAATAGATTTTCTTAGAAATAAACTTTGAGTTTGTAACTTCCATAAATAATTCTTGTAATAATCTATAATAATAATAATGATAATAATAATAATAATAATAATAATAATAATAATAATATTTAATAATAGTGATAGATAGATACGTGATAAGATCTTAATTACAAAGCTGCGAAAGGCGAACGTTAATTGTCGTTTAAGTTGATTACAGTGTAGGCGTTCCTATCGATTCGTTCGCACGAAGCGGTCGAGTTATCGTCGAATCATCGAACAAGGAGTAATAGTATTTTAGCCTACTTTCGTGGTAAATCACTTTTACCCACGCTCTTTTATCGATCGAGATTACCTTATTACATTTTACAATTTAAACAATTTAGATACTTTGTATCAAAACACACACGAGCACATATGTTCATGTAGGATATTTTCAATATATCTGTTTTCTCCATAAAATATATTTAAATTAAACTAATTTTAGAATTAATGCATGTATGTATACGAATTTTGTAAGTAATATTAGAACAAAGTATTCATTTACAAAATTTTTCATAATATTTTACGTTAACGGTATTAAAAAATATTTCTAAAATATATTATGTTATTTTGCTAATATGTAATATTATAAAATATGTATATAATATTTAGCAATATAGTTATGATATAAAATATATTCATGAAATATAATATATATTTTAAACAAGTTTGTAGTATGTATATATGATTGAAAATTTGTATTAGTATTTAGCAAGAAAATATTAACAAAACCAATATTTGAAACATCATTAAGTAAACGATATCGATTGAAGAAACATTGAGTATCAAGAATGGTGATATATAGCATATCGAAAAGCCATAATTCTCATAGTCAACGATGCGGTGCGAAGCGTCCACGGCAATAAACGTTTGATAGATCGACCTATGGTTCGATTGACCAACGGTCAATCTTTGTGCATTACTGTCATAACTGGAAGGGAATAGTTCGAAGAAAACTATACGCGAAAAGAAAATTAAAAAATTAAAAAAGAAACAAAATACTTACGTGTTAATCAGAATAATCAATAACAGTAGCACCAATACCAACCCATCAACAGTAGTAATACCATAGAAACCAGTTTACCTATACATTATATTGCATACTACTATCGATCGATTGAAAGCTTAGAATTTTCGATAAACCCCTGGCCCCGAGTGATCTTATTGATCCCAATGAAAGTACCTAACATGATATGTTTCGGTAAACAATAGTGAAACTACGTGAGAGAAAGAGAGAGAGAGAGAGAGAGAGAGAGAGTGAGAGTGAGAGAGATAACCACCTTACCTTCTTCTCCTATTCCTCCGAGAGGAAATTAATTAATCACGTTATAATCAAGATAAAATGCAACTGCGATTTCCTTTTCGCAAGGGAAGATCGCCAAAGGTCGGATCATCTATCTCGTTCATCACTATTCCCTTTTTTATTTATTTTATTCGTTTTTTTAAATACAAAATTACAATAGAAATTACTCTCGTCTTGCAACAAAAATATACAACTCCTCCCCAAAAAGAAAAGCTCACTAACACGAAATATCCTACAATTTGGGAATAATTAATCAACCAAGTAATAGAAATAGAAAAATTTATTTTGTAATAGTACGAAATTGAACTCGAAAGAAAAAAAAGTAACAATAATTAACGAGGAATAATAAATCACCTGGATAAGAAACAAATAAAATTAAATTCTCGTACGAAATAACTGCATGTCTAACAAGAGGAGAACCAAGTTGACGGAACAAATAATATTTTTTTTTATTCTACATAATTGTAGGAATTAATCAGGACCGTACACCGTGCGTGCAGTAAAACCCAATACTCAACAGTTTTCGAGAAAACGAATATAATATTAGTTAGTATCATGTTAGATGGATAAATAAATTTTTGATAGTATAATTGAAAAGAAAAGAAATTAAATTGTAGAAACAAATATACGTGGGTGGATTGAAAAATTTTAAAAGTACCTCGAGAAAGACTGAAAAGCCAAACGATAGATAATGTAGAATAAAATTATAAAATATAAATAAAAATTTTGTTAATTTCGTCTGAAACAATGAAACGTATAAAAATGTCGATTTATAAATTCAATTACAGTTAAGAAAAGAAATAATTTTAAGAGAAAAATAGAAAATGGTAATTAAAGGCTTCTCGTTTATTTCTCAACAACAAACAGAAGGATACTCGAGGATAGTAGTTGGGTCAAAAGGTGACTCCTTTTCGTGAGATCTCACACCAACTGACCACCCATTGATCTCAACCTTTCTCAACAACCCACACTCATTTTCTCTCTCTCTCTCTCTTTCTCTCTTCCATTCATGAATATTCAAAGACACGAAGAAGACTTTCGGCTTTTCGTTACTGCCCGGAAGAGATCGGAAGCAACACACCACCACCACTACCACTACCATTACCACCATTACCACCACCAGCATACCAACTAACAGAAATAATTCTTACAGATTTACTCCGATAGATTTCACCTTAATATTTGTCATTCCTTATTCGTGCAATCGACACGAATAATGGAAATCGTTGATCTCGATCGAAAGAGACTCGTATCATTTACTTTGACTTTATCTTTATCGAGATTACCAATCGTCGAAAGAAGAAACGACTTACTTA
Organism: Mischocyttarus mexicanus; assembly: GCA_023678845.1. NCBI lineage: Eukaryota > Metazoa > Arthropoda > Insecta > Hymenoptera > Vespidae > Mischocyttarus > Mischocyttarus mexicanus. Next base: position 415,222 of record JACGTP010000011.1, on the reverse strand, counting down.
CTTACTTACTTACTTACTTACTTACTTTCTTACTACCTTGAAAAAATGGAAGAATCAAAAAATAAGATGAAAAAAAAAATAAAAGAAAGAGAAAGAGAAAGAAGATCTATTTGATATCATTTTCTCTCGATTACGATCGGGGACGAATTTTACCGAGCAAATTTTTCCAACGAAGCGACTCGATATCCTGCTAGAATATATATAATAAGTTATACGACTTCACGATGTCTACGCGATGAGGCTCGCTTTTCACTTAATCGTTCTCATATTTCCTTTCCTTATGAAAAATTGCTGATTTTTATCATAGGAAGAAACGTGAGTTTAAAAGAGAAAGATAAAAATAAAAAGAGAGAAGAAAGATGAAGGAGGAGGAGGAGGAGGAGGATGGAGGATAGAGAGAGAAACAGGGGGTAGGGGTAGGGGAAGGGGGTGGAATGATATGTACGTTGAATGCCGATCGACCATATTCTTCCTTCAGACTCGGATAAATTTTCTTTCTTTAAAAAGAAGTTTTTGAATTGTCGAGAAATTGTAAGTATCGGTTGAGAGAAAATCGAAAGAATGAATAGATGGATGTAAAAGGATCGGTTTCCTATTCCTTTTTTGAATCGAATTGCTCTTTCCGTTATTTTTCCCTTGTTTCTATCGATTATGTCTATGTACTGATGAGAAATGTATACTCTATTTTATATCTTTCATGTCCCCTTTGTATCTATTCTATCGTGGTTTTTATTTGCGTACTCGTATTTATGATCTATCGAGAGAACTATCTTTTATCAAATTTCGTTACTAATATATACAGATATGTGTTTGGTTGAAGTTGCAATTGAATTTGAATGATAGTTTGTGTTTATATAGTAAGGTTTTTGAATTATAAATATACACGTAAAATTGTATTAAAAAAGAGGAATATTTATGGAAGAAATTTACTTGAGAATGTTGAATCATAATGAAACCAATAAATCTATTAAATTTATTAAATCTATTGTTAACGTTTGTATAAATATTGTTATTTCTCCTGTTTAAATAATTTAATATAAATGTCAAATTTAAAAAAAAATATGGAAATATACTTTTGTCGAAAGAATTTATCTAAAAATTTTGGATCGCGTAATCGGTCTAAAATAAAACTACATTTTTATGCTATCTATTGTTGTGAATATCAAAAGAAATTGTTTAAGAAGTAAAAAAGAAGTTGTATTAATCCCCCCCCCCCCAAAAAAAATACTCATTTAAAAAAGTAGGATTGCGGTCGTTCAAGTAAGATACTCGTTTCTATCTCCTAGCGTGTGATCTAAGTAAGACAAAAAAAATGTAAAATAAAGAAAGAAAAAAATGTAAAAAGATGAAAAGTGGACGGTATATGGATGGATAATGTAATCACGCATGAAGCAAAATCCCTATCGACGCGTGTGGACATCACCAACGGATAGTATCATCCTTTCGTGAACAAATTGAAAGTCTCAGGTTTTCTCGTACTCGAAAAAGCAGAAGGAACATAGAGAAAAGTGAAAGAAATAAAAGAGAAAGAAGGAAAAAAAAATGAGAGAGAAAGCAGAAGCAGAAGCAGAAGTAGAAATAGAAGTAGAAGTAGAAGAAGAAGAAGGAAGAAGAAGAGCATGGGTGGTTAAGAAAAAAGAAAAAAAAAAGAAAGACTAGAAAAATCGTGAAAAAGAAAAGCACTCTCTCGAACGAGATTACTTTTGCCTTTTTGTTTTTCGCATTTGGGTCGTCGAAAATCCGTTCGAGGAATCAGAAACTTTTCCGCCGTTAACCGTAGCAAACAGAAGGGAAAAGGGCCTTGGCTCGGTTTCGAGTGCAAGATCATTTTTAAACCCGAGGTTAATGACACACCGATCCGAGAAAAGACGAGAACGTTCTCAACGAACCTGAAATTTCTTTACGACTGTCAAAGATCCACCTTAAAAAAAAAAAAAAAAGAAAATCTACGGATTTATAATTTAAAAACAAACAAAAAAAATGTATACATTTTCCCTAAAGCATTTTTAAAGACTTTTTGTTTCATATATCCAATGAATTGAACGAACGTGAAGATTCGTATTTAACGAAAAAATATATATTCACATCTCTACAGATATTTTGGAACATTTAAAATTTAATCCATGACGAATTGTTTAATAAAATAAAAATAAAAATATATATTATATGTTTCCGTAATATTTGTTTAAATACTTATTTCACAAATCCACATTGAATTAAACGAATCCATGAGAAATTTTGGATTTAAAAGGAAAAAAGAATTATTGTGCATTATTTACACGTACCTACGTATATATTTCGAAATATTCGTTAAAAAATTTAATCCGTAAATCAAACGATTTGAACGTTAACAAAATTTTCGTCACAACGAATAAATTCATACGTTTAAAAAGTATTTGTTCGAGAACGAATATATTTGTTCTTAAAGCCAATTAAAATAAAATAACAATCTGTGCTTAAAACCATGGACAAAGAAAAATAAAGGAATATCTAAATATTTCGAAACATTTGCTAAGAGATTAGAATCATCGAAATTCGAAGTTTCATTTCAAACGAACACCGAGTTCTGTGTAAAGCGAATTTACGAAAACGTTCAGAAAAGGGGATAGGGGTGGGAGATAGGGGGTTAGAGGGAAAGGATAAAGAAGTCGTGTAACTCGCGGTGAGATCAAACGTAACAAAGATAGCGGGATGGATACTCGCGTCACACGTTGACGATGAATCCGTCGAACCAGTTTCGACGAATTGACATTGGTGTGTCTCTTTGGGGATTCCATGGTACAAAGCGTTCTGTGTTCGGAGAGAAACCTCGGAGCAGAGGTTCTCTCTCATAAATCCCATTCCTCTACCACCTCCTCCCCACCCAACACCCCCCCTCCCTCTTCACTCCAACATCCCCTACATCCTCTCTCTTTCCTCATCCTCCTAACAGTTCGTCTCCGAATCCTTCCGCTTAGGGTTTCTCGTGTCATCGTCGGCCCTTTTGATCCGGTCTCGTTGCTAAATCTCGTGCATGGTGAACATGATATCACGATCAATCTCTTGCTGAGTTATCCGAGATAAGATAAAATAGAAAGAGGGAGAGAGAAAGAGAGAGAAAAATGTATAAATATATAAATTATTTAGTTAGTTTAATTATTATTAGTGTATAAAATCAAATTGATACCGTGTTAAATAAAATGAAAGAAAAATTCTCTCTAGAAATACGATTATATTATTATTATTTATTAATATTTTTCACTTCGATATATAAATTGTCTTGAAATATTTTCGAATTTTGATTATCTGTCTTCAATAAAAATTATAAATAATATTATTACAAAAAAAAAAGAACAAAAGAACAATTTTATATGTTTCTTATTTTTAGTTTTAACATTTCGCACACCTCGAAAAGAGAAAGAAGAACAAATAAGCATAAGAGATTTTGATTAAATCAACGTGACATCGAACGTGACGAAAAGAAAAGTACAATATTATTCGCATCTTATTTATTTTCATTTGTAAATAAGATAAAATTCGTTTACCTAACGCGTCTCGAATACGCCACTCCAATTGCTGGGAAGAGAAAGATAATATAAATAATAAATATAAAATTGTCTCTTTGCAACAAGAACGTTTCATCGATCGAGTAGGAAAAAAGACTAGAAAGTAAAAAAAACAAAAAAAAAAAAGAAATAAAGGATGGAAGGTCAGGTTCGAGAAGAAACTCGGCTTCCTTTGAAGGCAACGTTCACTGAGGTACGAACAAGTCGTATGCTCTTCGCGAATGGAATGCTACGACCCTTCGACCCTCTTTAAGAAGAAGAGTCTCGATGAGTGGGCACTCTCTTCAGAAGAAAGAGAGAGAGAGAGAGAGAAAGAGAAAGAAAAGAAAAACAACAAGTATACAACAACAACAACAACAACAACAACAGCAGTACTCGTAACAACTAAAAAGACCAATCCGGAAGTGTATCGACTTCTACTCGTCGTCGTGGTCCCCATTGTGGGGTTTTAACGAGCAACGTGATTATCAACATGGGAAAGAAATAGGATCGTATAACGAAGTTTCTTATCAAGTCTGAATTACAAGAATAGGATGTTACAAATCATTTATTTCTAATTGTAACTTTTGCAAATTAGCTTAACTTTTGCAAATTTTATATATATATTTATATACGTTATTATATTTGGCAATCTTATTTTTTTGATTTATTATTCATAATATTATATAATATATATTTCGTATTTTTATTATTTATATTATACATTTATTTGTATTATAATATAACACTTTCTTATTTATCTTCGATATTGTAGTGAAAAATATTTTACGTGAAAAATAAAAACATATTTATGATAATATATTATATTAGATTGTCAAGTTTGAAATGGAGTAAATTTTACTCCAATTATGTGCATTTTTTGCTCCATTTCATACTTGACAAGCAAATATTATTTTCTAACAAAAATAATATACTTATCGTTAATATATTTTGTGTCCAAACAAATAATTCTATTTATCTTGCATATATTTTTATGATATAAAATTAATTTATCTATTTGTACTATTTCTAATATAAAATATTCAAACTATTAAAAAGAATATATTTACTCGGCGATGAATATAGAAAGAAATAATATGAAAAGTATGATTTAACTGTAACGAATCTAATTGAAAAAAATTGTTAAATAAAAGACTCGTTTAAATTCCAACAACAGTAGCGATTAACTCTCAACAATCGTTACGGAATGTCCTTGATAAAATCTATCGATCTTATCTCCAATAAGAGATCTGAGGAACGAAATAAAAAGAAAAAAAAAGAAAGGGAAGGAGAGAGAGATATATATATATATTTGAAGTGAGTAAAATGGCGAAGGTCGAAAAGGGCCGCAAGCCTTTTAAACTCAACGGGTGAAGAGAGAACTCATACATATATGAGATTTTCTATAGTCGTGATAAAAGCACTAGGATTTTCTAGAAAACCACATCTTTATATAAAAGAATTCGAATAAGTGACTATACGTGTGCTATCTTTTTCCTTTTTATTTATTTATTTTCTTTTTGTCAATACATTATATGCAATATATAATTTAAATAATACAAGTCTATTTACTATAGGCCAACAAGCTGTAAATAAATAAATATTAATGTATCTGTATTTAATAATATATTATATTATTAGGTTGTCAAGTATGAAATGGATGAAAAAATACATATAATTGAATTGAAATTTGCTCCATTTCATATTTGACAACCTAATATATGTGTAATAATTGAAAAATAATATATATATATATAATGTTTTCTATTTTTTTAAAAAAAACAAGACAAAATAAATCATGAATAAATAAATTATAATACGTTACAATCAAAAATAATTTCTTAATATTTACAGAATATACCATTGATACGATAATATCGATTAGGGTGCATGTGAAACTAACATCTGTGCGTCCATTAACTAATGCTAATTCGAACACTCGACCATATATTTATGTTTCAAACATACATATGTACATGCATACATGTGAGCATTGAAACGGTTAATCATATCTTCTCTATAAATCATCCAATTAAATACCTGTCTTGTGCTCCATCTAAATAACGTATTACAATTACATTAATCCTATTAAATTATTTTATACATTTATATCTCATTCGTAAATAAAACAAAAATAGATAAAGTTTCTATTTAAAATTGAGTATATATATATTCGTTTGAAAAATTAAAACACGTTTTCGCAATACTTGCAAGAAAGTGAATTTATTTATTTAAATAAAAACTTAATAAAAGTCTACAAACTTTCAGTTTACCTTGGAGTACAACAACCATTACCAAGAACTAGAACAATAATACACAACGTTTTCGAAGTTGAATTAATTTCTATCTTAAATCATGCAATTATTTAATCGTTAAGAATAAACGACGATCTCGATTATCTTCATTTAAAAATTAAAACGATACATTAACAAACAAAACAGAATGTATTGATCTTACAACCGAGTATAATCTTAAAAACATTTAATAAACCTAACACTCCCTCGTTACACTCACACAACTAATAAGTAGTAACGATACTAGAATCAACAGAACCCTTTCAAAGCCCTTTCTTTAACTTTCTCCTTCAAATTGATACAAACACACATAACACGCACACGAACACCGTGTAATACTCGGTGTATGCAGTTGCAGCTGCAGAGAAATGGTATTGGTGGTGATGGTGTGGGTTCGAAGATGGGGTCGGGGGCGGAGTAGGGCAAAGCAGGGTGAAGGAAAGAGAGGTGAAGAGGGGAGGAGGATGGGGGGGGTCGAAAAGAAATGTCTCGGTTGTCGAACGCAGCAACGGCACGCGAGACACCGACTATAAATCACAACGAAATCCCGTTCCTTTCGATCCAAGGCGGCCCTTCTTTACGAGATGAAGTAAGGAAAAGGAGTAGAAGAAGAAGAAGAAAAAGAAATAAAAAAAAAATAAAAGAAAAAAAATTGAAGGAAAGAAGGAAGGAAGGAAGGAAGGGTTTCGCGTAACGTCGCTTGCTTTTCAAAAAGGGTCCATACGAAGAAGGGCCCCCAGGGAGGTGTCGCACGAGCTACGAAAGAGCAATTCGTCATCGTTCCCCAACAACCTTTTTCCTGGCTCGATGCTTCAACCAGCATCGAAGATACCTACCAACTACCTTCCCCTCCCCCTTCCATCCCCCTTCACCACCTACCTTCACCATCACTTCTTCTTCTTCTTCCTCTTCCTCTTCTTTTCACTATTCCGTCCATCTTCTTCGACGTTGAAACGATCAAATAGACTCGCGGTTTAAATCTTCCAATATATTACACACCTTTTTCCACGTATTCACAAACCTTTCCTTTTCATTTTTCTTTATTTTTCGATAATCTAATCAAATATAAGATACATCAATATTTTCTTACCGTTAAATAGTAATATTACATATCGTACGAATGGTATTTAGGAAAAGCTTGTATTCTTTTTTTTTTCTCTTTTTTATACTAATTCTTACTATTCTCTAACGTTATAAAATATTGTACGAATGATTATTATAACTGGAACGTAAGAAAAAGTAATATCTCAATTTATATTATTATATTATTAAATAATAATAAAATAAATTGAGATATTAAAATTTACCTTTAAATAATACAATTTTTATTTTATTCATATTCAATGATGGATAATATCGAGTACAATGTTAAATGGAAGAAAATTATTTATTTATTATTATTATTAATATTATTCGATAAAAACATTTGCGACACATTTATGTACGAAATAATAATGGAGAAAAAAAAAATTTGTTATCATTTCGATATTTCATTGTCACACTACTACGAATATTATAAAACTTTTTTATGAATGATTATAAAAATATATTCGAGATTTTTTTTTTCTTTCATACCTTTAAATGTAATCTTTACTTTTATCTCAACTCTCATTTATGTACTTTACCTTTTTCTATTTTCTTTTTTTTTTCTCATTTTTATATATGAATTTCGGTGTCCCCGTTAAGGACTACTCCCCACTAAAAAGGAAATCCGGAGTTTATGACTCTCATTCTCTCCATCTCTCTCTCACTCTCTCTCTTTATTTTTCATACTGACTCACTTTCTCTTTTTATCTTTCTCTGTGGTTGATACGAGTGAATCCACAAGCGGTTAAAGCCCGTCCATCAGGATGAATCGCAGAGAGGCTCAATGAAAAAGCTTAGAACCGGATTTTAAATGTTTGCACTCGCCTACACAAATACCTCCTATTCGCGAATGCATCTCGAAAAAAAAATATTTTCTCTTTCTCTTTCTCTCTCTCTCTCTCTCTCTTTTGTTTGTTTATTTTTCACCCACAGTTAACGTATACAGACATATATATGTATGTAGAGATATATGACTTTTAGTCAAAATAGATATTTTTTCTCAAAAAAACGCAATTCTATCTCATTTAATATGCATTGAATTATAAAAAAAAAAAAATCTATTTGATTAATTAAAGTCCTTTGAAACTACGAATTTTCGTATATAAAAATGACTGTTAAAGAATTTTCTGTAAAAAAAAAATGAAATGTTTCCAAGGGGTTTCCATCAATCACTTTGATTAGTTCATTCGAGAAGATAAATTATGATTAATCGAAAAAAAAGAATTTTGAAAGAGGATTCCAAGTTGAGTAATATGATAGTTTCGATAATTTAAATATTCGTTAAATAAAAATCTTATCGTTTGAACGATCCACGTGTAGGTAGAGTATTGTTTTTTCTTAAAACCATTAAAAAACAAACAAGCATTTTTCTATAATATTTATAGTTGAAATATTATCAAATTATCGTGTTTTATTTTTATTTGCAATTATGTATTGCATGGTCAATAATAATAATGATAATTATAAATATTATTATTAAATATCATTCTTTTATTATTATTATTATTATCTAATATTTTTTGCATTAAAATATAGAAAATTGATATGTTGAATCCTATGGGGGTCACCGACTTTGTAAATTTATTTAATAATTTGTTCTCTCAGTAAGATAATATCCTATATAAAAATTATTTCTATGTATAATAATTATAATAACAATATGTCCTGTTATTAAAAAACTAGGAAAAAATTATTACGTTCGCATTGTCTCGATAAAAAAAAAAAAAGGAAAAATATATTATATAAATGAAAAGAATGTAATATATGGTATAAATAAGCTTGGATTATTATTAGGTGCTACAAAGGGTCTGGCAAATAATAATTTAATTCAGAAAGCCCTTGGAGTCTTTGTTAAATCGCATTTTGCTTAAATAATCGTCGCAAAGCTTGGACAATGGTGCCCATAATTATTCCAACTTACCTAAAAGTACGCACTTGGGTACGGGATGATCCCAACCGTTCGCCGTACAAGTGGCTACCTTGTGTCCTTTTAGTCTGCGTCCTTCCTCGCAGGAATATACGATCTGTAGAGTACCGTCTTCGAGGACCCTTTCTCGTACTATACCCCATTGTGGTGGTTGCACCAGAGGACAATTTCCCAACACACCTGAAAACAACCAACGGAATGAGACTATGTGTAATCTATGTAAATTCGACTGAGTTATATTTAATACAAATATTCTATTTTTTCGACATTCCATGTATTTATATTAAAATAATTTATTAAACATTTTTAAACAATATTTATATCATAGAAAAACCAAAGTTTTACGATTAATAATATTATAAATACAATTAAATCTTTTATTTGATGTATATGGTAAAAATAAAAATAGTTTATTTATTATATTTGAAATATTAAAAAGATTATTTAAAAATGTTATATATTTATTCGAGATTAATTTTTTTTTTTTAAATTCTAACAATCAAAAATCGAATTTTAATATTTATAATAAAAAAAAAAGAAAATTATATTTTTCATGAGATATAAATTAATTAATTAATATCCATTAATTTTTATTAAATTTTGATCCTAAACGTGGCGATTCTATTATATCAAAAGTCACATTAGAGCAACAAGAAAAGAAAAAGAAAATGAAAACTCGATCGAGAAAAGGAAAGATGAAAAAAAAAAGAAATGAGACAAAAGATAAAGCAACGTGTTCTGGCACCACGAGGGGTCCTGCTCGCACGTGGGATAGACGCGGTCAGATTAAAATTTAATAATCCTGCGGTAACATAATATTCCCCACCCGCTGTGACAGCCACTACCACCAAAACCAGTATCACCACCGTTACATCCCGATCGGTTGATGCAAGTAAAAGAGGCAAAGGTTCCTAATCGGGTTCGCCTAAAGAATTTCATCGTTGTTACGTTAAATTATCGAATCAGTTTTTCTTTTTTCTTTAACAAAAATTCGTCTTACAATTAAATTAATTTCACATTTAATTATCGCGTCAAGTTCATAAGAATAAAAAAAAAACAATATCTCAATTGTACTAATTAACATAAAAAAAAAAATAATCCGATTAAATTTAATGTTCAATTAACTATCCTAACTTTTTTTTTAATTATCTTAGCATAAGATTATTTAATGTAATTAAACAAAACAAAAATATATGCATTTACTTTTCCAATTAAATGTGTTAAAAATTAATATTACCTCTAATAATATTTGTTGGAGAAAAAAGAAAATATTGCATTTATAGATATTTGATTTTTTTTCTAATATTAATTTACAAGTTGATGTACGTTGAAATACTTTAAATGTATGAACAGAAAAATGATCTAACGTTGTTATATCGTATAATACAAATTAGTGACAGTGCACTCCTTTATCTCACAATCAGCCATAGTTAGAGTCAGATAGATTAATTTCCTATACGTAATCGTAGTGGGAATGTTTGATAAAATACAAACACGTTGAGAGAACTAGATGGTATATGTGGAAGTAAACAGATAGGCGTGTCTTTCCACTCGATGCTGAATAAACTCGATTGAAACGAGAAAGTCAGTACCAAGGGGGCATACACATTGATTAGAAAACACATACGATTCATAGGATGGAGTAGGATGAACGGACGAATCGCATATTTTTTTCCTTTTTTTTTTTTTGTTTATTTGTGTGTTCCTGTTCGTTCATTCGTTCTATCTCCTCTTTCTTTTTTTGGATTCTCGTGTATTTTTCTTTTTTTGTTTTCCTTTTTTTCTATCTACGTCACCGATAAATTCGCTAATTGCCACCTAACGTAATAGTAGTAGTAGTAGTAGTAGTAGTAGTAGTAGTAGTAGTAGCAGTAGTCTAGAGTATTGTATCGAATATAAATTGCCAAGACGATTCTAGAGCACATCGAAAAGAACATTAAAGTTAAAGATTTATATACGTACACCAATAACTCGGTCGTTTGAATTTTATTGGCAAAAAGATACTCGTAGAAAATCCTGTTGGACGATTCATAAACTTATTCCCAATCGGTACAACTTATGTACATTCATGTGCTGTAAGGTATTATCAATAAGTAATATTGGATTGCCAAAAATACCTGATAACGTTTATTGAAATTCTTACAAATATTTTCGTTCAAAATAAAATACTGCATAATGTTATTTTGCATATTTTCTTTTTTTTTCAGTAATAATTTAGTATAGTAAGAACTAGACGGAGGATGGGGATTAACAATTTTTGAACCTCGACAAATACAGAAACTTTTATTTTTGTTTTTAAACAAAATTGAGTTCGAACGAAAAATTGTTCCTATCTTTTATATATAATAGTATACAAGAAAATAATATAACATTATTTATTTATTTAGATATTAGTGCAAAATATAAAATATTTATTTAGCAAGAAATTTCTAATGTTTTTAATTTAAAATATAACTTATTACAAATTACCAATATATTACTTATTGATATTAACCCAATATATACTTATATATATTTTTATGTTTCTTCAAAATTGGAGAAAACTGTTCGATTAAAATGGCCAGACGTTTATTTCCACATTTCACGTCTCTAGTCATAAATTAGTAAAGGAATTAAATGATGTAGACGTACGTACGATATTCCCTTGAGATAAAGTTAGAAAATTTCACGCAGATCGTTCCATCTCGTAAAGATTCCCGAGGAACCTTAGTAAGGTTGTATCTTTATAAATCATTCTCACGATCTCAAATAAAAAAAAAAACCTAACACACACACACACACACACACACACACATATATATATATATATATATAAATAATACTCGTTATAAAAAAAACATATGCGTATATGGAAATAAGAACAAAGTTTATCTCTTCCGAATGAAAAAAAAAGAGGCAAAAATAAACACGGCGTATTGTTTTTCGTTCATAATCAAATTTATTGGAATTATTATAAGAAATGAAAATTTTCTATTATATCTTTGTAGGTTATATAAGATGCGAAAGATTAATCGTAGGAAACGTTCTTGCTTTAGTGCAATTTAGCGAAGAAAACGTAACCTATAAATCGTTAACTTGCCAGACAAAGTTATCGTAGTAATTTTTCGTTAAGGCTATAGCGCATCTTCCAGATATTTTTCCTTTTCTCTTAGGAATACTATCTTTTACTTCTTCATCTTCATCTTTCTCTTCTTTTACCATTTCCTCTTTCTCCTCCTCCTTCTCTCCTTCCTTTTTCTCCTTCTCCTTTCATTTTCTTTCTAAAACTCTTCTTGTTTAAAAAAATATTTACTTATAGCTTTTGAAATAAAACGAACCCTGGTGATGATGCTACAACTACCATCTGCGTAAGATCTTTCAAAATGCTTACAGAAAAGGGGCAAGAAGAAACGAGCTCGTTAAAAAGAAAATATCTTTTAATTAATTGCCTTGCGTGCGTATGTTAATGTTGAAGAGAAAGAAAGACATACGCACTCCTACAAAAAATGATCCTGAATGAGATAAAATGAACTGAAAATAACGTACTAATGAAATAAAAGATAATAAATATTATAATAATAATAGAATGATTAATAAATTAAAATAATAATATTATAATAATTTATTAATCATTCTATAAACCCAACTAATTGGTTAGATCTGATTACAAGAAAGAGTACAACGAAATACAACACAATACGCTCTAGTTTTACATTACCTTTTAGAAATTCTCTCATCCTCTATTGAATCTCGTCATTCATTCCTACGCAGATAAATACAAAAAGGAAAAAAAAAGAAGAAAAAAAGAGGGGGCGAGCGAGGGGATAAAAGAAGAAAAAAAGAAGTATCAAAGCTATCGAAAATCGATGATCCGAAGGAAGAAGCTGTTAAATTCAAAAGGAATAATTATAGCAGACTCTTTAGACGTTGGAAATGGTGAATGAATCTACCTATACAAACGTAAAACATAGAACATACAGAAGAGAGAGAGAGAGAGAGAGAGAGAGAGATAGGAGGGCAGGTAAATGTATGTACTGTATGTACATTGAAAAACGAGCATAAAGTACCAACCTATTGCAAAGGATTGCAAAAGGGCCGTTAAAGGGTTCGTCCGTGTATATCGTCGTTTGGTATTACCAAACGGAGCCTCGAAATTAATCGTAGAAAAGCCGAGAAAGGGGGGAAAGGGGAGAGGAAGGGAACGGTCCAATCGATGTTGAATATAATTCTACAGGGTGAAACATTTCAATCAATCGTTCACCTACGAATACCTTACGTACGATCTTATAACCTTTTCTTTATATATATATTATATATTATTCAATAAATTAAAATATAAAACATATCGAATTATTTTAAAAGAACAAAAATTTTTGTTTTTACACAGCTATATTAAATATCTCGTTAAATCCCTCCCCCCCTAAATTAAATTTGTTTCAATATAAAAACATAAATAAGGAAGATATTTGTTTAAGTTTTTGAACGAACAACCCTGTATATATATATTGGTTAGTGTTGCTCGTTCGTTCGACGTTTCAACCTTTTTTCATTAACACAAGGGAAACACGTTTGTCTTCGGAAAAGGGAAACTAATAGCAAGAGAGAAATAGAGAGAAAAAAAGAGAGAGACAAAGATAGAAAACGAAAAGGCATAACGCACAGATGCTGAAGAAGGTAGTCTAGCACGGTTATATTAAAAACATGGTATAATTCTAATCTTTCTCTCTCTGTTTTTCACACTTCTCTTAATCACATTCTTTTACTTTTTCTACTAATTCTCGTTTTTTCTAACTTTATTTAATCAATCTCACTTTCACTCTCTAACTTTATTTTTTTATTTACTCTATGTGTTTCTCTCTTTCTCTCTTTCTCTCTCTCTCTTTCTTACTCTATTTTCCATCCAGCTCTCATTGTTTAACGCTCCCTCAAATTATTTTATATTTTTTTATCTGTCCCTTTTTGGTGCCGTTTCTCGTGGCTTCGATAGGTATCTCTCTATTTCTCCGAGCATTCTCGCATAAGTTACGCGTTATTAAACCACCATAGAGGCGAGATAGGCTGGCAGCAACCCTCTCTTAAACGTGGTGGAACGGACGCGAGCGTGCACGTTTCCCGAGGTGAAATATTTTACGATCGAGAACGGGGAACACTACCGAGCTCTCTCCCTACGTACAGCCACCAAAGATTTATGCGTTGTGTGTTACGTATGTATGTATATATCTATAACTATATATATATATATATATATGTATGTATGAATGTGTATGTATGTATATGTATGTATGTATATATATACCCAATACCAAAGCCTGGGGATGCAGTTTCGTTTCGTACGAATCCAACGACACACGGCAGAAAAAATGACTTCCCGGTTAACTCTCTGAATTCTCTCTTCTAGTTTTAGAACTCGCATCTATCTATCGTATATATAGATCGATCGTACGATCGATAAATAAATGCAATGCACACTCCTTTCTTTTCCCCCTCCTCCCTGCCCCAAATTTTTATTTTCTCCCTACAAATTTTCTTCACATATCCAATTATTTTATTTTATTTTATTTTATTTCATAATATGTTTTATTTTATTTTTATTTTTTTAAAAAGAGTAATAATGTATTTTCTATCATAAATGCATTTTTTTTTTGTCGAAATAGAGAGAACTTCGAAATTCTTCTTTAATTGTTACGATCTTCCTTTGAAAATTATTGAACTAAACGCAAAATGGTAGAGGAACAAGATCGATCGATTGACGTCCTTCGTAGAACCGATGTTAATCAAATCTGTTTGGTAAAGCAAATAGATAGCTTGCAATGTCACCGATGCTCGTAACCGATCGAATAACGCAAATCGAATACAGGAGCTTTTCCCTATGACGTAGACTAACATTCATCTTTGATATGGCTTCTACAAAGCTACCTTACGCCTACATAGATACATTGATATTTCGTGCATACTGGTGATAATATAGATGAATATTCACGTTCCATAGTACGTTACTTCGTTTCATGTTTAATTTAACTCGAAATTTTTGAAGTGGAGCTTTGGTAAGCTGACTGTAACGATAAAATTGTATAAAATGACGTGAAAAGAGAGGGAAAATACAGATATGAAGAGAAAGAAAGAGAGAGAGAGTGAAATAGAACCTACAATCGATCGACAGTTGAACGAAATTATGGAAAGCTCTAGTGTTGCGTGGGTGTGTGTGTGTGTGCGTGTGAGATACATCTAATTATAAGTAAAAGCTAACTAAAATGTTAGTTCGACCTACTATTCTCTTCAATATTTACCGTTAAACTGGTTTACTGTCATTTATGAAAGTCTGTTAACTCTTACATTAGGTCTTCTTTAAATTTGACTTACATACGAAAATATAGAATGACATATGTAGCTTGTATCTTCTTTCATGATTAATGCCGAATCAAGCGTATTAAAGCGTAAAATCCATCCACGAGCAGGATGAGAACTAAATTCTCCATGAAATGCATAATTGACCGTGCGCCCACGTAACTTCCTTTTAGGCGATTATTTACAATTAATATTTTTAATTATGAAATGTAGAACCACTAACAAAAGAACTCGCTAATATTTTATTTTTCGTGTAATACTTAACCCTTAAAAATTTTTTTCAAAAATGAAATAAAACAATTATATTGTAATAAAAGTTTTTCTAATTTTTTGGATTCTGAATTACAATGTACATAAAAATATAAGAACACATGACCTGTATTATTTTCTTTTAAAAGATTTTTATGATTTAAATATTCGTTTATAAAAGAAGGGGAAAAAAAGTATCAAAACCAATAAAAGAAAATATAAGCAATAATTTAATATACGTGTAATATTAACTAACTTAAGATTTTTTCTTTTAAATTAATTATAAAATAAATGACACAATACATACAATTATTGTGATAAAAATTTTCTTCTATATTTCAAAAGATTTTTCTTCTATTTAATTATATACCATATATATAAATGAAAGAATTAGAAAAAAATTCGTAGTATTATTTTTCGTGTAGTATTAAACGCTTGGACTCGTTCATGCGTCGATAACCTTAGGAGTGTGTCAACCACCGTATCCCTCGCGTTCTATTTATTATTCCAGGATTGTACGAGCGATAAGCCGTCCCACTGCTTTTACTACTCTCGTTTCACATCTCTCTTACCTCCCACCCTTTTTCTCTCCTCCTTCTCCTCCTCCTCCCTCTTGATCAGTACCCTTTGATCGTGGCACGCTCGATCGCAAGAATTATTGCACCCTTCGTTCACGAAACGAATCGCATTTCCCTTCTCGTTCTTTTTCTTTCTTTATTTATTTCTTTCTTTTTTTCTTTTTTTCTTCGTTCATTCATTCGTTTATTCGTTCGTTCAGCATTTGACCGATTCCAAGTTTACTCAAACTTTACAGATATAAATGCAGTCTCGTTCAGAAGAAAACAACCCTTGCTTACGAATTTCTCTTACAAGTTAAATGAGAAACTTACTTTTGCACGTTGACGTATTCGATTAGATTATCCTACGGATAGTTGTTTTTCTTATGTTCGTTTGTTTGAATCAACATTTTTTAATCTTTTTATATATATACCTGTGTGATTTAAATTTTTGAAATAGAAATATTTTTAAATGTTACATACTATTTGTCAAATACGATTGTTAATAGAATATTTTTGACAACTCAGAAAATACATTTTACCACAAATGTTCCAGATATTGAAAGAAAAGTTCATTTTGAAACAAACACGATCAAGAGACTTAGGTATACACACGTGTTACCGATAAGACACAAGAAATACGAGTCCAGTTTATTTCTCGTATTGAGAAACTAAAAAGCTTTATGTTCAGAGCACCAAATACTGATAAGTATCAAACCACCTACGATAATAAACGTAACTTCTACAATCCTGTTGTTTTCTGATTCATGATAATTATCAATTTAATGAAAAACAATTTTTTAAACTAATTATTCTCCAAATTTATCCCGAATTATCCGAATTTACGTAATAATTTCAATTTTATCATTCAATGACTTGTATAAAAACCTACCAATTTTTTCTTTTTAAGAATATTTTGGTAAATAACTAAGGGAAGATATTAGTATTGTTAGTATTTTCTGGTCATTTAGCAAAGGGCTAAGACAGCATATGATGTTATGGATGTTCGTTGATGCTCGTAACGCGGCTTATCACGGGGTATTCACTAAAATCTGTCCATTGTGGCCGAACGTTCAATATTGACGGATAATCTTGAAACCAGGCAGGATGATATCGTGAGAGAAGGAAGACAAGGGCTACGATAATGTCGTCAGTTCTCTCCCAACAAACGTTTGAACCTCTAGTAAACAAAGAAAGAGAGGGAGAGAGAGAGGGGAGTAAGATGAGAACGTGTATGTAAGAGAAAGACAGGGGAGGAGGAGTAACAGGGTAAAATGAGAACATGTGTGTCAGAGAGAAAGAGAGAGAGAGAGAGAGACAGGGTGAAATGAGAACGTATGTGCCAAAGAAGAAGAGAGAGAGGGAGAGAGAGAGTGAGAAGCTTTTACAAAGTTTCGTATATGAACATAGCCTTAGGTCATTCTCGTCTTATACTAACACATACACACATATGCATATAATACACATATGTATATATGTATAAATTTATGTTTGTATATTCTCGCCTATCAACGTTAACAGTTTGAAGACAGTATTATTATGAAATTTTGAACAATATTATTTTGATTCCTCGGTTAGTTTTGTGTTATTTAATTTGATTTATACGAGATAAGACTTTCGTGAACATTAAAACGAAAGAGATGATCTTCCGATCAGTCTAACACAAAAATTCGATGGGGAAAAAGTTCTGTCCGATTTTGAAATAAAACCAAATACAAATTACGGACAGAACTTTCCGATAAGCCTAATATATGCAACATTTTAAATAGTTTTATAGATTATTTTGCAATGTCTCTCGAACTTATTACCTCACATTCTCACAACACACTACTCGATATACGTGACAAACATATGGACAAATATTCATTTATACATATATATTATTAAAAATTATATAGGGAGAATAATTTCTAAAGAAATTTCATATGATTACAGGTACAGGGTTTTAATAAAGTGTCATAAATCTTATAGAATATGGTAATAAATATATATTTATAGTTGATATAATTTTTTAACCGGACACTGTATATACGCGTCCATAATTCACACGAATAATTTTCGCTACATCCATAGAACCAATTTCTAATATTTTTGTAAGAGTTGGAATATTATTGATTATTTATAGTAATTAAGTATCTCTTACAAATTTCAGAAATGAAATATTATTCATCAGTTTTGCCAATTAATTATCTTATTGCGGGTATTATTCTGAAAATGGAAATTTAGTATTATAAATAATTCCAATTTAAAATAAATCATTACATCGATATTTTCAATTATTTTTTTTATTCAATCCACTTTCATTATTATAGCTAAACATATATATTCCGTGCTGTACTATATTATAATTAGAAAACTGTAACACACACACACACAACTTTAACCAAATCGTTTACAACCAAATCTTACAATCCGAATAAACTATACATTTATTTTCTTTGTGGCAAAAATAACAAAATTATAATTTTCATTAATATTTAAATCATTTTTTGTTTTTTAATTCTATTTAAGGTTCGAATCAAGTCAATCCTTTTGTCTAAACTAATAATCTCTAAATCTTAACATGGACGAATATTGATTTTGGTTTAATCGTATTTATAAGTTTATAATTCGATGAAGAAATACGAGAATGTGAGAGAGAGAGGGTGATTTTTAAAAGTAAGAAACAAGAGCATCTTTGCCGGATATGGCAGCTACACCAAGATCGTTGCATTTAATCGAGGACGAGGAATATAATGAATGTTACATGAGTAACGAGTGAGGTTACTGCACCTTTTACGCTGCACCCGTCGTCCGCAGCGTGAAAAATTGCAAGAGTCGTTTCGTCTCGACTATATAATGCGTAATTATGTAAAACAAAGGGGGGTTGGGAAGGGGGATAATAGGGGAGGAAGAGGATGGAAAGAAGAAGAAGACACGACACGCTCGAAGTACGACCAAGGAAATTGAAAAGTCTTCAGAAAATTTCTTCTCTCGAGGATCGATCAATCGATCGATAGATCGTTAGATCGTTTATTCGTTTATTTATTCGATCGTTTTAACATCGTAGGCGTCGTTCCATTTAAGGTGAGATCTAATATAAATTTAGATTATCGAATAAATGATATTATAATTTTTTCCAAAAATAATAAGATTTACTGGTCAATATTATAAGTTTATGTATTGATCGTATAGATCGTATTTTATAAGTGCTTATAATAATTAACAAGAAAATTGATCTATTTTAAATAGGATTGTCTTATCTGGTTAATTCAAAGTATCAAATTCTAACCAAACTTGATAGAGAAATTTGTAAGGGTTGTTTGCTTTTGAATAAAATTAAATTCATCCTATCGTAAGGTTTCTATTAATTAAAAAAAATATTGATTTTTAAATAAGATCGATGGACATTAATGATTTTATAATCGTTTAAAAAATTCATCAAGTAATCTGATAGACCACGTGTGTTACATTTTTCTCAAAACGGGGTGGTTAAAAAAATACTTGTGTTGTTTATTTGGATATAAAATACTATAAAGTTAAAGAAAGAAAATATTTTTTTATTGAAATATAAACTTATAAAATTTTTATCCAGCCCAATAAATGCTATATATATATATTATGTACTTATATCATAAAAATTAGGATATAAAGCAGGTAATAACAAACTTTTAATAAATATTCTAGCTATCATGGTCAACGTTTTAGAAGAAGCGTTTAACTAAAATGTACAAAGTTTTGTGAAATTCCTTTTCATATCGCTTACATCAGTACAGTTTCAAACACGAAATGAGTAGTTGCGTTGAACCATCGAGTAAGATTATATCCGTTAGGATCCTCTCCTCCTATCCTCGCATACTTCTCTCTCTCTCTCTCTCTCTCTCTCTCTCTCTCTCTCTAACTCTGTTTCAGTCTATCTCTGTCTCGCTACTAATTACTTCGTCTAAATTTCGAATTTAACTGAAATTTCTCTCCTGGAAACCACTGGAAAGTCCTGTCGTAATATCGCTTCAATTTGTAGAGTAGAAAATGTTGTCACGTAAAATTGATACATCTCGAATATTGTTTAACTAATGTGTCTCGTAACATTAACCCAATATCGGTGATATAATCAATTTTTCTTTACCTTTGCCATAAATTTTATGAAATATAATTTCCATGTAGAACGAAAAAGGTTATAAGTTTTGTATATGCGTAAGTGAATGGCATGTATTTGTATTGAGCTTATTCAATAATTCATGTAAAAATCTAACAGTGGGAAAAATATTACATAGAAAATGTCGAACATGTTTTAAAGTAATTATATTACTGGTATCTTATTAAATTTTAAATATGAATTGTTTAATAATATTTTAACGAACCACACACACACACAACAATTTTCTATAATACAAAATACTTTATTTAAATAGAAAATATCAAACATATTTTTTAATAAAAATTAATATATATATATATTATAAAATCTTTTTTATTTACAATATATGAATTATAAAAAAAATGTTGACATTACTTATTTGACCAGCCAAACCATACACACTGTTACTTGCATACGCGTATTCGTCTTGGTCCTTTTAAAAAAATATACTTCACGTTATTAATACTTTTATCCGACGTTATAGATACTAAAGGCGGTACTTCATCCCACGCATTAGACCGCAATTTTTCATTTCACATCGGCTAATCCTGAATCAACGCTCATAATATCCTACCTCGCTGCCTTATCCCGTAATCCGATTGGACACGCGCGTCTACTCCTCGGAATCGTCCTGACGTTCTACGGAGCGATTGGCTCGCTCGCAAGTGAAAAAAAGAAAAAATGAAAAAAAAAAAGGATAAAAGAAGAAGGAATACCAAATACTTGTTAATCATTCGTACAGAGCAGCCTTTTTCGCCAAAAAATTCATATTCGCAATACGAAAGAACGCAAACAGTTAAAAACAATTTTTAAAAAATTGAACATTCCTGATTATTTTTCAATAATTCTTATATATAAAAAAGTTTTTGAAAAATAATTGTACAACACATTCGTGCAATATATCAATGTTTATTTTTCATTTTTACAACATGTCGACTCAATAAATGCTATACTTTGATTTTATAAAATAATTTGATAGAAACTGTAGGAAACTTGTTTTGAACTTATATCCCAGAACACGGTAGCATATTGTTTTCTACACCCCTTTTCTAGCTCCTGCTAAATATTTTAAAACAAGCCAAAAATTTATCTCTTCTCTTATTATCCCTTTTTATTTTTCCTCTTTCTCTACTTCTCTTCTTTCCTTTCTCTTCACACCTACCGAAAATAGTAACTCGTATCATTCTCTTCTTCCAATTCATCTTTAAAAGTTTTATTGTTCATCAATTAGAGTACTATTTAATTTAGCGATTATATTTATACAAAAGAGAGAAAATTGTAACCAATCGACAAAAAAAAATAGCTAAAAATAAAGAAAGAAATTAAAAATAATATACAAAGCGTGGATGATGTAAAACGCGTGGCAAAGCTGCTCGGGATGGAAGAAAGCTCAACAAATTGAAACGTCCTTGGAAAAAGGTGTGAAAAAAGAAAAAGTGAAGGGTGGAAAGAAGGTGGAACAGGAGGAGGAGGAGGAGGAGGAGGAGGAGGAGGAGGAGGTTGGTGAAGGAAAGTGGAGAATGGAGGGTGGTAGAGCGGAGAAATGGAAAGGGAAAGAGGGAAGAGGAAGGAAGGAAGGAAGAAAAGCAGGAAAAGCTCGGCGTGGAAAAGCGACGAGCTTCCGATAAAACTCTTTCGCTTATATACAAGGACAGGGTTTTTCGTTTAGAGGAAAATGGAACATTCGAACTCTCCATCTCGACGGGACGAGATCGACCGTAAAAGTTCAAGCTCGCGTGTCGGAAACTACAAGAGAAAGAAAAAACGAAAAAGATATACATAGAAAAATAAATAAAGAGAAAGAGAGAGAGAAAGAAAGAGAGAGAATCTTCTTCAAAACGTGTATCGGCACGTGGAACGATCCTCGTTCGTATATTATTCTCGTCAGATTACAAAAATGTAAGATCAAAAATATGACGGCTATTTATTCGGTGTAAGTGAGTTGTTTTTCTTATCTTTCTTTTTTAAAAACAATATTTCTTAGTTTAACATCGACACGTGTAACGATCCTCGTTCGTATATTATTCTCGTCAGATTAAAAAAGAATGTAAGATTAAAAATATGACAGTTATTTATTCAATGTGTTTATTTTTGTTTTTAAAAAATAAATATTTGTCGTTAATATATTTGTAGTAAATAAAATATCTATTTTATATTTTTCAATAAATTTATTCAATTAGTATTCTTAAGAAAAACAATTTAAAAATTATTTAATCGAATAAATAGAATCGTTGATTAATTATAGAAATGTATTCCATGTGTATTTTGTATGCAAATATTTGTCTGATATAAAATATTGAAAATTACAACCATAAATTATTGACCAATAACATATATATATATAAATGCGTACGTACGTATATTATTATATTATCATTTATTTCTTTGACATTATTAGATTCGACGTTTATTATGTTTGTCAATTTAATCTCCATGAATCGACAACTCCGACACGCGATCTCGTAAAATATAACCACGTACGTTTTAACTTCGACTTTAATTTTCATGATGGATTTAGCCAGATGAACCAATGAACCGAAAAAAAAAAAATATAGAATAGGAGTCGAGTCTGTCAAATGTATTCCCGGCTGACCAAAAACAGTTTTGTCTACTGCCTCTACACACATATCAACTGATGAAACCATGAATATTTTTCATGGGAATTACGTATAACACGTACGAGTGTTGTTCATATCTTTTGCAAATGAATAAAATATAACAAAAACAAAAACGACAAAAAAGAAATTCACCCAATCACGACACGAAAAATAATACAATACTTTTTTTTTTGTCATATCCTATTCTTTAACGTTGATCGTAAATAAAATTAATATTGTAATATTTTTTAATAAAGATATTTTATTTAAATTTTAATCATAATTCGTCAAAATAATATCAGTATCATTGAAGCTAGAGCTCTCGACATAAGATCGTATCAAATCAAAAATGAATCTGCGAGGTAAAGATGATTAATTAATTAAATTAATCCTCCTACTCTCTTCCTAACTTCTTTTTGACTGGATCTTAAGGATTAATAAATCCTAGTTCGTCATTACGTCAATAATCCTTCTAAGAAAGTTAATACCCTAATCTTCAAGAAAATCATTTTCTTATCTACGATCTAAAACATTTCTTATTTCTTATCTCTTTACTACATTTCTAATTAGTCCATAATCTTTAAACGTTAATAATCAATATGTTAAATTAAAATTAACATATAAATATACATTTTATACGTAGAAATATTTTATTATAACATCCTGACCAATTTATACTGAAATACTGAAAAGATAATTAAAAAAAATATTGAAAAATATCGACCCAATGAATAAGTCATTAATCAAGTAATCAGTACTTGGCATTTCTTAAATGATTCTTACGTAGTAAGTTAGATGAAACAAAAATAGAAGGGGTTGCAAGAAAGTATACATAAAAAATAAAAAATAAAATAAGAAAGACGAGACCGGTCTGACGATATTTTTTACTAAGCCAATAGTCTTGTTTGGTCCTTGGACTTTCAGACAACAATACATACATACAAATAAACATACATTTTACGTATACACACATACGTATGTATATAGCCTATATGCTTTAGTTACGATATAGAAACGTACATGCTCTTCCCAAAGTTCGTACACGGTGAGTGCACTTTTTCGTCGCGACGACCCTTCGCTTCCGAGACTAATGGTTTGCATTAACCTCTGGCCCCACCCCCCTCTTTCACCCTCACCACACCCCACCTCACATACACCCCCACCCTAAGTTGAGGTCGACTCGCGGAGGACCTCCGGCCAAGATAGGGAAGGTCGACAGAGAAATACTTGGCTTCGACCTCTCGAAATTCGGCGCCACGACCTACGTACTTTTGGCTTAACCGCGAACGTTTTTGGTTTTTACGATGTCATTCGTACGGCTCACTTGACCACTTAAACGATCTTTGACCTTCGATACCTTTCGTTCTTAAGAAAAAAACATGTAGGTACACGTTCGTTAAACCCCCTAAAAACAAATTTTATTTCTTTCAATAATAAATTTCTTTATATTTTTTTTTTTATGTTTTTGTTTTTTAAATATAATTCATTTTCAGACACAAACGAAAATTAGGTCTGAAAGGATTACGATGTTTGGCAATGAATAATTTTAATTATTAAATATTGATTTTCGATTTTCTTTATTTTTCTTTTTTTAAGTGAAAATAATTTCAATTTCAAAAGAAATCAAACGTTAACGCATATGTTTTTTCTTCTCGAAAATTTTAAAATAACTTTTTTTGAGGAAATATTTAAATTAAGTAAAATAAAATATATATTTTGACAAAACTGTGCAAGCATTCGCTATGGGAGAATCATTTTAAATCAAATATAATTCACCGTAGGAAAATTAATGAGCGAGTAAAAAAGATTAAATAGAAAAAAAGGATTATGAAATATGAGAATTACAGAAGGAGTTCTTTGGTATCCATTACGTGTTCATTACGGATGTAGCTAAGCTATCGGATACCCAAAGCTTGCTCAGAAAGAGAGAAAAAAAAGAGAGAAAGAGAGAGAGAGAGAGAGTAAAAAAAAAAGAGAATAAATTCGATGTGTAGATGTTTAACATATCCATCTTGTAATCAATAATACGACTCGAACAATAGAATAAAATATTACGTCGAACAATAGAATAATTATCGAAGTTTTTATTAAAAACAATATTATAACTATATTATTATTTTATCTTAATGAAAAAATATATCTGGATATTATTATTGTTATTATAAAAATATTTTCTACATATCTCAAACAAAACCAAAACTACGAAACTATTTATTTATATGTAAAATATTTTTAAAAAATATTCATGTAAAAGAAAAACAAACACTAATATGTTATTCACAAAATAAAAATTAATTTAGATAAATAAGTTTAAAGTGCAAGATTGTCAAACATTTTCTCTTATTTCAGTTTTTCTTAAAAAAAATACCCTTAATATCCATATTTCGGTTAAATTACAGACTGCAAACTAATTCTCTCGTCAAAAACTTTAAAACAAGTGCAAAACCATCGCGAAGAACAATGCATCTGTAACTTTTGAAATGTATTAGTTACCGTAAATAATCGAAATATTTTATATTACATTTACTTACAAAATAAAAAAAAAACAAAGTTCGGTAATAAACACGTGAAAATAAATAGTATAAAAGTAGAATTTTAAAAATAAAAATTCATCTATTCTATAAAACTAAGTAGACTTATTTAACTTGGATTATAACAAATATTAAAATATATAAATAAATCTCTATCTATAAATTTTCTATATCGAATTATTTATTTAAATATAAGAGGAATTATCCACAAAAATTTCCTACCAAGGTTTTTATTAATAAAATATACACAGCAACCCTTTTCTTGAAATATATTTTCTTAAATCTAAATAAATAAGAGTAAGATCAAAGTACGAAGTTACATACATAAAGGTACATATATCAAGTTTGAAATTCTTCGAAAATTGACATGCTCAAGGCGTAAATGTTGATGTCACGTTTTAAAAGAAAGATGGGGAGATGGAAATAGAGAGAAAAAGATAGATAGATAGATAGATGGATAGAGAAAGAGAAAGAGAAAGATAGAGTATAGAAAATACGATGAACGTATGAGAGATTAAGAGCATAGAATTGGCCTACCGGTACATAGTACATACAACTCACGATCCAAGCAAGCGTGCTCGTTACACGGCTTAACCGTACAACTAGGATGATACATGGCCTCGTGTGGTTATCGCGTGTCTACGGCTTTAGATCCGCTTTCAAACGCTTTACGGAAGTCTTGGATCTTCCTAGTTAGAAGACTGGATACCTATATTTACATGTATATTGTACATATCATTTACACGCATGGAATGTCAATGTAAGCATACGTATATTATATGTTGATACAAGTCATAACTTATCTATATGTAAATATATTTACCTACAACGGAAATGAGAAATGAATTTTGATGATAAAATCTGGAATGCATAATATTATTCAAAAAAAAATAAAAAAGAAAAGAAAAAGAAATTTTCCATCATTTTGTTCTTGACTACATTACCTAGTTTTTTTTTTCCTTTTTCATCTCAAATATCATATTTTTACATCCCTCTTTATCTCTTCTCTTTCTCTAAAATTGCATGTATTTTATATGATCGATAAAAATATTATTATTGTATGTAATGATATACTAGTAGCATATACACTGATTTATACTAGGCCATTAAGTATTATTAAATACTGTCTAAATGTATATAATAAAGATAATATGAATTATCCAATATGTGTAAATTATTGAACTAACGTATAATATATACATATTGGAATAAATCGTTACTTATTTTAATAAATACAATAAAGTATTTTTTATTGTAAACAATTTTTAATATCTTATATATCTAAATATAAACTATAATATACTATAATACATCAGAGTAGTATATATACTATACTATTCATTAGTATACTAATATTATCAAATATTATTATAATACATTACAAACTGTCGCAATTTATACACGATACTATTATGATTTTGATTATAATATTTAAACAAAAGATATCGAACTTACCTTTGCCCTTAAAAAAAAGGGACAAAAGATTGTTACCCTATTTTAACACACAGGATTTTATTCTCATCTTTCGTAATATGAAAAAGTCGATGAATCAAAGCTTTAAATGATAGCGTTTCACCTCTAATCCAAGCATCTTCTACCGAACGAGGAACATTCATAATCCGCAATCCGTATAAATCCAAACGAGCCATTTCGTTACCACCCTCTTTTCGTTTCTATCGTAAAAGAGGCCCCTACAAAGCAGAGACCAAATCCAACGAAAACAAAAGAAAGAAAGAGAAAGAAAGAAAAGAAAGGCAAAAAAAGAAATTGTAACTACGACGTGTGCCCAGTCTTTCCCTACCACCCACTTACCCCATTTTATACTCCCTCTTACCCCTCTTTTTTTCACTCTTCACCTTTCTTCCTTTACATTTCGCACAGTTGGTTTCACCAGAAGTACTCTCAAAGGGAATTCCAAAGCGAAAAAAAGAAAGAATGAAAGAAAAGCAGAGAGAGAGAAAGAGAGAAAGAGAGAGAAAGAAAAAAAAAGAGTCTTTCTCTGTACCGAGAAAATGGCCTTACCCTGAGGTAAATGGGTAAAATCATTTTAATAGGAGAAAATTCGATTTTGTTTCGAGCAGTAGAAATGTCAAGGATGTTGTATCTCCTTTGAAATACATAGAAATTTGTGAAAGAAGAATCAAGAATTTTGTCAAAACGTATTAAAAATAAAAAAGAATGAAAAAAAGAATGAAAAGAAGAATGTACAATATGTGTCTCTTGACAATGATAATGTAATATGGTTATACTTTTTAACTCGAAAGTATTTAAACTCCATAGAATTCTCATATACTATATGCACAACTACTGTGCAGATATTATTTATATATATATATATATTATATTTATTTTTATATATTTGCAGAGAGTGGAAAAATAATATTTGCATTATTAAATAAAAATTCATTTACATGAATATGTCTATATGAGAAATACTACGCGATCGCGATTATGTATGGGAAAAAAATATATTTTTGTATGTATGATATATTATATATATATGTACAGAGATATATGTGTGTATGTATGTTTGTGTCTATATGAGTACATGAAACACAAGAATCAAAAACTGTACTTCCGAAAAAACATGCTTTTCACCGACTAATGCAAAATTAATCCTACCGTGTTTGATGCAAAGAACATGAAGTGGAAATACGTGCAATGTAACCTACCAAGATAGATACATGTGTACATATATATATATATGGGTATATATATATATATATGGGTGTGTGTGTATAAGTACCCAACACGTGTTACGTATAAAATACATATACAGAAATGTTCACATAGGTCCAAATATTTTATTCAAAATATCGTTTATTACAATGACCAAGAAATAAAAAAAAAAAATATTGACATTTAAATAAAGAGAAACGTAAAACGAACAGATTTATCTCTCTGATTGTATTATCGATTTTCATAATTGAAAAAACACGTATTTGCAATATTAAAAATCATTTATATTAACAAAATACAATACTATGAACATCATTTGACGATCATTATGGAAAATAATTTCTATCGACAAGAATACTACTCATTCACGTTTAGAAAAATTTTATCTCGAAAAATGCTCAAATCTATTTGTAAATAGTATACAGGTTGTATCAAAAGTTTTTTAAAAATCAATTAATGTTTTTCCGAAATTTTTTAAACCATGAATGAAGCTTGTAATTTAAGAAGCTGAAAGACATATTGCGATTTTTAAAACTTGAAATAGAAAATAAGTTAAGGAAATAAGTGATAGATTGTTAAAATCGTTTAAAAAATGTTTTAGTCCACCCTGTATATAAAAATATACAGGAATATATATATCTATCTGTCTTTTTTCTCTCCAAAAGATCGTCGACATTGCGCTCGTCCAAAATTCCTCGTGAAATCTATCTCTTTCAGCTGGCTGAGACCTTTCGATTCGAATTTTTCCAGCTACCCGTTCGCAGGTGAAATATCACCGCGATAACTGAGCTATCCTAAATTACGTCTATAGGAAAATCGTATGATACAGAAAGAAAAAAAAAAAAAGAAAAGAATAAAATTATCAAAGAGTAAATAAACGTACGTGTGTTGCGATCGAAATTCTTTAAAAAAAGAACAAAATAATAACACGTATTACATATTCGAACCAATCGTCGATTCAGAAACAAAAGAAAAAAAGGGAACAAAAATCCTCCCAATTAAACGAAAAAAAAAAACTTTTCTCCGACTAAAGTTATTACCAAGATGAAAATAAATTATATAAAACCGTATATGTAAAAATGTAAAATCGTGGGCTGGCAGAGATTGTACCAAGCCAACAGACATTTTTCCTCTTCCTTCTCTCCCTCTCTCTTTCTCTCTCACATTCTATTTTTATTTGTATCTTTATCTTTCTCTCTCTCTCTCTCTCAACGAGATACAATTTGCCGAGGGCCAAACGTTTTCTCTTCCCTTTTATTCTACCCTTTTTCTTCTTGCAAAAATCTTTTTGTGTCGTATGGTAGAAAGAGAAAAAAAGGGAAAGAGAGAGATAAAGAGATAGAAAGAAAGAAAAAGAGCGTACGGTTGACGCATTGTGCCTCTCACCTAAGTACGAACAATTTATTTCAGACGGACCTCTTTTTATACAAATAAGACACGTGTTACGAGTAGTATGACGCCCTTATATCACTCGACAAAATACGATTCGTCAGAGACCTA
Organism: Mischocyttarus mexicanus; assembly: GCA_023678845.1. Taxonomy (NCBI): domain Eukaryota; kingdom Metazoa; phylum Arthropoda; class Insecta; order Hymenoptera; family Vespidae; genus Mischocyttarus; species Mischocyttarus mexicanus. The sequence continues at coordinate 385,837 of JACGTP010000011.1, read as the reverse complement.
CCGTCTACCGTTTCTTCTTATTCCATTAAACTTTTACCTTTTCTACCTAAAAGACAGGGAAACCATTGCAAAGAGAAATAGAGGAGAACGAGGAGATGACGAGAACGAGGAAGGAGAAAAGAAAGGGAGAAAGAAGGGAAATAGGTAGAGGAAGATAAGGAGGGAGAAAGTGGGAGGGCTTAAACAATAACGAACGTGTTTCTCGAACCGTGTCCAAGCTTAAACTGTACACCTCTTTCTCTCTCTCTCTCTCTCTCTCTCTCTCACTCACTCACTCTCTCTGTCTCTCTCTTGGCAAGCAAAATGTATTTCCTAGGCGCGGATAAATTAGAACTTTTCTCGTTTCCCCGTCGCTAAAAGAGTTACGGCATTTCTTCTCAACTTCTTACGGTTCGGATCAGCTTTTGTGCCAGAACGAACGAGATTCTCCAATGACGTTGTTGTTAAATGAACAAATAAGAAAAAAAAGATACATGGATACTTGAAAACGTTTTCATCAAAGAATTAAATACACGTACGTGTATATATATGTATATATGTGCAAACACATATATACATTTTGCAAGTTAGTATTAATTTGGTTGGTTTCATTTTTTTCTTTTTTTTTTTTCCATACCATACTCTCAATGCATTTACGTGAATGCACTTAAGAATTTCAAAACCTTGCATGTCAACGACTTTGACATCGCATCGTAATAGGGAACGGTTAGTCACGCGCGTCCATTAAGTCGACTCACGATCAAAATCGCATATTCACGTGTGTGATTTAACGACGTGTCTGTATTTCGTACACAAATATGTATATATACAGGGTGTTTAGTTTATTTTTTTTAAATTAAGACATATTGTGAGGCTGAATGTTGTAAACAAAGTTTTATTTTTTACACGGTTAATAAAACATATGGAACACATGTGTTTCTTTGCAGGTGTTCAGTGATTTTATTCCAAAATATATCACTTTCGCAACTCAACTTATACAAAATTAATTTTTATCATAAGATTTTTCTACAATTGTCATTTTTTTACACAGAAACTTGTCCAAATACCTTTTTTTGAGGGTCAAAAAAATTTAATTTGATAAATAAAATTGATCAAATTTTTGTTTTCATCATTAAACTTATTAAATAAATTTCTAGGATAGTTCCTGTTTTGCATTAAAATTGTTTGTTAAAAAGATATTTTTAAAGAGTTCGCTTTTTCGTATAAGATATTTCAATTTTTTTGAAATAAATGGAACACCCTGTATGTATATATTATATATATATGATTCCTCGAAGGAATCTCTACGAAGGAGACCGACGACTTCTCGTGTCTACCTCGTCACGGTTCGTCCAAATGCGACAATGACCGGAACGAAAAAAAAATCTTTCTTATCGATGTCTGACGTTCGAGAAAATACTATGGCCCAAGACGAACACAATAAACTCCATAGACCCACCCCTTTCCCTTTTTTTCTGTCAATGAGAAACTTTATCGATTGAAAGAATAACCACAATTGAGACTCATTCTTAAAAATCCTAACACAAGAGATAATCATTATCATCATTATTATTATTATTATTATCAATATTATAATGTTAACACTGATATCGAGACATTCTTTAAAGGATACAAATTTAACATATTATAATAATAATAATAATCATCATCACCATCATCATTATTATACGATCATACATTTGATATAGAAAATATTCTAAAACACGAGATGGATTAAAATTGTATTTAAAAATGTTGAAAAAAATATCAAATTCCATTGAAAGGAATATGATCTCGTACGTTCGATTTTTTTTCCTTTTTTTAATTATTATTATTATTTTTTTTTTTTTATTTAATGAGTTAATTATCAAGGACGTATCGAATTTGAAAGTACGTGTAGAAGCGAGCACGCGCATACATGTACATATGGATACCACCGTACACACGTACAGATAGAGAGATTCGTCCGAATGATGTACAACCCATAGACGAGGGTAGCAATCAAACGATAACGACTCGTTATTAACGAGCGACCCGTACAAAACCTCGAAGCACCGATAAACATCGATGACACGTCGACGTCCGGACAGGATAACTCGACGAGCCGAATAACAAAAAGAAAAAAGAGGAAGAGAGAGAGAAAGGGAGAACAAAAAAAAGAGAGAGAGAGAGAAAGCTCTCCGGCAGTTTGCGCAGTAAAATGAGCGGCTAATTACGAGGGGACTCGCCTAAAAGTTAATGAAAAGCAATTAGCGCTTCGGATTCGTCGGAGCCTGTTTTTAGCATTTGTCGCATTGCAGAATATCAGGAAATACTCGTTAACGATAACTCGATACCTCTCTTTCTATTGTGGAAAATTATCGAGAACTACTTCGACTAATTCGATTAATTATTAACAATATTATTATGACATAAGTCAAACGCGGGGATTTTTTACATTAGAGTTTTTATTTAATGCACGACGAGCTGGATATAAAGGCATATAATAATAATTAATTATTTATTAATTTATTAATAATACCTATCAAGTTTTGATAGTTAAAAAAGAAAAAAAAAGAAGAAAAATAAATTATTACACTTTCCAATTGGATGGAAAATATTTACGAATAATTTCAATATTTTCTTATTCTTAAGAAAATAATATTTAAATAAATTTCAAAAAGAATAAGAATTAAAATATAAAATATATAAAATTATATTAACCAAAATTAATTGAAAGTATTAATCTATTCGAGAATGTTTATAATCTGTTAAGAAGTTTAAATACCTAAAGTCATTAAATATCAAAAATTCATATACCTAAGATAGAAAATTCAATGGGCGTAGTCGTATATATGCATAGGTCCATAGGGTAAATATGTATACGTAAATGTATGTGTATTGAAAACTTGAAAACCGATCCGATTTCCTATTCGGCGAGTGAAACGAAAGGGCGTCGTGGGAAACGGCCGATGAAAGACGCAACTCGATTCCTGAATTTTCCAAAGCTCGTCCTCCTCTTCTAGTTTTCTCCTCGTCTTTGGCCTGAGCTCGGTTATTCCAACAAATTGCATGGACTATCACACCACGAAATGCAACAAGGAAGTAAGCAAACGTGTATATACAAGCTAGTCAGGTAGTCGTAGTCTTCTCGTTTACTTGAAACGAACGAATACGCTTTCAATTCAACACGAACGAGAAACGTTTTCCTTTCTTTGACACCAAGAAAATGAGATTTTCATTTTCACCTAGTACGCGTATTTCTGATCCTTTCATTTAATTTAAATCGATCGATAGACTTTCAATTTATTTTTCTTAATAAGCAAAATAATTATTAAATAAAAAAATCTGATCTGACACGTTCACAGTTTTTCCTCATCGATGTTTTATCAATCTTACGATTTACTAGTTCGATATTTTTTTTTTTTTAATATTATCCGTCTTTCCATTATTTTTTTGTTAAATAAAATCGATCGATAATGTTAAAATATTAATATCTTTTTGATTAATAATTAAACATTAAAAATCACAGTGTGGTCAAGATTTATGATTTCAATATTTCCTTTTATTTTCACTCATCTTTCTGATCTTATCAAAATTTGAATTTTTTTATTAGAAGTAAAATAACACAAACTGCGTAAAAAAATATCTCATCAGGAACCGTTCATAGAATATTATCAATCACTTTAAAGATTTATGATCGAAGTATTTTAATTCATATTAACACGGTCGTCCTTTGGATCCCCAATTACAAAATGAAATCAATCCTCGCTTTTTTGTTTTTTATTTTCATTTTGTTAATAAATTTAGCAAAAAAAAAGGGAAAAAAAACATCAAAGGCGTTAAAATTTCTTTTCAAAATCGTTTCTATAATCTTATCAATCATCTCTTCCTTTAAGATTTATGAGTGAAGTATTTTATGAGAATTTCGTGTTGGGGTTGGCGGGTGCAGGGGGGGCACTTTCTCTCTTCTTGCACCAAACGTATTGTACTTAAACATCGAAATTGTTCGTTTTTACGAAAGGAGGCACGTATTCCGAATAAAATATCTTAAGATCGTCTGTCAGACTCTCCGTGCACGCTTTTCTTCTTCCGCTTCTACATTTTCGTGATTGTATGTGCGCGTATACTTTTTCCACACTGTATATGTATACATATATTTATATATATATATATATATATATATAATCCTCTTTGTGTAAGAGAAGGATTCGTAGGCAGATGCGAACAGAATGCAAAAACTTTAAAAGAGAAGCTCGATTTCACCGTTACTACGTGAGAGAGTCTCCCAGTGAATGCCATCGATTGATCGGACTTAGAAATTTGAAAGTCAAAAGTTCGAAAGATCGCCCAATGTATTATAATACTTTTAAGAGAAAACCGAATACGTATATAATATATTTAAAATATATATTATATAAATATTACATATATAATTACATTTATACATATATTAATTGAACGTATAAAAAATTAAACAAGTATCATCGCTGAAAATATGGAAAAATAAAATAGAAGAAAAAGAAGTTTATACGCGCAGGTATGTAGACTATAATAATTTTCCGTATTTTTTTTTTTTTATTTTTTTTATTCCTTTTTTTTCATATTTTCTCCACGGCAAAATCTTCGACATATTTGCGATTAATCTCGGATCACATCACTCCCGATAAGCACGAAATAATCCAGCCGATAATCGATCGACATTTTTAATATTACCACAATTCGACGCTTCGTTCATCTTTTCGTCGCGTCGGCACTTTCGGAATTGCAATATCTTGGTTAACGCGGTCCATATCGATTTCGCGAATCGATTCCCATAAAGCTCGTGAGACAGCCGGCGCCGAATTAATCCGAAAGTTTATCGTATCGGGCCGGTACGCGAGTTGCCGGGTTCTATACGAAACAAAATCCAGATACAAAAACTTTGTTTGTTAAAAAAAAAAAAAATAAAATAAAAACAAGGAAATATCTATTTCATTTCATTTCATTTCTCTCTCTTTCTCTTTTTGTCTGATGAAAATAAAAAGAAAATAAATTCTTTTCTTAAAGACATTTAGAACAATAGCTATATATTTTCTAAAGAAAATAAATGTTGGGGAGTAGAAGAATTCGAAGAAATGGAAAAATTATTAAGAAGAAGAAGATAATTTTTAATTTAAAAGAAAAATAAAAATAAAAATGATATAAATGAACGTTGTTACGAATGGAATAATTGTTTAAAAGTATTATTGAGGAATAAGATAAATATATTTGTATTTAAAATTACTTATTTCACGAAAAATGTAATTTTATATTATAAATAAATATTAATGATAATTATTTCTAAATTTATAATAATCAAACTTTAACCGTCATCTTCTCTTCTTTCATCCCATATAATTAGAGAGTATACAAAATGTAATTTGTATTAATTTTACATTAATAAGTATTAGATTGATTCCGATACTAAAAAACATTGAAATAACAATTAAATTAAAAGATGACCATAATTATTATACACGAAAAAACCAAATATCACCTCTTGTTATGTAATATTAACATCTACGATTTTAATGTATGAGCGGTTTTGTTTTTTTTTTGTTACAGAAGATCAAACTTTTGACCGATCGATCAAGAGAGCGAAAGAAAGAAACAAGAATTTGACAAGTGGTATGTAAATCTTAGAAGTTAAACGAGATAACATGATAAAGTGGTGGTAATGTAGTATCCTAGAACCCGAAGGCTACGAAGAAGAATTTTCTTGTTGAATATTTTCTTTTTTCCAAGTATTGGCCACAGGAACTTTTCGTCTTGTATCGTCGTCGTCCTATGAACGAGTTACAACAACTCGATTTAATATCGTATACGTTAGACCGAGTATGAACCATTGACACAGTTATATCGAATTACATATCATCCCGCAAAAGATTAGCTAGCTACACGTATATATATGTAAGGGTATTAAAAATAATCAAATACATGTATACGTATGTATGTAAGGGTATTAGAAATAAGCAAGTATATATATGCATGTACATAAGTACTTCTACTTCGTGGAAGAAGAGAAAAAGAGATAGATAAAGCCTAGTGGCATCTAAAACCACGTATTACGTTGCCTAGAACTGGCTATTATAACGGATATTTGCGGTCTTATGTTAGTTGGACTTGAATCCCTTCCTTTATTCGAGCATCATGCCCGAATAACGATGCCTAGGAAAACTTTACTAATGAGATAACTTTACATCCGAGCTTCGTGTTTCTCATCTCTCATATCTTTTTTTGTTATCTATCTATCTGTCTGTCTATCTTTTTTTTTTCTTATCAGGTTGTTTTTTTTAACTTTTTGTTTTGTTATGTTTTCCTTTGTTTTGCTTTGTTTGATTTTCTTTGATACTAGATCAATATAATTTTTGTTACAGAGCGTGGATTCTATTGCGATAGTGTAGATTACTTTACTAAACTTGATCATGCTTTCTTTCTTTTGTTTCGTTTTCTCTTTTTTTTTTTTGTTTATAATGTGTTCTTATTATTAATATATTAGAGATCTAAATAAATTTATAATTATATATCTAATTATTGTACATATACGAAGTATTAAATATAACAGGGTTAATTTAGTTCCGTGTTAAATCGAAATTGTATGTTAAACTGAAATTTAGTATTAATACTAATCATTATGGGAAAAGTATTTAGATTATATAGAAATTATCCAAATAATTCTAACACCAAATGATTAATGTAACTCGGGTTAATTTGCTATATGTTAGATCGAAATGATGTTAAACCAAACCCAGAATTAATACAAATCACAATTAATACAAATCGTATTAATTTTTAATTCGATAGAATTTTTTAAAAACAAAATATATATTTGTATTTTATGAAAATTATTCAATTTGATAATATAATAAATAGTACGACGTTATAATTAACATCGTGTTTTTTGATCGAGAAAGAAAAGATTGTAATTTTGATAAATATTCTTAATAAATATATTTCGTTATATTTTTCCAATGCAACGTACAACGTAAGAAATATGTTGATACTTATTATCAAGTAATAATGAAAAATAAAAAAATAAAATAACTAATTTGAAAATGGAAGTTACAGGTGGGGGAAACGTATAAGTAATTTTGGTTTCACTCAACTTCTTCTTTAACAAATATGGAAAAGAATAGGGGAAAAAATGTTAACCGAAAGAGAAAACAACTTTGGTCGCTTCTGGTACGCCTTCTGAACTTTATCATCAGCTCGTAGCGAATGTCAAACGGTATGCACGATAAAGTCTCGACGTAATGTCCCGACAAAGTTTCCTCCCCGGGTGAAACTTGCGATTTTCAACTCGGCGAATCTTCTTGTACGCGGTTCCATATATTTGTACATTGTAGATACACACACACACACACACACACACACACACACACACATACACACATACATACATACATACACATATATATAAAACTTTATATACATCCAGATAAATGCAAGTATATACTACGTAAGAGTTTATATAGTGAAGGAAATAGATATACGTGAATACACACGTATGTACACATACATATGCATAGAATGGTTCTCATGGTGGGTTAGTATATAAAATGCAAAGTTAAGTAGAAACGAAAACGTCGAAAGCACGAATAGGCGCTTGGCTTGGGGAATGAAAGGACAAAATGAGAGAAAAATCTCTTTAAAGTAAGAAAATGACGGGTTTAAAGATCTACCTTTCTTTCTTTTTTTTGTGGGAAAACTAAAAGAAGAAAAAGAAAAAAATACCACCTACGTGTAAAAAAAAGAAAAAGATGAAGAAGAAGAGGAAGAGAAAAAAACCATTAAAAATTTATAACATGTAATCTTTAACGGGGCAAAAATGAGATGTGGCAAAAGTGTGACGAACCTATATATATATATATATACACGTATGTGCGCGCGTTATTCGAACTGACGAGCACGTGAATAGATTAAAATACGAGAAGATGGTAGAAAGATATAAAGAAGAGAAAAAGAAAAAAACCAAAAAGAAAAAAAAGAAAAAACGTATTCGCAAAAGAAGTAATCCAAAAGAGAACGAAATAGTAAGAGAGAGAGAGAGAGAGAAAGAAAGAAAGAGTCGTGAAATGAAGGGAAACTTGGGGTAGATATAAAAAAAAAAAAAACAAGGAGAAGAAGGATAAATAAAAAAAAAAGAAGAAATACAGAAAAACTTACGCGAACGGATTTATATTCTAGTTTCCATCCGGAATGGATTCTAAGGACCATTTCAATCTTTTAAAAGAAGAACAGAGAAGAAGAAAAAGAAGAAGAAGAAGAAGAAGAGGGTGGAAGAAAAAAAAGAGTTAATAAAAAAAAAAGAAAATAATAAAAAAAATAATTACAAAAAAAAAAGAAAGGAAAACTTTCGCTCGAGCTCGTCCCGTTTCCTGCATTAAATTAATGAATTGCATTGTCGGTTGAAATCAACGAATTGTATTTTCTCTCTCTCTCCTTCTCTTTCGATCTACCTCACCCTCTCCCTTATCACCCCGCAAAATCGTAGCACATAATCAAAATTCGTACAGGAAAACTTTCAACCCTTTTCTATTGTCAGATCAACACAAAGCCGCCTCGTTAACCGTGCCAGTTAAATTGTTTCGGGGAACGATGCGATCAAACTTTTAAAGTATTTTGGAAAGAGAGTGGTAAAGGGAAGAAGAGGAGAGAAAAAATGAACGAGAGAGAGAGAGAGAGAGAGAGAGAAAGAAGATAAATGAAATCTCGTGGAAAGAGCAACGCACATGAATTCCCTGCGGTTTTGAGAACGCACTCCTCCCCTTCCCCCCCCCCTTCACCCTTTCCCCTTGCTCCTTTTACCTCTCCACTATGCAACTCTCAAAATTACTATTGTCGAAATAGTCGTTAACGGGAGTCATAATAATTATCGCGTAACGTTCATTGATAAAGATGGAAAACGTTGTTGTTTTAATTTGCTACTAAAAAGTTAGGAGTGGTTCGTGAAAATGTTCCTGTTTTTTTTATCTTTTTTTTTTATATTTTTTCGATATGGTGTTTGTGTTGCAAGACCGAAGGTTTATATGTTAAAAACAATGTGTACGTGCGTTTAGGAACTGGGTAGAAATATATGTAGAAGTTAAATTTTGGTTCAAAGTGGATAAGTACGTTAATGTATTCTACGTTGCTATCTATCCTTTGCTTATGAGTTTGTATTTTTTATGATTATTTTTATTTTCCTTTTTTTTTTTCTTATAAGTTCTACGGCATAAGGAATATGTTATCTAGTTTAACGTAGTAAAATTTAATACTTTAATTTTATGATGCACACATGTTGGTAATTTAAATATTAAATTGTATATAAAAGATAATTGAAATTTGGTGTTAAAAATGTTAAATATTATAAAATTTGATTAAATATTATAAAATTTAGATTGAAATACTTTGATTTAAGTATTAACTTTTCCGTTACGGATGTCTTTGTATGGGTTATTAGTGACAAAAAGATTAAATATTAGATTAGTCGGATTTGTGGCCACAATTCAATGGGAAAATTCGACATTTTTGTTCGTCCACCAACCTAATATTATAAAATAAAATATTGAAAACTATTAGAAATATAATAATATTATAATTTTCAATTGAAATAATGAAATAATTGTTAAATTACGGTTTATGTATGAAAAATGTTGAATATATAATTCTGACTTTATATATTCTTGACTAGGAGAAAATTCTAATACGTTAGATATTTTGTCAAAATTTTGATATTATTTTTTAAATGTTATCTATCTAAAAGAAAGTTAATAAAATAAAAGATAAAATACGTATGTTGGGTTCTTTCTTGATCGGAAAACTCGTCGGATTCACGGACATCTCAATGTATCTCGTGACGAGTGGGATTTCCTCAGGGAACTGAAACACTCTGCTCTTCGTAGCAACGTTCACTGAACCACGATATTTACGTTACTGTCGATTTGTAAAAAGATATATCTATACATTTATATATATCTATATATTTATATATTATATACGTTTATACTCCATCTCTAACTTATTTACACGACTTCGTTGTTAACGTGGAAGCCCTCCCTTTTTCTTGTTTTTAACTTTCCCATTTTATCCCGATATGAAATATAATACGACGGTTGAAAAATTTCTAATAGCAAACATTACCTTTTTATTTTCTATCTTTTTCTTCTTTGTATATAAACGGATTTCATTTATATTTTCTATCACTTATATATATATTTTTTATTACATTTTATTAAGAGTATTTTCGCCCAAATAACTGATCAAATTAATTGGAAAAAATAAAAATCAAGTTTTTTTTTCCTCGAAATAAAAGATAAATTCGTGATTTCAATCTTCAATTTAAAAAAAAAAACGGAAAAAGATAACTTGATATATTTGAAATATAATATTTGAATAATAACTTGATACATATATATATATATATATATATATATATTTTTTTTCTTTTTTTAAATAAAAGTGTGAGTTCGATAGGAAAAAAAAAAGAAGAATATTTAGTTTCCACGTTAGGCTGAATACTTTTCAACTCGCCGATATATTTTAATTTACATGAGAAACAAGGATACGTTAAACTTTGCCTGGGTAAAAATATGGTAAATATTTGTTTATATTTCAAAAACTAACTCTTTCTCGTCAAGAGCGGAGGACAAGGACGACGACGACAACGACGTAGACGACAGGATCGTGAGATAAGAGTTATTTCTCTCTATCACTAGCCAAACAAACTTTATATTATCGTATCGACGAAGTTTCATCGGTAAGAAAGCATTTGACACCTGTCAGGCTAGAAAGTACCATCGATAGAGTTTACTCTCGTGACTTTTTATTTTGTAGAAAGATAAAAATTTCTTTATTTACCCCTTGTACGAGTATTTTTCGAATGATAGATATAAAAAAAAAATGTAAAACATATATGTATGTAAAGTAAGACCTGTTTTTATGCGGTAGATAGAGACTGCATAAAAGGAATCGCACAAAAAATAATATTCGTAACAAATGAACGCCTAAATGCGATACACTCCTTGCAGTGACATAAGTACACTAAAACAAAACATTACAACTGTAATGTTTTGTAATATTACAATTAGAATTCATTACCACATAAAAAAAAATCGCATAAAAAGGGACCGCCCAAAAACAGGTTTTACTGTATACATTTTAATTATCTCGAAGGAATAAAAAAGACAGGAAAAAAAAAGAATAAAAATGAATAAACAGCGTGATCCAATGACCGTATAAAATGAATCACCCGATATAATAAAACAATCTAACGACATTTGTCACGTATTAAAACGGTGCATTGGCACGATGACCTAAAGCAACGTGCGTATGTATGTATGTACTTCCCTTTTGGCGTTCATCCAAGTTCTAATCTTAACGAAATTAAAATTATCCAATAAAAATGTCAGACGTGTTCAGCGTATATCGACATTCACACACACACACACACACACACACACACGCATACAAATACACGCGCGTAATCAAACGAATCCAGATATTTATTTTATTTCTTTAATGTTAAATCAAAATTTCTCTATCTCCTATCTATTAACTAAGAATCAATATTTTTAAATGTTTCTGGTCAATATTTTTAATCAAATATGTAGTTTGTATATATATATACATATAAATCTAGATATTTTAAATATTGACAGAGCAATATTTTATATCGAATACAATATTTATATCGTATTTTAACCAAATAAATGAAAATATAAAAAATTCCACTTCGATCATTTTGGTAACAAAAAAAAACAAAAGAGAGAACATGGTTTTTTTAGATTTTAAAAACGAAATACGTATACATATATACATACATATATATAAATATATATCAAATAAGTAGTTTTAAGAGTATACGGTAATGAGATGAGAGTAGATTTCGGTGTCGGCAACGTATCTTATTTTAAAATCATCTGAAATTAAATATATGTATCTATTCGTTTTTCTTAGGGGGTAGATAGGTAAGAGGATTACTTTGTTTTCTAAACGTAAAAGAGAAAAAAAGAGAGAAAAAGAGATAAGACCTTCCTCGTTCCAAGGATATTTCAAGATAACGGATTATCTTCCGACAGAGATTACACGACAAGTGACTAATTGAATTCATCTATCAGTATCATGCACGAGCGAGTTTAACGGACTAGAGTTTAAATCGCAATTATATATTTCCTCAATTTTAATTTTAAAATCACCATTCAGTAAGAAAATTGTCTTTATTCGCGGCCAGTCAACGTGCAGTCTCATGAAATCGTTTGGCATTAATTTACGCGAACTTGAGAAACTCGTTCGAATTAATTTCCCACCCACCACATTTTCTTATTCTTCTACCACCTTCACAATTTATAGCGGTAGCGATGGTGGTAACTTGAACAATCTTTACAAACTAAAACAAACAACGTGAAAATGAATAAAGACTGTATTAACAACCTACCAATATATATGTTAATATATGTTAATATCTACATTTGTACAATTTTATGCTAATTTAGGTTTTTCACGATGACAATTTACATTTACGAATTTATATATATATATATCTCTTTCTCTTTCTCTATTCAAATCCAATTAATCTTGTTAACAATAACACATACTATAGTTTCCAAACTTTATAATTCAATAATTAATAACAGTTTCATTTTTGTTCCTACGAATACTCACGCGTGTGTGCGTACGTGTATCTGTATACGAACTAACACTTAATATAAGATTCATAATAGAATAATTATCAGATGATATTCATTCGATTTTAACAATTTCACCAATTATTATTATCTTTTTTTTTAATACTTTTTCATTAGAAAATAATTTATTCTATTTGGTTAGTCGTATTCTCTACGACGCTTAAGAAACAACCAATAAAAAATGGATACGAATAAGATTCTCAATGATTAACAAGTTTACCTTGTTTAACAGATACACCTCTACGAATATATATTCACCAACCCTGACACGTATACGTACATATATACATACTCATACATGGACATAGACTGATTGACGATCCGTTGACCATAATCCCTTCGTCATCAGGACTGAGAGACAGTGATAATTATGGATCTGGATCACACACGAGCCGTACAAATTATCCATTCGATTAATGTTCGCTTGGCTCGTCACACGTACGTAAAATGAAAGCCCTTTGATGATCCCAATTTCCTTCAAAATTTCTAATCTTTGATAAATCAATGACCTACATTGTTCATTTATAGATCCGAACTTCTCCATTATTGGACAATGAGATATTGATTTTTGTCTCACATTGAATAGATCAATATTTCTTTTTTAATGTTTATTATTGTTATTATTATTATTTTAAATAAATTGTCAATATTTAGAAATTATAATATTTAATATCCAATTAGGGGGATAAAGTTTCTTCGTATTTTATCAATCAATGAAAAAGTCGATGAAATTGATTACTACGACAGTGGTTTTATGATTTTATCCGAACAATGGCAATAAGTGGTCAAACGAAATGACACGTATTTGAGTTTAATTGATCCTTCATTGAAAATATGGTGAAAAAAAATGCGTTTCTTTCTTTATATTGCAATATGATGAAATTTTTGACCCGCATCCAATACAAAATATGAGTATGTAATATTAAATTGATTAATATAAAAATTATATGTCAGTGTTTATAATTAAAAAAAAAACAATATTTCTCCCCTGCATCGATTAAAAATAAATTGACGGATTATTATTTATAAAGAATAAAATATTTATATATATATATTTATCAATCAAATAAATGGAGAATATTAATAATTTATTATTTATAAGTTGTTAATATATATTAAAAAAATAATCATCGATATAACGTGCGCGCGTCCAAGTTTGATACGACGAATAATTAGAATACATTCAAAAAAGAAAGATAAATTTAATACTAAAAAAAGAAAAGTAAAAATATAAAGAAGAAATATTTAGAGGAAGATGAAAAAAAAAACAGAAACAAAAAAAGTTCATTGAACGAGATCTCTCACAATCTGTTAGTTATAAAAATCAAAAACAAACGGAACACAAGAGAATGAAGAATAAGAGCGAAACAACGAAATTAATCCCCAACGATAAAACGTTTCAAAGTAGAGAATTGGGAGTTAGGAATTTTCCGAATGATAAATTGTTAATTGCCACTCTTGAAACGTTCAAACGAGTGAAATAAAAAAGAAAAGAAAAGGAGAGGGGAGTAGGGATGGTGGAGGAGTTAAAAAACGCAAAAGAAAAAAAATAGGACGGAATTAAAAGGAAATAAAAAAAGGAAAAAAAAAGAAAAAAGAGAGGAGGGAAACGTGTGTGTGTGGTCTATTGAATGAGAAACACAAAGATGCCAATGGTATGTTATTACGCTTTATGATGATTAATGTCAGCTCTCGTAAATCAATCGAGAGAGAGAGAGAGAGAGAGAGAGAGAGAAAAAAAATTGAATGAATAAATGAATGAATGTATGAATGAAAAAAATAAAAATAAAGAAAGAAAGAAAGACTAACGCTAGTAGGTATACGAAAAAGTTTACGCGTGTAAAACGTCGGCGAAAAATAGAAGATTAAAAAGAAAGAAAGAAAGAAAAAAAAAAAGAAAAATAAAAATCTCCGGGTTTTAAATGGTCCCCACTTGAAAATAAAAGGCCGTTTTAAAAGTTACGTAATCAAAACGTAATCAAATACTCGCCAAACGCGTTTTTTCGAATACATGTATATATATATACCACCCACATACATATCTTTTCTAAGTATATACATACATACGTACATATGTACGTATACATGCAAGTATATATATCACAATGTTCATTCAGAGAAAGGAGATAGAGTTGTATGCAATAGAACAAAACGAGAAATAGTTCGCTTGCATGAAAATAAAAAAAGAAAAAACATATATACATACGTACGTACGTACTTATGTATATACATATGTGCATAGATAGGAAAAATAATGAAAGAAGGAAAGAAAAGGATGGGAATAGGGACGAGCAGAGAGAGAAAGAAAAAAAAGGGAAAGAATCGTAGGTAAGTTTAACGACCGAGTTAAAAGCTTGATCGCGTTGAATTAGTCAGCCGAATTTAATTGATAGACCAATTCTCTCTCTCTCTCTTTCTCTCTCTTACTCTCTATCTTATACTTTCTCACTCTTTCTCACTTGCTCTTTCTACCTCTCGTCCAACTCCAATTCACCATTTATCGTCACACTGAATTGCTAACGTTTTAGAAGCCCTTTTTGTTTTATCCGAACAAGCATCGTTCGGGGAACAAAAAAATTCGCAATAAAATCGACGACCCCGTTATACAACTTCGACGAACATTTTCTATCTCTCTCTCTCTCTTTCTTTCTTTCTTTCTTTCTATCTCACTTATTTTTTTCTATTACTCGTTCTTGGTTTTCATTCTTTTCGTTTGAATATCATCTGCATAAATTCGAATTGAAAAAAATTATCTTTATATCTCCGTTAAATGAAGGTACCAATAAATCTAATCCCTACACTTTTCCTATCTTTAAACTTTATTTCGTTTTTTCTTTTTTCAAATCTCTTACAGTCCATTTAACAATGATAAAAATAAAGATAGATAGAAAGAAAGAAAGAGAATGAAAAATATTATGTAATTGAAGAAACGCGTGTTGGCACGATTTGATTTCGAAAAAAATTCATACATTTTTTTTAATGCCTTTTAAATGCGTATTACGTGCCCACGGTTAATGCATATTATTCGCTTGTTATACGCGAAAAAATGAGAAGGAAAGTAAAAAAAAAGTATAAAAAAAAAGAAAGGGAGGGAAAAAATTTTTTTCGTAATGAGAGAAAATAAAAAATATAATACAAAAAGCCATGGTATAACGGGCGGGAAAAAAAAGAGAAGAATTTTTGAGGCTAATATTCGCGTGAAAGATCTCAAATGCTTTGGAACATTAAATTCCATGCGTTTATCCTTGCATATCTATTGGAATATTATAAAAGATAGGAAAAAAGAGAGAAAGAGAGATTTAAAAAAGGAATACTTTAAACGATAACTAGTACTAATACTACTACTACTACCATTGCATGCCAAAATCGATTAAATCCTTTTTAAAGAGAATAAAATACTACAAAAGATTTATGAACGATTGCATAATTTATCATATAAAATACACGTGCGTGTGCGAACAGATAACGAATTATAATCCGAATATTTATTTGTATAATAATTGTAGGTATATAGGTGTGTATGTGTGTGTGTGTGCGTTTCATGAAGAAGATTGTAACTCTGGTACGGAAAAAATGAACCATTTGTTTTGAACTCGTTAGATTAGTATTTTAGGTAGGTGTTACTTAGAAATGACGTATATATATATCCATTGATCTTACCGTGTATATAATCTAAGATTTGTATACCATTAGCACGAAAATTCGCATGCTCTCATTCTAATTTTCTTATGTAAGATGAAACGTTATTTGTTTGAAGTATGAGAAAAAAAAAACAAGAAACATTTAATTGAATTTTTGTCTAAATCGTTCGAATTAAGAAGAAAAATTAATTTGTGAAAAGTTATAATAATACAAAAATATATATACTAGATAAATAAATATTATGACAAACAGCTGATTTGTAGAAATTTAATATTTGAAAATAAAATCGAAAGATAGTTACGACAATGTAATAGAAAGATTGACAAAAGTAATGTTGCCCAATAAAACTATAAATCATTAGTATTAGTATCTAATAATATGATTAATCTAATAATAGATTACAAAATAATGCAAATTTAATGTTATAAAAGATAAATAATTTATATGCAAATATCAATCCATGATTGCGTACTATTAATGCAACGACAAAAAATCGAAATATTGCGAATAATTCTTTTATCAGATGAGGTAGAAAAAATTTCTAAACAAATCCTATTATAACATATAATAATAATAAAAGAAAAACTATGATAGCTAATTTGTAAAAAATTAACGTTACAAAAAAAAGGGACGATCCATCATTGTCGATAGTTTGAACTGTAAATGAAAAAAATCGTAATACTGTAGGAAAGTTGTTCTATATTATAAAGGGAAAGCTTTTCCTTACTAGAGTTTCCGTAATCTCGATTAGACGACCATGATCGAGCATAGCGTTCCCTTCGTTTCTAAACAACGTTACTTTTTTTTTCTCTCTCTCTCTCTCTCTCTCTTCCTCTCTTTTTCCCCTCCCTTCTCTTTATTTCTTATTCCCTATAGTGTAGCAGTCCGTAGTGGCCATTAAATCGCATTGCTCGATAATTCAACTTGTATGAACGTGTATACCCACGTACGTATACACAAGTTCCTTTATTCCAGTTCCAGAAAAGCAAGGCAGAAAAAGCACTCGTGGAAAAGCTTTACGAGGGCAAAAGCAAAAGTGTTTTCTCTTTCCCTTCCTCCCTCCTACCCCCTCTCTTTCTCTCTATTTCTTTTTTTTTTATTCCCAAGTAGTTTTTGGTTCAATTGTCGTAAGTTCATCTAATGTTGTACAAACGAACATAAAATGGAAAAAAGAAAATAATAATAATAATAATAATAATAACCATTAACTCTATCGTGTCTCGATATTTCATCTAATTAATTTATATTATTATTATTAAATTAATCATATTATTAAATATTAATAATAATCATTTATAATTATATTGGGCAACATTACTTTTGTCAACCTTTCTATCTGAACCCGTCCACAAAATTGTGAAATTGTTTTTATAAATAATCTATAATATTTAAATTAGAGAAAATATATATATTCTGATTACTTATTCTCATCTATATATGACATTCATTATTCCACACTCTATCTATCTATCTATATCTAATACCTGAATCATCAGTTGCAGTAAATTATATACACATCTAATGTAAGAAAAATAGCAGATAATAAGTATTATTATAACCTTAGCATTATATCCATATTTCTCAAAATAGTCTAAAAAATATATTAGAATCAGACAACTATTGCTGTCACTATTTAGCAATACTTCAACACGTAGGTAGGTGGTCTATACTTTCTATTCATTCTACATTATATTTATCTATCTATCTATCTATCTATCTATCTATATTTCCCTCTATATATATCTATCTCTCTCTATCTCTCTCTCTCTCTCTTTCCTATTTCTCTATAGGTACACTCGTTAAGTCCATCTCATTCACGCCGCAGAAACTCTATCCTCTCTTGTGTCTACTACTCCTTCCGTTCAATTACCGTAGAGCGTCGCGACGCTTCACGACGTCGAGCCAAACGGCGCCTCTCGTCTCGAGGGAACAAAAGGAGGAAAATTGTTAATTATACGCTTCGCCGTACGTTCACGAATACTCACGCACGTTTTAGAAGATAGGTACTCATAGCTCTATTCCTTCTCCTTCAATCAGAATATTCATCTCTCTCTCTCTCTCTCTCTCTCTCTCTCTCTCTCTCTCTTTTCTTTTTTCTGTGCCCTATATATTAGTTGTACTAAAAAGAAATCCATTATTTTTACGTTATTTAACATCATCATTGCAATTTATTTATACCTCAACAATCATTTCTCTATCTCTCTTTCTCCATTTTTATACTTTATATATTTGTTTCTATTTTTACGTTTACAACGACGTGGATTTTTTTTCCTTTCTTTTTCTTCTCCTTTCATTTATCGCGTCAACCTTCGAACCCTTCAATTCTCTCTCTCCCTCTCTCCCTTTCTTTCTTTCTTTCTTCAATTTGATCGTAACTCGTTTGCGCTTTCGCACTAGAAAATAACCGTAGGTAAGAGGATTCTCGTACAATTCTAAAACGTTAGCTACTCGAATGCGTATGCTAGGATGAACGATGCGAGAAACTTTAAATTACCTTTTTGCGCTTTACTCTCAAATAAGTCCTTTTTATCTTAACCTTTTCCTTTTGTAAACCATTTAACGGGTCAGCCACTTTGATACCGACTCTTTTTCTTCTTCTTTCTTTCTTTTCACCTCCACATTTCTCGATTTTCCCTCATCCACCCCTCCCCCTCACTTCATCCCGCCACGCAACACTGATGCAACCCTTCAACTTCGTTTTTTCTTTTTTTTTAATAAACCAACTTTTCGTTAGTTCTATCTTCTATACGTCGATTCGGTGGGTTACGTTTTTTATACGAGTTTCTTTGATGATTATTCAAAGCTTCTTACATGCCTGAAGATTCTTTCTTCTTTTTTTTTTTTCTTTTATCTATAAACCCGAGTTACGATAAAATCGAAAGAAAGAAAGAAATAAAGAAAGAAAGAAGAAGATTCTTCATTATACTCTCGAGAAATGAGATGAACTTTCTCTCGTTCTCTCTCTCTCTCTCTATCTCTCTCTCTTTCTGATGTAAAGGATAAGAAAAATCGATATAATAAAAAAATTCGTTACTAAGAACAATCTTAATCAGATGATATTTTTTTTTTTATTACTATACTGTTGCAAGCATAGTAAAATCGAACGATAAAATAGAAAATTTGGTGATAAAAATAAAATGATCGTCTTTATAAAGAAATAAAAGAAATAAAATACGCGATGTTGAAAATGTATGTGTGTGTGTGTGTGTGTGTGTATGCTTTGGAAAAAGTGTTACGCGCTAATTTAATTTTATCATTGAAAAATTAATTTTGTAACCATGTATGAAATATTTTCTCTCAAAATAATGTCTCAAAATATATATAACATGCAATTATTATAATATAATTCAATGGGATTTCTAAAAAAAATAAAGGATGAGTGAGGTCTATGTTAGATATTGCAAACATCACAAGATAACCAGAAAAAGTTAGAATAAGTAAAATCATAGATAATCTAACATAGACTTTTCTTCCATCGTAAAAAATAATTTACAACCATACCAAACCCATAATACATGATAGTATAATCAATAGTACACCACATGGACCCTTCTTCCAGACACTCATTCAATTATATTAAATATAAATAATATTTGTATGTATAAATATTAGACAAAAATTATTTAAAGAATTTTGTAATAGTGGATTATATAAATTGTACAATAGTTACAATATATGAACAATAGTTACAATAATAATGATAATACTAATATGTTATTGATAATTATAGCAAAAGGTATAATAATCATAGCAATAATAGTAGTAGTAGTAATATTAATAATAATAATAATAATAATAATAGAAGGGGACAAGTAACATGGAGTGGAATGTAACAGAGAGAAAGATTTATTAACGATGAATCGTTAATCAGTTTCTCATAGATAAGTATACATGTATCAACGAATCTGTGTAATCCATTGCACATCGACAACAGCAGCCCGGTTTTCCTTTCGCTATCGTGTGGGTGGCTATCACCGACCACAAAATCGCATGCACATTCCCCGCCAATCGGATTTCGTAGTGGTCTATCTCGTATTATTTGCATATCACTGGCTGGATGGCACGAAACAATGAGTCACCCTCCTGATCAAAATGAATTCACGATGAAAAAAATTCTCACCCATTTTCCATACACGTACACCTACTCACGCACGTAAACATACACACACACATGCATACACATACTGAGGATATATTTCTCCTTTATCTATTTTTCTATCCACCCTATTTCCTTTTCATCCCATTTCATCCCTTTTCATCCCTTTTTATCCCTTTTCATTCCTTTTCATCGATTCTTTTCGCGATATTCGATCAATCTCCCATCGTGGATAATCATTCCTCGAGAGACTAAAAATCTATTCATTAAAATTTAGAAACGTTTTTCTGTATGAATTAGAATTATATCTACAAAAAGTATTGGATCTAGAGTAGAAAGTTTCTTCAAGTTCTTTATATAAGAAAAATATGCGAATAAACTTTCAGAAATGGATTTTCCATAAATACAATGGATGAATTAAACGATTTCAAAGATTTTATAATTAAAGATACAAAATAAAACAAATTGGTAGTAATATTAATGAATTTCCATTAAACGATTTTATAATTATACGTCAAATTTTGTTATCAATTAATTTATATAAAGAAAGTATGTGAAACATCAGTTACCGCGTGTGATTAATCCAAGTATTTCCCAAAATTTGAACGATCGGTTTTGTTAAAAAAATAAATAAATAAAGCAAAATAACAATAAAATTCTATTGAATACGATAAATTCGATTATTGGAACGAACGAAAGAGAAGATTCCTATTATCGAAATTATTTAATCCTATTTGTACGCAGCTTATAGTTATACGCATACGCGATTCTGATTCTAACGAATTCATTGATAGGACGAATAGAATATTTGAAAAATTAAATAAATGAAAAATATGACAAACTTTCTTGTGAAATAATAACGTTTCCCAATATGAACAATTTCATTAAGGATGAAAAAAAAAAGATGGAATTTAATCTTTTTTTTTTTATAACACACGTTCATCTTATGTTAATTATATCTCGGTGAATTCTAGGAAATTCGTTACTTATCAAATACTCACAGAAAAACATTCCTTAACTACCGATTTAGTTGAGCGTTCAATGTTTTTTTTACGTTTGTTACTCTCCGTCACTCCTCGGTCGGTGTCGACAACCGAATGATGTCATTTCGTCGTTAGATTCGTTATTGACCTTCGTGTATGTTCGGTACATGTCGAATTTATTCGTAACTATTTTTCATAATAATCGCTAATCTTCTTCGAAGGAATAACAAGGATATTATTAAAAGTATATAATTTATTTCGCGTCGCGTGTTCGTGTGTGCGTGTTTTCGTCGAATGCTAGTAATATGCATATGTGAGTGAGTATGTGTAGTGCTGAAAAGTGATATATACATAGATGGATACGTGCAGTTATGGATATGGATATGCAGCATTGGATATAAGGATAAAGTACATCTAAGGGTTGATAGATTTAAACGTGTATGTGCCCGCACATATACAAATAGCGCATGTGTAACGAAGATAATATTGGAAATTAATAAAATTTATCCCCTCCGATAAACACGTAAACAACTTTCGAAAAAAAACTTTGATAGATGATATCGAACCAGTCTAACAGTCAATTTCGAAGAAGACAATACATCGAACTTATATTCCAAGCTTTTAGATTATAATATACATTTTCTTAAATAATTTAACAATTATTTAAGACTAGTCCACTACTGTAATGCATTCTACTTATTTTTTAGATTATTTAAACACATATATACATTGGTTTAAACACTACATACTTTTTAACTGACTTTGAATATAAAATAATTAAGATATCTTTTTATTTTATATGTTTTCAGATAAGTGCTACGAACCAGATGTCGATACTGGACCAGAATATTAATTAAAAAATGCATTAATAATTTTTATTTCTTTCAGATAAATCTTTTGTTAGATTAAGACGTGTATGTGCACGCACCTGCGCATAGAATAAGATCTTTTACAAGAAGCGCATGTGTAACGACGATAATATTCGAGATTAATAGAATTTATACCCTCCGATAATCATGTAAATAACTTTCGAAAATAAAACCGTCATAGATGATATCGAGTCAGTCTAACAAAGGATTTCGAGGAGGAAGGTACGCAGAGCTTATACTTATTACATTTAAATTATAATACTAATTTTCTATGATAATTTAACAATTATTTAGCACATGTCTACTACTCTAATGCACCCTACTTATTTTTTAGATTTTATTATCACATACACATTGGTTTAAACATTACATTCTTTCTAACGTAATTCAAAATATAAAAAAATTTCGATTTATTTTTATTTTATATATTTTCAGATTTAAATTAAATCATCATTGTTATTTCAATTTTACTCGAATTCGCTTCTCGTTTTCATTTAGTCATTTTGTATTCACGCTTTCTTCTGTTTTATCGATAATTATTCTAAATTTTTTTCAAATGTTACTCTTAGGCAGAGGCCATTTAGGATTATTTTTTAAAAAAGGTTCTTCGTCAGATATTTTATTGGAATGTTGCAATCTTAAAAATTTTCACATCCCTCCTAGGTCTTCAGAAGCAGTTACCTCCTCGTGGTTAGACCTGGGCACTGGTATTTTACTTTTCGTATAAATAATTATAATTAGTTTCTTTTCATTTCGTAATTTTAATATCATATTTTTAATCCATTCTCCTTGATTCCTTCTATCTACTTTATCTATAGAAACTAATTACATTACAATGTTTTTTAATAAATTTTATATTTTTACATATACTACACGAAACATATAAGAAATTTTTATACGAAATTTTAATTTTCTTTTTGTTTTAGAAAAATATTAATTCTAATACATACGTATGGAAGAATTTTTAAATAATCGATTTAATAAAAATAAATGATTCATAAATATACTTATTAATTATTTAAATATGAAAAAATAGATTAAATTCAATCATTAGAAATAGAAAACATCTGTTCAAATATAGGTCACTGATAAGAAAAGTAGGTCAACGATACAAAAATAGGTCAGTTGTACAAAAACAAAATAATAATCCCATACGTACTGAATGTATTGAGAGAAAGATTGGCGAAGGTGTACGTCCAAGTCAAACGAGCTCAACGTCGGTACTGTTTATATCTCTCGGTAAATTCAAGGAAATTCGTTATATATGAAATACAAATAGAAAAACATTCCTTAATTACCGGCTTAGTTGAGCGTTCAATGTTTTGTTTACGTTCGTCTCTCTCCGTCACTCGTCGGCCGGTGTCGACAACCGAACGTTGTCATTTCGTCGTTAGATTTGATATTAACCTTCGTATATGTTCGGTACATGTCGTATGTATTCGTAACTACTTTTCATAATAATCGTTAGTCTTCTTCGAGCGTCGGAAGGTGTAACAACGATATTAATTAAGTATGTGATTTATTTCGCGTCGCGTCACATGTGCGTGTATTCTTCCTATGCAAGTGATATGCATATGTGAGCGAGTGTGTGTAGTGCTGAAAAGTGATATATACATATATGGATACGTGCAGTTATGGATATGGATATGGCAGCATTGGATATTAGGACAAAGTACATCTAAACGTAAGGTGACCATACTTTTTAACCTTTTTAATATTTGACATGGTGCAATTTGGTGTTAAACATATTATATGAATAATTTTTAGGTAATCGTAACGTTGTAAATTTTAAGCCCAAAATCAGTCTAGATTGACTGGAATAGTATGATTAAATAAAAAGAAAAAAAATAACTTTAAAATTAAAAGTAAAAAATAAAAATATTAATATCTTTGAATTATTTTAAACTGAAAACAATCTTTTTTAATACTTTATATTGAAATAAAAAAAAAAATAAAAATAAGAAATAAATAATTTTTAAATAATGTATACAAAAATCAAAATAGCACACTATATTGCAACAAAATAGCAATTTGTTAACTGAAACATTACTGAGTATTTTTTTTTTATATTAAAAATTGCTTATTGGTCAACCCAGTGACCGGCTGATCGTATAAAAAGTGTAATTGATCGCCTTATTTGATTATAGGTGGGCAAGTAACTACGACAACGATCTTTTCACAGAACCCTAATTGTACGTCAGGATTAAGTCATGATACTAGTAGTCACGATAGGAACTAACGAGTTTGTTGCTACCAAGATTTCATTTTTTTACCTTTTCATACCTTTGCATTTTCTTCGCTTATTTTTCTTTCTTTCTTTCTTTAAAACCAACTAGTCCGACAGAAGTATCAATTTTCTTCTCAATACTTATACATAGTGATATCATATTATGCGTTTGACTCTAATAACGTATCAGTACTTAATTGATGTCCAATCAAAATATCTTCTTTTTTAAAAAGAAAAAGAAGAGTCACGATGAAAAAGGAAATCGTGAATAAAAAAAAAAATATCGTTCGATAATGAACGTCCAATGATCACGAAAAATAGAAATATAATTGACCATCTATGTTTCACAATATCTCAAATAGTATTATACCTAAGTACCTATACTTATGTAAAATGATGACAGAGAAAAAAAAAATCCATACGCATGCACGCACACACAGGACACACGCATATATATTGAATAGATGAAAATTACTAACTCGTTGACTTCAGAAATTATGAAATAAGTGAATTAATGAGAATGAGAAAATATACATACATATAACATACATAACACACATAACATATATCCGTCTTTGGGTACGAGTCGAACGATCTTTATCTTCTTTTTTTTTTTTTTATAAAGTGGCGCTACAAGGAGTAAAATAATGTCTCTCCTTAAAAGTTTAAGTGAAAGTAGAACTAACTGGAAGCTTACAATTTGTCTAATAGTCGTGTTCGGTGATGATCACCGTAGAAACGTAGGTACCACCTAACAAGTATAATATGTATAGCATGGTAATATCTATATATGTATATAACTATGTATTTACACATATACATAAGAGGGAAAGAGAGAGAGAGAGAGAGAGAGAAAGGCCTCGTTTACGTGTTCCTCTGTGAACCGCCCTCGGTCGGTTCCTATCACGATTTCGCGACTATTCAATCTCCTAACCGGTCGTTCGTACATCGTTACGGTGATCATTCGTGCGTATTACGAATCTCTAACAGGGTGTTTTCATTCAAACGACAACCACAAAACTAGGCCTGAAACTTAATACTGATCGAAAGCGTATCTACCTATATAATACACCATCCACACTACCTTTCCTCAAACTAATTAACCACACGAGTTTCTATCTGTACTATTATCCTTATACATTATTAATTATTGTAATTTCTAAAAGATATCGTCATCGATAGAAAATTAGGTCAACGGTACAAACGTATTTACTTTTTATTTTAATATCTAATAATAATCCATAGATATTCAATGTACTGAGAAAAAGATAAGCGAAGGTATAGGTAAAAGTAAATGAGATGAGCATAGGTCATGTTTATATCTCTCGGTGAATTCTAAGAAATTCGTTACTTATCAAATACACGTAAAAAAACATTCCCCAATCAATCGGCTAAGGTAAACGTTCAATGTTTTATTTGCATTTGTTTCTCTCCGTTACTCCTCGGCCGACATCGATAACTTACTGTTATTATTTCTATTCGTCTTTGAATTTGTACTCGACCTTTGTGTATATTCGATATCTATCGAATGTATTCGTAATTGTTTTTCATATTAATCGTTAGTCTTCTTAGAGCGTCGGAAGGAATAACAAAGATATTCAATAAAGTACGTAATTTTATTTCCCGTCGCGTATACGCGTGTGCGTGTTTTCATCCTATACAAGTTATATACATATATGGATACGTGCAGTTATGGATATGGATATGCAACATTGGATATGAGGACAAAGTACATCTAACGTAAGCTGACCATAATTTTTAACTTTTTTAACATTTAACCGCAGTGTGGTAGGATTGATATTAAACATATTTTATGAATAATTTTTTATAAAAAAAATCTAATAGGTAATCGTAACGTTGTAGAATTTTTTAACCGGACACTGTATGTACGTGTCCATAATTCACGTGAATAATCTTTCGCTTGATCCACATATATGCATCCATAGAATTAAAAATGGTTTAAAATTATGATTTCGTGTAAGATTTATTTCATAATGATGCATAATCAACTACACCTCAGCAAATGACACTACTCTCTTCTTTTATTTATTTTTTAAACACTTAAGTATTTTTTTTTTTATACAAGTGCATCTCAACTTGCTGCCGAACCGAAAAGAAGGTGGTATATGTTAATTAATACACGCACTCATTATCCAAGCATTCATAGTTCCTTATTTCATATCAGACGCACGTATTCACTCACTCATTCTCTTTCTCTCTTTCTAGCACCTACTTGTTTCTCTATTTTATCAATAATTATTGAAAACATCTAAAAGAATCATTGTAAAATGATTATGCCTTTATTTAAACTATATCAGTCATATAAAAAACAACTAACCAAAATTTTATCACAATCGAGTAAATAATTTACGAATACACACGATACAAAGTACAAACATTCATTTTTATATAATACATTGGTGGTTAGTGGAAAAGAAATGTCGGATTTTTGGCCACAATTCAATGGGAAAATCTGATATTTTTTTTTCCACCAACCTCCAATATATATATAAAAGAAATTTAGATTACAGGAGAACAAAGATACTGACACAAAGATAATTATAATTAGTATAAATTTTACATTATATAAGAATTAATGTACTGACAAAAATAATTTTCCAAAAATATCATAGACAATACTATAGTATAATTATACTTGTTTGTATTAAATACTGCATAGTATATAAAAAAAAAAAAACTAAAACAAAAAAGTACGAACTTATAAGGAAAAATATATATCATAAGTTCTGGTTAAGTGTATTGAGTTCGGTTGATGTTAAGGATATATCAAGCTTTTGAAGCTTCCGTTAATTGTGAACACAGATGGGATTTCACTCTTCCTATAAAGGATACCAGATACATAAACGATAAGCTGTGTGTTTCTAGGAACTTGCACGGTCCATGTAAGCGGCCCACGGAAACTGCATTCCTCTTGCGGTAACACGCTAGCTTTTATGGCTTTATCGTTCACCGATTTCGAGTTCCACCATGTGAATGAGTTCCTCGGAAAGAGAAAGAGAAAGAGATAGATGGAGATAGAAGATTTCAGTTGATTCGAGCTTCATTTTCGAGTAACACGCGATTTCAGAGGAGGACTAAGCGAATCTCTCTGTATTATGCATGCGAGATAGCAAACGTTCTCCCTTGAACATAGAAAGGGAGAGAAAGAGAAAGAAAAAGAGGAGAGAGAGAGAGAAAGAGATAGGGATAGTCACTTTCGAAAAACGCATTCAAGCCTCAACCGTTCCTGTCTGGAACACTTTCCTAACGTTATTTGCTGGACGGCTTTCACGCGTCAACCGAAATTGTCCTTTTCGCGTAAACGTGCTTCCTGGGTTCCCTTGACGTATACATATATGTACATAAATCTTCACCGTGAACTAAATTCATTTTTCTTTTAACGTTAAACGTATAACTTTATAACCCAACACGTCAACGACTTATACTTTTAAATGAATTTTACATACCCTCTTAATATTACTTTTATTATTTTCATTTTTCTTAAAATCGTACACATTTGTTTTTTTAACCCCTTCATCAAGAAGTTTAATAATAATTAATAATTTAATTTCAAGGATAATTACAATTAAACATTGTCTTTCGATATGTCTTTAAAAAAAGAAACAAAAATGAAACAATATATAGGCAGAATTGGTATTATTTTTTAAATGTACGGTATGCCAAGTGTCGAAATAATTAGACAAATCTGATTTGACATAAGTCGTGTTATTTAATTTTTTTTTGGTTTTTTCAATCTGAAGGATCATTAGTAAGAATTAAAAAAAAAAGGATAGTAAATGTAAACGTATACACAATATTCCTTATTAATTTTTCCATCTCTACCTTTTGGATTAACGAAATCACAAAAATGTTGGATGAACGAGTTTGATCAAATACAACTTGAGTTTTATTACCAGGAGTTTGAGCAAGTTAGGAATAACCCGAGCCACCGAGCCATGTCGACGTCGAAGAAAAACGGTTAACGTTGAAGAAAAATGTTGGATTTTCCAGAAGCACGCGTCATGGCGTCGAAGCACGAAACTACCCCCGTTTGAGTTTAAGGCTTGTAAGATCTATTAATCTCACACCTTTAAATCTTTAAACGAGAAAATGTATTTGCTCGAAATGTGTTTGCACTTATTTTCTTCTCTTGTTTTTTCATTTTTTTTTTATTTAATAAACTAAAAAAACAAAGGATTTGATTTTGTCCTGGAGTTTTACAAAAATATTTTATATCAATTTTATCATCGATGAATTGAATGAAATTTATTTTTTTGAAAGCAAGTATGTCGATTGTTTATTATTTAATTTTTTTAAATTATAGTGTATTACACTAATAATATTATTTATTTACAAGCTATTGTGTAAACAATTCGGATTCAAATTTTGTAGAAACTTTATACATTTGTAGATGTTGATTAGTACTATAATATTCGCCATATGACCATAGGAAGACACTCAGCCTTTTTAATCGATTTTTAATCAATTTTTAAATTATTCTTTTCTTTGAAACTTATTTTTCGCATTCAAAATCATCTTTCTTTCATCTTCTTATTCTTCAAAAAACAAAAAGTATAAAATAAAAGAATACGATACGTATTTAGTAGTAATTTTCTCATCTCTTTCCATTCTACTACTATTATTACTATTATTATTATTATTATTCTTCTTTCGGACAGAATGCAAATTGAATTCCAGGCACGTTGAAACGAGATTCGAATACTTTCGTCGAGGGTATAAATTAGTCGCGTTATCGGTGTCATTAAGTTGTTTCGCATGCGAAACATTTTTCTTCGCAGAAATGCACACATTTACGTTTGTACACTTAAACACACAATTACAGACACAGATTCACACGCACACGCACACCTACGCAAACTCATTTCACTGTCGGTGTTCCTCAACATTACAGTCGTAAATAAGGGTGAGAATCGGAAAGAAAAATAAAGAAAAATAAAAAAAGAAATAAAAAGCCAGGGTCGTTCAGGGGCCGAGAGTTAACCGGAAAGAAGGAGAGAAAAATAAGGAAGTAAGAAAAGAGAAAATGCAAAAGGGGATTGTGGAAAATGAAAACGTACGGTTTTTCCTTGTAAACGAGAAAGCGATTTTCTCCTCGTTCCTTCGATCAGAATAAACTGGAAGGTTACGACGTAACGGATTAAAGGGGAAACTTTTTCAAACGTGATTTGATCTATCTATCTATCTATTTTTTTATCTTCTTTATTGATTTATTTAAGTTGAATAAATAATTATTATTTTGATGAACCAAAATTAACATAAAATCATTTTGAGATTTTAATATTCATACGATCAATTAAAATATAAAAAATTCTACTTTTAATATGCTATCTATCAAATATATTATATTTAAATAATATAATAATATATTTGTTTATATAAAATGTAATTAGGAAGTGTATTTTTGGCAGTAAGTATGTAAACAGTATATGAGAGTTTTATAGTTCATATAAAATATATATTTAATTTATACCATACAACCAAAGTCCATTTATTGGACTATTAAGCTGTAAATAAAACCTTAATCGTTATCTACATTTTTATATAAATATAATATAACTATATTATATTAAAACAAAAATTAAACAAGTAAGATCCTAATTAATATTAGGTTGGAGAAAAACAAATTCATTATTTTTACATTGAAATAAATGGTAAAATAAGGAATTTCTTTTTCCCCAAACTAATATATTATATTTAAATATAATAATAATATAAGAAGGTGGGGTACGTCAAATAAAAATGAGAAAACAAAATAATTTCTATGTTAAGTTCAAAACATTTCTACCAACCCACGTATTTCTATAAAATAATAATCTGATTTATCCATATCTTTCTTTATAAATCAAAAAATTTAAAATCGATAATTATAGGTAGATAAATAAAAAAATCTTGAAGACACAAGATCAAACGAATTTCACAAATGTAAAAAATAATTAAAAGTAAAAAATCAATAACAAATTGAAACAGTTATTGTGATTGACAATATATATATTATATGAACTACAGTCTTATCGTTTTGTCAAGAACCCACAAAGAGAAGAATAGATTAAGATAGACATGTAAAGAAATACAAAATAAGAAAGAGATAGAAATGTAAAAGTTCAGCACTCACGAAACTTGAAAAATCTTCAAGCGCAACGATAGAACGATCGTTGCAAAGACACTCGTAATGGAAGAAAACAACAGAAGGAAAATAAGTATGTTATCTGTAAAAGCGAAGAAGAAGAAGAAGAGTCCGCTTTGCAGACGAAGATAAAAGGATCGACGAATGCGTTATTCAGAAGGAGGTTTCTTAAAGGATGATGATACCGAGAGCCAACTGTGATGAAACTTCCAACTTTTCTCGCTGTAGTTATAAATAACTAGGCCGCGAATCTTCTTCTTATTCTTATTCTTCTTCTTCTTCTTCTTAATCTTCTTCTTAGTCTTATTCTTCTTCTACTTCTACTTCTTCTACTTCTTCTACTTCTTCGTCTTGTTCTTCTTATTTCTCTTATTTTCTTCCTCCTTCTTGTAATCTTCTAATTGCTCTCATCGTCATACTATTAAGCACGATATCGATGATCGTTTGCAAGTATATGTACGAATATAATACAACTCCACAAAATGATCTATATTATTTTTCATTTTAAAATGAAAATTATTTAGATCGTACTTTATTCGTTGTTTTTCCTTCATTATCCCTTTACGCATAATTTCATTATTATTAATTTTTTTTTTTTAATTATTTTCTAACACAATTAGTTTATATATATATTATTAATTATTATTTAAATATTTTCTTACTATTGTCTCTTAAAACAATTTATTATTCTTATTTAAATATTTTATTATTGTTTTGTATCATTTTATTCATTAATTAATACTACTTGTTATTTTTAAAAAATCATTGTCAGTGTTCAATATACTTTCAGATTAAGTATCAAAATAATTTTGTAAAAATTAACAAAATCGATTGCGCCGTTTAATTAAAAGCATCGAATCGATTAACTTCTTATACGAGATTTTATTGCACGATACAGATTGAAGAATGAAATAAAAAATAATATAAAAAGTAGACAGATATTCGAATCCAAAGAAGGGACACTTTTACGACGAGGGATCTTCTACACATTCCAAGAAAATGTCCTTTTTACGAAACGCTGTAAAAAAAAGAAAAACTACGGCACGTAGTTTTAAACAGATCAATCGAAAAAATCAGGTCACCGAGAGTAAGAAAATGTATCTCTCTCTCTCTCTCTCTCTCTCTCTTTCTCTCTTTCTTTCTCGTATGAAATTTTATTTTTTGTTAACCATAATTTACCGTGTTTAAATATTTGCTTGAAGAAATAAATAAAAAAGAATACATTTGCATAAGAAATTTGATAACCTAGTATTAGAATTTTAAATTCATTTTGTTTGGGTGTTTGTGGAAAGGGTATAAAATAGAAAATAAAATATGTATTTTACTTCATTGTTATCAGGACTCGTGAAAATATTTTTCTTTATGATACGAAAGAAAAATAGATTTTTTGTTTATTATCATTTAATTACGAGACTCGTACAAATACGGGTTCGTATGCAAATACAAAATAGAAAATATATGCATACTTTTGATCGATCATTGATTTTTTGAATAAATATACCCAAGATTAATTGAAAAGTTCGAAAACTGTTCTTTTATAATTTTTTCCCCAAAAAAAAAAAGAAAAATAAAACAATTTTTTCCCTGTTATAGATTCAATATTTTTCAAACTACCCGTGTATTTATTTTAATCTATAAGAATAAAATAATATAGTTTATTCATTTTATATACGTACCCGTAACTTTAGTTTTTAATTTCGTATTTTTGAAGAAACTCAACGAAAGGGTCGTAGACTTACCCGTAATGAAATTTCTATTAATCGATTTTATTTGCTTTTTAATTGATATATAAATAAAAATAATTTAAATGTCGATAATAAACAGGGATAATTGCCACCGTTAAGCATAAAAATAAACTACATCGTTAAAAAAAAAAAAAGAACTTGGTTTAATAAAACTTAACGTCAATCTTATAGCTTTTCTTTTTATTTTTTCGTTTTAGTTAATTCTAACGAACGAATGATGATCGTTAAGAAATGGAAAAAAGAAGAAGAAGAAGAAGAAGAATAAACGAAGAAGAAAAATAGTGAAAAAGATAGAGTGTTGGAGGATCGAAGATGTAAGTAATTACTTTCGCTAATGAAAAAACCTTAAGAATAATGAGGTATCCCTAGTAAGAGTTCCTTATCGATCTGCGAATTGCTATAACTAACAAGAATGTCATAGTTTTGAACCTTTAACGATAGATATTCTGATTTATTTAGTAAAAAAACAAAAAAACCTAAAGAACAACCTTTATTTTTTTTTTCATGCTATTTATCTGTTAAATTAAAAAAAGTCAACAAACAACTACGAGTAGTCGACAATTATCTATTTTGCATTTGATCAAATATATTCTTGATCGAAATAACAATGATGAAACAGTGGATAAAAAAAAATCCTTTAAATCCTCGAAAATTATAATAATTTCAACTAATGATATAATAATTAATATTCTCTCATTATTTAACTATCAATAAAATTATTATATTCGATAAGAAACAAAATCATCCCCAAAAAGTGCAACACTTATCCTTAAATGGATAAATTTAAATTTTACTTTAAAAAAAAAAAAAGAACAAACAAAGCATATAAATAAAAGAGAAGTAAATAAAAAGAAGCTATTTCCTTTCTCTTCCTTTCTGTCTAATCGTTTGTGGTCTTTTTCCATTAAGTGGATAAATCTAAATGTTACTTTTTTCTTTTAAACAAAAAAGAAAAAAGGATATAGTATATAAGTAAAAGAGGAGTAAATAAAAAGAAACTTCTTTCTTTCTTATCTTTGTGGTCTTTCCAAACGATTCCTATTTCGTGACATTTTAAGAGATAACTTCGCGAGAGAAACGCTCCCGCGCTTTCGACCCTCGTCCGCTAATAGCAACAAGTTACTTCTGACCCGTCAGCACGAGCACACGGGACAGACCCTTGCGACGCCTCTATATTTAGTACAGGTCGAACCACTAGACCGGCGAGAAAACACAAAAGAAAGAACCAAGAGGCCTGCTGAGAGTTAGTGTATAACCAACGAACCTACCAAATGAGAAGAGAAGTTAGAATGAGAGTAACAGTAAGGAGAGAGTAGAAAAGTAAAAGTAAAAGTAAGAATAAGATAGGAAATGTAAGAGTGTGTTTGTTAAAAAGAGAGAGAGAGAGAGAGAGTGAGGGTAAGGGGAAAGGAGGAGGGGGAGAAAATCTCGCGATATCTTCTAAGACGCACGTCTCTTAATGTTCGAAGTGAAAAGAGAAAAGAGAAGCCGCCATATTGCTTCTCGCGTCTCTTCTGGCTCGCAGCTGTGGTGAACATGCAAAAACAACTATCTTTTTCTCTCTCTATCTATCTATCTTTCTATTTCTCTCTCATCTCCATAACTCCCCTTTTTCTTTCCTATATTTCACCTCCCTATACGAATATTTTCATTTTGACGGAATATCCAAAAGCTAAACGTTGTTCCAAAGTCTTCTATTTTATCTTTTATTAAGATATTGTACTCCTATATTACGTCATTTGACTTTTTGTAGAATAAACAAGACAAATTTTTGGTAATATGATGAATCGTTTAAGAATCAAATCGATTAAAGTAGAATTATAACAATTTTTTATTTTTTTTTTTAATTTTAATATCATGAAAAAATTTTTTAGTTATATATATATATAATTTAAATATAAACTTTCTTTTTTAAAATATATATTACAATGCCAAATATAAGAAAAATTGTTATATTAAAATTTGTGGTATCATTTTTATCTTATTGTCGTTTGAAGTATAATTAATTTGTAATATATTGGGTGTTGTTTGTGTGTGTGTGTGTACGGTGGGTGGAATAAAATATTGAATTTTTGGCCACGATTCAATGGGAAAATCCATAGAAATGTTTTTTTTGTCCACCAATCCAATATATTCTCATATGATTTTCTCCATTTAAAAAGAAAAAAGAAAAAGAAGTTGGAACAATATTTTATATCTCACAGTAAATATATTGTCTGTATACACACATAACGTCTTCTAATTCTACAGTAAATTAAGATAAATCATCCAGGAGTAATATAAAGTAGTTTGTAGTGTGAGAACAAATTCAAAGACAAGAAACAGAGATCAAGTGAGTGGTGAAAGAGAGAAGAGAAAAGTGAGATAACTCTAAGAACGAAGTAGTACTTCGAAAGATCTACAGATCTATGTCTGCGTTCATCTGAACTCTCTCGTTTAATAAGTTTCAAAGAACTATCATCGTGTCCAAGAGATAATTGGACGCATTTAACGTGAAAAAAAAAATATATTTAAAAAGAAAAAAAATATGATAGAACGATCGAATACTCTTCCAATTGAGACTTACAACTAACCATGATCAACGCGAAACTTTCTATGAATTTAATTCTCTTTGATATTAATCGACACATAAATACAATTTAACTGCCACGTTTATTAAACAATCTTAATGATTGAATTTGCGTTTAAATAAAAATTGTTTACTTATATAAAAGAAAAAATGTTTATTATCTCTCACTTTCTCTCATTCTCTCTTTCCTCTGTTATATATTTTTCTTTTATAAAAATTAATTATGATCAAATTAACCCTTATCGATCGTAAGTCACCTTCCACGTGACAACAGTATTTTGTCGACTGTTTTAAATAATATCATACATGAAAAACTTAATAAATAATTATTTGAATCTCATGTATATATGAAAAAATAAATAAAAATAAATAATTTCTAACAAAAATATTATTCTTACAATACTGAAAGTTTTTTTGCACATTTACCGGTACCAACCATAGCCAGCTAGTGAAAATCAAGTATAAAAAGCTAGCGACCGATAAGGGTTAATAAATACTTTATTTTTCTATTGTTTTTTGTTTGTAAAGGTCCCTTACATAAGATATATTTTAATATACCGTAATAATAAAATCTACAACGTTTAAAAATGTTATATATTTAATCTTAAAATTCTTAAAAAAGAAAAAAAAACATTAATTTTAACCGTAAAAAAAAAAAAGAATTAGTTAAAGAATTTTGAAAAAAGCGCGCGAAACGTTTGCAGTGCCGTCTAAGCGCGCTTTGGCGCAAACTTTAAATTTATTCTTTCTTATGCATATGCACCCAATCCTCCCCGTTCTAAAGATTTTTTCTTAAACACTGATAAAAGCGATGTATCAGCAATGTTGAATTGACGTGAGTGTAACGTCATGTTGAATGGGATTCAATTATCAAGCTTAGAGTATACAGAAAACAGTTTGAGAAAGAGAGAAAGAGAGAGAAAGAGAGAGAGGGAGAGAGAAAGCTCAGTAAGTCTTTACATCACGAAAATCAACAACGAAAACGAATGAGTTAACAGTGCGAGTTCGGTAATAGAGTTTGCAAGTTCGAATATTGCTTCAACATTCAATGACAAAATGAAAGACCTTTCCGATGCAGAGATCGGGAACAAAAGCGCGACCAAGCGTTTCGTGCATTTTAGTAGTGGTGTGGGGTTGTACGAGAGTGGGCGGTAAGGAGGATAAAGGGTAAGAGAAATAAAGAAAGAAAGAAATAGATATAGAATGAGATGGGAAGGGTAAGGGAACGAAAGGGAAAACTCGTTTAAACTCTTTCAATACGCCGAGCGTAAAATTTGTACGTCGGGCAAAGCTAGAAGAAATTACCACCCGCGTGGAATATAAATCCGGGTTATTTCCTTCGAGAGTCGCCTGCCCTTTTATCGTGCCACGAAAATGAGATAGAGAAAGAGAGAGAGAGAAAGAGAGAGACATACACAGAGAAAACTAGAGTGAGATAAAAGGTGGGATGATGAGCGGGTGATAAAAGGGGGGAGAGGGGGGAGGGAAGAATCTCGAAAGCCGTTAATCGCACGTATTCAACAAAATTCGAATTCTCGCGAAAATGTCGAGTTCGGCTTGATGAGATCACCGATAATAACGAGCAAAGACTAGTCACAAATTTTCTCTGGATCGTTAATGGATCGTTCAAATGATTATATATATATATATGTATTCGTATGTACGTATGTATATATGTAGTTATTGAATAAAATGAAATAGCATTTTCCTCCTCGGGGCATTGATCGTACGAACTTCCTCATCGAAATTTCCGTACAAATTTATTTTCCATCTAGATATATATATATATACCATATATCAGGATATAAAATTTAGTTTCATTAAACGATACAAAAAATTTCTAATAAATATCGAAATTTTCTATTAAACAAAAAATCCTAATCTCATAGATTTGGATATTAAATCTGTATAATATATTTATTTTACGTTTAAAAATATTAAGAATTAATCATAAAACATTAACGGGAAGGTATTATTTATATGTATATATATATATATATATATAAACATTTAAATATAGGATAGAAAAAAAATTGTATAAAATATTAAATAAATATTACGGTATTATTTATTATTTTAATCTCTCTTACTTTTGCTCTTGCACCCTCCACCCCCCTCCCCCTCTCCCTATTTCTCTTTCTCTGTATCTCTCTATCTCCTCTCTTTCATTTTTCAACGTGGCAATAACGATTTGTTTATACGGATTAAAACTCGTCTATGTATTGTAAATATCGAACAAGTAAAAGGATCTTCCTCGCAACGAAAATCCGATCGCTTTTAACGTTTCTCTCCTCTGCTTACTCTTTTTATCTTCTTTACCTAAGCTTCATATATATTCCTTTCGAAATTTTTTACTCGTAAATAAAGAAATGGAAAATGGAATTTTCCAAGGAAAAAAAAGTGTGAATTGGTTGTTTAAAAACAAAAAAAAATGATTGCAATCATCATCCACCCCCTGCCCTCCCATCCCCGATTAAAACTTTCAATGCACTAACAGGGAGTGTAAGAAAGACGAGAAGAACGGTAGTCGGATTCGTACAGAAAATTGAACGAGATAAAATTATCTTTTTATCTTTAGTCGTCGCGAGTAATAAAGAAAGATACTCGTTTGAGCCTTGTTGCATGTGTGTGTGTGTGTGTGTTTGTGTGTGTCTCTTCGTAAAAAAAGCCGATGTATTGCTTTAAAGGAACGCCGACGATCTTAACTCTTTCGTATTCGTTTCTTTTCTTTTCTCGAATATCCTCAAAAATATCACCGTTGTAATATTTATCGAGTTAGCCTTATGAGTAATATCTCTCGGTGGGTTTTAGTAATTTATATTTTAATTAATAAGAGTATATTGTTGTTACTATTTAATTATATTCTTATTTATCTTTATTATATTCTCTCCCTCTGTCCTCTCTATTTTATATTATACAAATACTGGATATCTTATAATTAAATAAATCTGTTCTTATCTCTGTTCTTATCAAAAATATCACTGTCGCAATATTATTGTCAACCTGCAAGTGTACATATATATAATGTATGTATGTATCGGAAAGTTCTTATAATTTACATTGAAATTAATAATAATAATATATATATAGAGAGAAAGAGTATGTTTTTATATTAATATTTTATATTATCTTATTATATATCTAAATAAATAAAATTAAAAATATTATATTTTTCACATTGACAAAATATTTCTTATCTTAAATCGAAATAAATAATATCGTAATCTTTTCTTTTTTTATTATTCGAAATAATCTTCAATATTTTATATCTACCTCTATTGCAGTATAGTTTAATGTGAAAAGAAAATATTCTAATATTTGATATCAAAAAATGAAGAAATTTAGAATTCTATTTTCTGATAAAAAATTTCCCCACGTTTATTTGACCAACCGGATATTTTTTTGATTACGTTTTAAAGGAATACTATCCCCATCTTCATTTCTTCCAATGAAAATCGGCAGAATTGGCGAATAAAAGCGGCGTAAGAAGAGAGCAAGAACAAAAGGGAGAGAGAGAGAGAGAGAGAGAGAGAAAGAAATATTTTAACGCTCTCGCATTTAATCGCTCGTGATTGGTAGCAATTAAATTCGTGAGATAGACTGGAGACGTTGTTACGAACTACTGGATAAAAGAGTATCGGGGGGTATCGAGAAACGGTGTGACGAACGATACAAAAAATTAGGAGGGAAAGAAAAACGAAGAAAAAGAAACTGAAAGAGAAAAGGAAAGAAAAGAAAAGAACTAAAAGAGGATCCCAAACGTTCGTAGGGGAACGTTAGTAAGTTAATATTCCAAATAAGAGAGAAAAAAAGAAAATGAGAGAGGAGGAATTGTGCTCGTGGTGCCGGCAAAAGCGATGGCTAATTACCGGCACTAAAAAGCGAATAACAAGAGGGAGTTATACGATTATCGGAGCAATAAACTGGGAAACACGATGATTTACTGATAAACGTATGTATAATAAATACATATATATATATGTATACGTCCGAATAAATCTCAACCATAGATGTGCATATATTAGGTTGTCAAGTATGAAATGGAGCAAATTCCAATTCAATTATGTACATTTTTTGCTCCATTTCATACTTGACAACCTTATATATTACGTTAGGGGAAAAAGAAATCTATTTATTTTAACAACGTTAAAATACAACGAAAATTAACATATTACAACGAAAATATTAATAGATTTCTTTTTCCCCAAACTAATATTACATAAACTGGAAATTAACGTCGTTTCTGGTCATATCAATTTTAATTTATCATTTATCAGCTAATCAGAGTCTACATCTAAGTCGGGCCAAGGAAAAATTAATAACAGAAAGATTAATTACTTTTCGGTCCATCTAATATATATATATATAATGGTACAATCTTTTCATCACGGATTAAATATATCTCGTGTTTATATATTCTTCTTACATTTCTATATCTCTATCTAATGTAAAACACCTAAAATTAATCGATATTGATCTATCGATAACATAACATAATAAAATTAATATAAAATAAAAATCAAATGTATATTATTACCTGATAGATGGATGATAAAGAGGCATAATCCCAAGAAGAGTGTCGGCATCATTTTCGGTCGTAGACAAAAAATGAAATCCTTTTGACGAAAGATCTAACGGGGTAAGATCAATCTTCACCCTTCCTTCAGCTTCATGTCCCCCTTCTTTTCCCTTGTCTTACAATATATATATATATTCTTCGGGATTAATCTTCTTATTGTTTTGAAATTTGATATTATAAAACAGGATACGACACACCGGTACTTTTTTATGTAATAATTCCAAAAAGATATAAAATTTTTTTAAAGAGAAAAATTATGTTTGTTTTTTTTGGGGTGGGGGGGCCAAAAGGAAGTAGTAACGAAGCTATCGTTAGAGTAATATCAATATATTATAAGGATTTACAATCGAAGGGAAAAGGATTGTAAGAAGCTTATTAGGCCGTGTGTTGTATGACACACGGGAACACCGTACACACAGCGTGCTACGAGACCAGTTCGAAGACTGAGTCCGAGTTCGTATTCCGGAGGCTGACTTCTCTCGGCCCTACCAGGGTACACCGGACTAGTAGTGTGTTACCCGTCCGTTGCCCGCCTCTGGATAACGTTTCCTTCCACCATTAGGCACACACGCGGTATATACCATGCCGACGACATACATCGTGCCAAGACCTCCCGAGGGGGAACCGTTGTACGTTAAATCGAGGATCAAGATCATCTCGCGTTTCTTTCTTATCCTCCTTCGTTCTTACCATCACTAACAACACACCACCACCATTTCTGTTAACACCACCACTAGCATAACCACTTGCGTGATCCCATTCTTCAGTATTTTGATTATTCTGAAAAATTGCAATTTATATATTCAATTCATTTTACTTTTTATCTTTAAATGTGATTGTATTAGAAATAAAAATAGGAAATATAAAAGAATTAATTTTATAATAAATTTATTTGTTTAATGTTGGTTGTATTTTGCTGGTTGATTTAGGGGAGGAGGGGAAGGAGATATAAGCATTTTCGGAAAATCGATTTCTTTTTTTACATTTTCTTATAGTTAAACATTTCAAGAATGTTGTGTCAAAATTTCAAGTCAATCAGGGCTAAACTCTCAAAGTTAATGACCTTCAAGCTCTTCTCTTTTTTTTTCACTTATTCAGAGTTTAAAACTTTAAACACGTTTTACTCGAAATAACGTTTTCAAACGTTTGTTCCAATCAGCATGCAAAAACTACTGAATCGATTCTTTTTAAATTTTATACATACTTTCTACATACAAAAAACCTCTTCCCAACGTTTGCTTTTTTTTTACATCAAGGTGGCTTTACACGGTGTAAATTTGTACAAGGTTTAAATTTTAGCAGAATTTTTCGTGAAAAATCATTTTTTTTTTTAAAGCGTCCTCGCAAATGCTCTGTCATCGGCTTATTTCTCAGTATTTTAGTACAAAAAAATTACGGAATGTTTTTCGATTGATGCTATGTAACATGCAAAATATTTGAATACCATATCTCTGAAAAAAACTCGTTAAAAAAAGGTAATTTTTTTTTAACCAGTTATAACCTCTTCCTCCCCACTTCCTTCTTTAATGATGATTGCTGGCAATGTTGAAAACAAGGAATTACGATAATTTTGTTGGATATTTTCAAACATGATAAATGTTTGATCGAATTAGAAAAAAGTAAATAGATTAAAATAAAAAAGAGTTAATTTAGTTATAAATTAATTTTATCATCTTTTGGGGGCTTCTATTGTACAATTAATTTATAATATTAGTTGCTTGTAATATTGATTCGTTGATAAATATAATAGAATCAAAAAGTAGTGAAAATTTAATAATAAATTAATTTCTTCTCATTGTCAGCAATACATAATTGTATGATACAATATTAGTCATTGATGTAATTTTTTATTTATCGATTCAATGCAAAACACAACCAAATTAAAACGTATTGAATCATAAAGAAATAAAATATGAAAAATTAAACAATAAATTAAACTTGAGTTGCTTATAATTTACAGCCATGATATAATACATTTAATCATTAATTTTTGTTTCCAAGGACATTAGTATTTAAAAATATAGAATCTAATTATACAAGAAAAGTATTTGAAAACCGTTATTTGCAATTTCAAGTGCCAGCTTGACATTGAAATTTAAAAATAATAAAAATTTTTATCAACTTAATTAAATTCGAGATTAATTGTTGAATATTCTTTATCAATAAATAAATACATACTTTGAAGAATTGGCAAGGGGTTAGTAAAAATATATTAGGAAATATATCTTTTTTACGTAAATTCATTCAATTAGTTGAATGAAGATTATATTTCTTCAATATATTCATAAATATAAATATTATACAATGATTTATGTACTTACCGAACAAATATACGTAGTCATTAAACAATTTATTAAATAAAAAGAAATCCTTTCATACATAGTGAAACATTTTCTCGAATTTTCAAATTTTAGTTCAAGCATTAAGTAGATGGCGCTTCGTAATATGCGCGCGCCAATTATAAACAATATTCTAATTTGGATTCGCGTTCCATACATATATTTATGTAAACACATTACCAAAAGACATAATAATAAATATATTAAAATCTATAAACAAAAAAACGATTATATTTTTCTATAAACATACAAACTATACAAAATTACTATAACAGCAGAACGTACTGCAGTAAGTGGCTACATCTATACGCAAAATGGAAAAGTTTTATCAATTGCTAGAATACCGCCGTCTGCAAATGGTACTTGAATGCATATACAAAAATCTATAATAAAAAAAAAAAAAAAAAGTTTAATAAATTTTGAAATTTATTAAGATAGTTCCTAATTTTATGTATATAATATAAATATTAGAAACATATAAACAATACAAAAACACGCGATAAATATATATAACACTTACCATTTATTATATTAAAATAAAATTTTATAAAATATAAAAAGTAATGTATATATATTTGTATTAAATAATACATAAAAAAAAATTATTTTATATCTTCCAATTTACAAATGATAATAAATTATAATCGTATAAAAGAAAACTCAAAATTAGCTTCTATTAATAATCATACGTTTGCTTCTAGAATTTTATTTGTTCCAAGTATTACACTGAAATTGTTTATTTGCAAAAACATACGAAACGCTCGTACAAGCACCGTAGATCAGGAATATGATGAAAACTGAATTTATTTTATAAATAAATTAATACGATAAAGATTATTTGATTAATTATCTTCAGTATATTTTATTTTATGTTGATACAAAATACAAGAAAGTTATCGTAGTATGAAAATTGCACGATATTCCAAGAAATTAATAATTTGTGAAAAAAAAAAACGAATTTCTTTTATTTTAATGAATAAAAATGATCAATACAGAAGCGAAATAAAATATAACAAAAAATATAAAATAGATATGTATATGAAATGATTGCATTTTGGATAAGGGAAATGGTTTAATATTCTTTATAAAGTAAGATAATTTTACGATTTCTTCAGAGAAATTTAGACATATTATTTAATATTCAGTAAAGCATGTAATAATAACCAAAATATATACATTAACTAAAAATTTATTATATTATAATAAAAGATTAATTTACAGAATTTAATTTCCTCCTCTGAGACGAAGGACTAAGTGGAGGGTGGATTCTTTTTGAATGTTATAATCGGAAAGGGTACGGCCATCTTCTAATTGTTTTCCAGCAAAAATTAATCTTTGCTGATCTGGTGGAATTCCTTCTTTGTCTTGAATTTTAGCTTTCACATTTTCAATAGTGTCGGATGCTTCAACCTCCAAAGTAATAGTTTTGCCAGTCAAAGTTTTAACAAAAATTTGCATACCTCCACGAAGTCTGAGCACAAGATGAAGAGTAGATTCTTTTTGAATATTGTAGTCAGATAAAGTACGACCATCTTCTAATTGTTTACCAGCAAAGATTAACCTCTGTTGATCTGGGGGAATACCTTCTTTGTCCTGAATTTTGGCTTTTACATTTTCAATAGTGTCAGATGCCTCAACCTCCAAAGTAATAGTTTTTCCAGTCAATGTTTTAACAAAAATTTGCATACCACCACGAAGACGTAATACTAAATGAAGGGTAGATTCTTTTTGAATATTGTAATCGGAAAGAGTACGACCATCCTCTAATTGTTTTCCGGCAAAAATTAATCTTTGCTGATCTGGTGGGATTCCTTCCTTATCCTGAATTTTAGCTTTGACATTTTCTATCGTATCTGAAGCTTCAACCTCCAAAGTGATAGTTTTACCAGTAAGTGTCTTCACAAAAATTTGCATACCACCACGAAGACGTAGTACTAAATGCAAAGTAGATTCCTTTTGGATATTGTAATCGGACAATGTACGCCCGTCTTCAAGTTGTTTTCCAGCGAAGATTAATCTTTGCTGATCTGGTGGGATACCTTCTTTATCTTGGATTTTTGCCTTTACGTTTTCAATAGTATCAGAAGCCTCGACTTCAAGGGTTATGGTTTTACCCGTCAGTGTCTTTACGAAGATCTGCATATTTCCTAAAAACAAAAATTCAACGTCATAATTAAAATCAAATTAAAGTTACATTCATTAAATTACAAGAAAAAAATTTTTGATCAACTAACAAGCCACAAAATGGCTGACGTACTTGTAGGGAAAGCCGTACAAGATAAAGCTAATGGCTGTAATTGCGTCACTAAACGGATCAATATCCACCATTTTGTTTTCTGTTACTGCGCACAAATTCTGATCGATCTTTACCGGACGTTTGTCATAACCGTTTCTTTTAATTTTTTATAATATGTGATAAATAATAATATATTTTAATCTTTTATAATATATATTAATTTATATGTAATATTATATTAAAATTAATATGATTTTTAAGAAGAATCAAAAATATTTCATAATAATTTAACTGTATTATTTGCTTTAAATTTAGAAAAGAATAATAGAAATGAAAAATGATATTGCAATATCTTATAATACATATAACATTAACATAAATCGATAAAACATATTACTTCGTTTATATTAGCTTATAAAAAAAAATACACATATGGTAGATTAGCAAATCTATAAAAAAAAAAATACAGATATGATACGTCAACAAATAAACTCACCTGACTTTAAAGTAACGTAGCTTTGTAAAAATCAAAGATAATTTATCAAATATGTCACTGCAAATAGACTTAGAATTAATACCTTCAACGATTCTCACAGAACTGATGCGAGATATCAGAAGACCTGCTCTTATATGGTCCTGGCGGAATGACGCAGCAACTGCGAGTGATTAGTTC
The DNA here is from genome assembly GCA_023678845.1 of Mischocyttarus mexicanus. Classification (NCBI taxonomy): domain Eukaryota; kingdom Metazoa; phylum Arthropoda; class Insecta; order Hymenoptera; family Vespidae; genus Mischocyttarus; species Mischocyttarus mexicanus. The sequence goes on along the minus strand of JACGTP010000011.1, from coordinate 341,090 downwards.
ACGAAAGTTCTACGAAAAAGCTGATTGGATCAGAGCGTACTTGGTTGCTCGAGAAACCGCTTGCGTAGCAACATCGTATTGGACTATCAAACAAAGAAAAATGGAGAGTATCCTTTATCCGTTTAATAGGTCGTATTCTCCTTTCTATCTCATTAAATATAATTACTTCTAATATATCTAATATATCAATTGATTAATACAATATTTGCTAACCTTATTTAACTGCAAATTTTATTAACTAACTTATGCTTCTTCAATACATCGAATATTTTATATAATGTCTTTTTAAAGGCCGGAAATAGATGGCACTGTTTAACTGACAAAAGAAAAAAAATCGTACTCTTTTGACAAATCAATAAATGTGACACTAATATTTAATATCTGCATATACATATATACAATTGCATTAACGTTGGCTTCAATAAGTAACAAAAGATCCTATATATATATATTGCCTGACATATGCTAATATATATATATGTATGATACATACTATATATGCATGCAAAGCAGTTCAATGTTAATCAAATTATTCTTGTCATTTAAGAAAAAAATAACAAGACTTATTGTTTTATAGCAATAACCTTTGTTTTCCATTTTGATTTGCTCTTTGTCAGTTCTTAAATATTACCAATTAAAGTTAGATAAATTAAAATAATTTTATTTATTCATTTTACGATAATATTTCATCGTCATTTATTTAGAAAATTCATTTCAATATTTAAATACAATAATCTACAAACATATGTGCTTGCGATATAAAAGTTGCAACTCATTATTCACATTCTAGTACTATCTCGAAAAACTTCATATTTATATAAGCATTACTAATACAATAAGAAACATTCATTATCATTGAATACTGTAGACTCATGAGAAATTGCAATAATCGTAAATATGATGCAACATAAATTTTTGTTTACTCCTATTATTTTGTTGATGCGTTTTGTTCCTTAATGATGCCTCTTTAAAAATAAGAATTTATATTTCCAAGGAAAATCTCATATTTCTTTGTACTTTTGGATACTAAAAATAAATCAAATATATAAATAACACAATGTGTGTTGTACGTGTGTGTAACTTTTGATACAAAGAATGATCTGAAAATATTTATATATATATTTTTATTTATTATTATATTAAATATTTTTTTAAATAAATATACAAATAATATTGAAACGTTAATAAAAATATAATTTTACATTTCTATTAAATAATATATTCAAAATAATAATTAATTGTATACTTACCTACAATATCATTTGAAAGTTACACAAAGACACTAATTATACTGTTGTCTATCAAATAATAACTCAGAAAAAAAAACAGATACGTATACCTATATAATTAGACAAATACTTTTGGTCTCACTGTTGTTCTTATTAATACATTATGTATTATTAAAATGAAATGTGAATAAATAAGAAGTTTAATAGGAGTAATAATAGGTAATGTAACAAAGTCTAAGAACAAAAAGATAATTTGAAACGTAGAAATACGAGAGAGAAAGAGATAAATATATATAACTATATACCACACACTTGAAGAATTTCTCGTTAAAATCTATATATATATATATATATATATTAGCATATGTCAGGGAAAAAAAGAGGAACTAAATACTGTACATTTTTGTCTGGATACTTAAGAATTAAGTACAAGTAAACACAAATATATGGAAGTGGAATAATCGTGATAACTACGAGAAATATAAAAAAGTTCGCGTATGCAAATACCCGAATTATTTCCCTTTTTAAAATTTTTTTTTCGTGCGGATGTAATAAATAAGGAAAATGTATTCGTTATTATTAATTCTTTTAGTGTACTTAACTTAAATTCTGTTATAGTGTGGTATTGCATTTTCATATTTGATTTGGATTTTCATAAAACGAAAAAAGAAAAAATTAAAAAAATTTATTCTTCTCAAAAAGACGAACCAAAAATTGTATCAAAGAGATAGATAAAGTAAATATTAAATTGATCTTATTTGTATGTCATAACACGATTAATTAAGTTTGGCAATTTAAATGTATTCCTTTGATCTTCTAAAAGAGCTTAAGCTTATCCTTTTTAATTTATAACTTCGTTTTTTCCTTTCTTTCTTTCTTTTTCTTTTTTAGTTAATTTTATCCAACGCATACGTACAAAATTTAAGTTATCCACAAAAATACTGTGAAGTATTTGATAATCTTACTGTTGAGGGATATGATAATACATTAGCGAGAAAAAAAATGAAATACTAACACACTGGTTATTTACAAATAAGTTTAAGATTTTAATACTGTAAAATAGGAAATGATAGTGCCATTTTCATATCTTGATACCGTTTTGAAACACATATATACTTAATTAAATATTTTTTAAATAAACTTAAAAAAAAGTACATGTAAAAAGAAAAATCTTATTTGATGGACAAATACTTTTACTTCATTTAAATGAAACTTTCAAGATAACTTCTTTTAAATAATCTTTAAAGTTCTATGCACAGGAGAAATATTTTTGCTTTTCTCTCTTTGACCATTGCATATTATATTTTGCTAATCGAGAACATCATCTAAAGATAATATTTATTATTTTTATTTTAAATCCAATCACACGATTCTGTGTTAAATAACCAGATTGTCAAATATAATTCAAAAATTTCCATTTTGCTGTTTTAATTCTTCGTTCATTTTATACTTCATACGTTCCTTCTGTACTATTGTGTGTGCGGCCTCTTCTTATTAGTTCAATTATGAATGAATGTATAGAAATGTGCAATAGCGATGTATTTAAAAAAATTTTTTAGTTATTAAAATAAATATACGTATGTATTTATACTATGAAAAAAAAAAACTATTTCTAAATACATATACATAGGTATGTGGAGAAGTGAAGAAAAGTTTACATATTTATTATCATGCATGTCGATTTATTTAATGACTTCAAAGTACAACAGAAGATCCATACACACAATAGAACAAAATAGAAAAAGGAATATTATATGTAAAAAGGTAATTAATTTTGTTTTTCTCTCATAATTTAATAATAACCGGTACGAAAAAAGATTTTAAATAGAACTGCGAAATTCGTAGTCGAAATTCTTTTATTTCTACAACGCGTTTAGAATTAAAGCTTCGTGGTAATGATAATTCACCGGATTTTAATCTATTTTAAGCGTCGATCGACCTGTGTAAATAAAATGTATATTCTTGGAATCTTCTGCTTAAGTCAATGTACGCGGAATAGTCGTATGCTGTTGCTAATAAGTGAATTCAGTGCAACCAGATTGCCTTGCACTTATGTAGGACTACACACACAACATACACACAAAATCTTTGCATATCCTAAACCTACAATTAGCCTTCATCAAACTGAAAAATGTCCACCATCATCATCGTCGTCGTCGTCGTAGTTACAAACATCACCAGTACCATCATCATCATCAGTATCATTATCATTAACATTATCATTATCATTATCATCATTGCTTTTTACTCAATTTCATTTTTTCTTTCTCACATTAGACTTTCAAACTTTCCTTTATCCTATTTAACTTTGAAACATAGCTAAATATGTATTCAAAACTAATGCATCCATCATTTCCTTAGACAAAACCTATTACTGGCGCTAATCGTACCAATTGCCTGTTTGGGAAAGATTAACAATAATAATAATTTTATTATAATCACGGAGATGTTTCCTTGAAGATATATTGCATCTTCTTCTTTTTCTTTGACATTTAAGAAAGTCATGGTTGTACATTTTACACGTTAACATGTCAATCTTATTGAATGAATTTAAGGATAATAGCTGATTATTAAATTCACAATAAAAAACCTTAAAATATAACTGCAGAAAGAGGAAAAAAAAATAAAACCTATAATGAGTACTAGAGAGACATTAAAAGAGAAAGAATTATTAACCGGTATTTCAAAATAAATACAATCTCTTAAGACATATAATCATATATTAGTTTGTCAAGTATGAAATGGAGCAAAAAATACACACAATTGAATTAAAATTGACTTCATTTTACTCTTGACAACCTAATATTAATCTTAATATTCGAAAATTGAAAAAAGAGATTTTCATCAAAAACAACTATTATGTCTTGTTCAAATTAAAAGTTATATAATTTATATATCTATATATAAATTATACAATAAAAAATACGTTTGTCTGTTATACTATCTCATTATCGTCTTTATCATCACCATCATCATTATCACCATTATTATTATTATTATTATTTTGCTGTGAAGTTAACGATACATTCTATCAAGAGATACAAGTTTCATTTTCTATTCGTTTTAATGTCTCATCCTAATTCATAAATATATCTTTTTAAACAAGCAATTGACACGAGGGAAAATTCTCTTACATTATATAAGTTATGGGTAAATTCATAATGCGAATGTGTTCTTTTAATAGATCTACTTGGAGTCAGTCTCCATTTTGATCTCCTCAGCTTTTTTGTCTTTTTTAGAAGCTTCACTGTCAGTCCCTTCTCCATTGCTATTGTCCCGTCTTCGCTTTCTCGCGAATCTACCCTTATATTTTGGTGGTGGTAATTGTTCCATACCAAGAACCTTATGAATTTGACGGAATGCAACAAATCTTAGTGCATGTTGAGCCGAAGATGTTATGTCTTCTCTTTGTTGTGCTGTCATATTACCTATCGCATCCACTGGTTCTTTTTCGCATGGGTCAGATAACCCTAAAATTGAAGATAAATAATTCGTTATATTACTTATCAATCAAATCAATTTAATATTATATTGCTTTTGTTAAAATTTATTTATCAGAATGCCAATTCATCTATGCATTATTACGTTACTATACACCAAAACAAGTAATCGAAAGACTCGACTACAAGATCAGTAGTAAGTATTATAATAATGCTCAGTCTCGTCATCAGATTCATCATATGTATTATTTGGTTAAACTTATTATAATTATTTATTAACAAGGGAAAAAAATAAAAATAATCTTTGCTAAAGAGATTTAATTACCTGGACCACCTGGTAATAATATTCCTCCAGCAACACACTCCAAAAGTCTTCGTAAAGCTTCACCTGGACTAAGAGGTCCTCCGGCTGTGCTGATTACTTTTTCTGTTAATAACTCTAGTGCCTGTAATATAGTATTATTTATGTAGATACATATATATGTAAATAATAATAATAATAATAATAATAATAATAAAATATATATGAAAAAATTACTAACCCATGGATTCAAAGGTACCCACGTAGGTACACGATTACAAAGATCGCGCATTATGCGAATGACCATTACGCAGCTCTGCAGTGAAGTTGCTCTAGCCTGTTGAATAGGATTATCAAATGAAAAATTGTAATTAAGTATAAGAGTCAATATCACTTGTGAGTCTTCAAAGAGAGATAGAAGTGACGATATAATCCTAAACTAGCTTTTTATATTTGCTTTGTGTGGGCTTTAGCTATCCTTCCAGCCTCATGCCTATGACTCCTAAATATTAGCCCATATCAATATTACCGGGTGTTTATATTAATAAATATTTATTCCTGGATCATATAAATGCCTAACATAAATATGAAAAAAAATTAATTCAATATCGGAATAGAAAGATATAAGAAAAATTTGCGTTTAATTTTATTCAATCTAAATATATATATATACATATATATATTAATCGAAAATTAAATTAATAATTAATTATTCGCAAAAACACCCGGTATAGTTATGACACCACTGTGTGTTTGTGCTTGTCTGTCTCTTTAATAATTAAAACTGTGTAACAATATTATCAACGCGGTATTTTTTTTTAATCAATTGAACAAAATGACATAAATTTATTTTTCCTTATTATTTATTCTTAGATGATAATATAGTGTGTAAATTGAATTTCTTTTATCTAAGACAGACCTAGAACAGACTCAGTCTAGGCTACAGCGCATTCAAATTGATCCAGAATAATGAACAAGCTTATTGTAAAAAGCAATTCAAAGTAGAGTATATAAACAAAATAAACAAAACTATCTCTTCTCTTATGAGAAATGGTACCTTGAGAAAAAGAGAAAGAGAAATGATATATCATAAGTTAGTTTCCTATTATTCTGGATATCGACGAGTAAAAGCAAAGCAAATGTAAATGTTAATGGTAGAGAACGTTAGACATTTACATGTTGCTTGGGATTCCTTGCCCGAAATCATCCAATTTCACATTCGGTTAGTTCCCTTAAGAAAAAAATAAATCTATCGTTATAGAATTATATACATCTATCTACGTATATATAAATTGTAAACAAACGAACTATGCCACTGGTACATATGATATCCTTCTATTATTTTATTTTTCATTTTAATAAATAGCTTAAATATATAAAAATATATACAGAGACTAAAAATCGTATCAGTGAACAAAGTCCATTTAGTACCGGATAAATATTTTTAAAAAATATCGAATATGAATAATAGACGTTTCAGACGGAATCGCGTTAGTATAATAACGAGAAGATAATGATAAAAATAAAATTGTCACAAGGCTGGAAGTTCTAAGACTGCTCTTTTAACTTCTTCGTTCCTGTTTTATTTGTTTCCTTTTTTATGTATTTTTTCTTTTTAATCCTTTTTTGTATTGTTTTGCGGACAGAGAGAGAGAGGAGAACTTGCACGCGTTTCGCGTTTCTTTTAATTCGGATAAAAATAAGAGAAAACAATCGGCGTGAAAAAAGGGCCAACAAAATGGCACCCAACAATTCGAAATCTTGAACTGAGATGTTATTTTATTCAAACCTGAAACCACTTGGCATGCCTGAGTGCAGCTAAAGCCTCCAAACACTTAGCCTTGGGAAGTACATCTGGTGGATCTGGTTTCGTCACAGCTGGCGTCGCGGGCGTGGTTTGTGGTTGAGCAGCTCCCTGTTGCTGCTGTCCAGCATTATCTGGGATTCCAACAAAGAAAGCACAACACGCTTAGACAACACTTAGAGTGTTTGATCATGCCCAGAAGTTTGGGATTTTCCCTCTATTATTATTATTATGTGTCTATAACTTAAGTAAATTTGCTTTTTTTTTTTTAAATTATTACTTTTCTTTTTCTATTTCTTTTTTTTCTTTTTCTATTTGACAGGTTGCGTCTATTACAAAATGCCATCAAAACAAAAATAAGCCTGATCGAATGTAGTACCTTGCAACGGCACGTGTCACCCCAAATCACATACGTTCTTTTTCAGATTATATTAATAACGATCTGTTAATTAAAAGAACGACCGATGATTCTATTTAATTTGGCAGTACCATCTCCTAGTATCGATCTTTTACTAAAAGATAATACCACCGTATAGAACGATCGGTTAGGATAGGAAGTAAACCGCACATTGCATTACATGCGTACAGCATTCGATGACAGAGAGGGTTTTTTCATGGTTAATGCATGATCAAAAAGTCCATAGTTTTAAGATTGCCTCAGCGTTGTTTCCTCATGTCAGAAGCGTGTCCACGTATTCATTTATAACAACGTCCATTAATACTCTGTCATTATTATACTGGAGACTCTAGCTCAACTATCGTCGGTCAAGTTTTGTAACTATTGCTAACAGTATAAACGAAATAAATCAAAGTAAACGTATTAAAATCGTATCAAGTTTACGCTCTCTCTTTTCCGTTAATGAATTTATATTACCTACTTAATTATCACGTATTATATATACAAATATATAATATGCATATATATATATATATATATCATTCATCTACATTCACATTCATAAGTGTTATGTAGAAGTTAAAGCCATAATTCTTGGTCGTGGACACACTAAACGCAGCTGTATTGAAAAATGAGAAATAAACTTTATATATTATATGCTATTAAAACGTATATGTACACTGGCAACCGTTGAAGTGTCCTTGTGGGCTGCCACCCTGCATCTCCTGGTGTGCTTAAGAAAATTACAAAAATTCTTCCAAGGCCATGAAAAGAACAAACGAAATGTATACAAGTGTATACGCACGATTAAGAAGTAATATCATATAAGAAATTAATTATTCTTCATATTATATAAGATATTCAACTAAATTCTTTCGACCTATCCTTTTCTTGGCCATAATGAAAATATAAAACAATGAAATCACCTGCTGGTGCAACTGTTTTAGGAGTTTCACGCATAAGAGGACTGGTTAACGTTACACTGACTGTTACTGATCCTCCAGAAACAGTAAGGGCAGCAGATTCTGGATGTTTTCCAACGTTGTATGTATCTTCTGATGATACGATTTTTAATTGAGCTGGTAAAATTTCAGCTACTTTGTTCAACAATGTTCTAAAAGAAAGATAATTAAAATTTGAACCGTCAAATTATTAAAATAATTAGATCGTTAAAAATGATTTACTTCTATCGCATACCTTGTAGGTTTCTCAGCACACAATACAACAAGACATACGTGATTGTCACCAGACAATAAGAGTCCCTTAGCTAAATTCCCAACGCGCATAACACCACGCAATATTCTCGAATCTTCTTTTTCCTTTTGGAATGAAAAAAGATTGCCATCGCTGCCATCTTCTTTCTGTGGTTGTGCTGCCTTCTTTTTATCTCCTTCCTCTTTCTTTATAGAATCTAATGAAATAATTTGCGTATTGGCAGGCGTCGGAGTCGTAGGAGTAGCGGTTGTAGTGGTAACAGGAGTTACAGTTTTCTTGCCTATAATATATGATAATCAACGTCATTAAAAAACCATGAAAATTTGCGTAAATGATAAATAAGTAAATCAGATTTAAAGTCAGAATAAATCTTACCAGCTTCTGCTAATGCATCTGACACAAACTTCAAAGCCTTTTCAGTATGTGAAACAATCTTTTGAACTGCCAGCAGTTCTTGTTCCTTAGGGTATATGGTCGAATGATGAGCTATTACGTGTTTATCATCGGACGAGTCAGGTCGTCTTTGTGGCCCAGGAAACAATAACATTGGTGGTGGTCCTGGGAACGGTCGTGGAATAGGTGCACCTGGTGCACGTCCGTATCGTCTATACCACTCATAATACTCACATTCTTCTTCGTATCTACGTCGTTCTTCCCAATATATCATTTCCTCGTCTATTATTGGTCCCAATGGACCTAACTGATTAATTTCTTCCCTACGTCGTATAAATTCATCTCGCATCTGTTGACGACGTAATTTTTCTTCTAACATTTTTCTTTGTTTAAGACTTGGCTTCATGTCAACAACAAGATCAGGATTAACTTTTTTTTTATAAGCAAATCGATGACGTCTTCCTTTCATGTGCATATCTTTGGCATTAGGATCATTAAAGCGACATTCGCAAAGTTTGCAGTTGAAGCTTATGATCTTTCCATCTTCAGACTTATTCTCTTCTATATATTCCTGACCAACTGGTTGTATATCTTTCTCATCTACTGCTGTTTCTTCTGCAGTCTCTTCTGCAACTGTTTCTTCTGTTTTTATTTCAGTCGTTTGATTTTGATTAACAGTACCTAAGTTGCCAGCTATAATTAAAAATTAAGATTACACGTTTCATGATTGAAATTCTTTGTTTTCTATCAAACCCAAAGTTGTATTGAAATACTTCAAAGTTAATAATTATAATTCGATTAAGAGGAAGTATATTCTCATTGATCAAAGTAAATCAAAAGAAATTTTTTTTTTATTAAAATGTTAATTTTCTTTGATTTCTTTTCCTGATAAAATTATCTAAGCATCGAAAAGAAGAAAAAGAAATGGTAGAAATGATGTTTAAGTGTGCATGCGCCGTACGAAAAATAACATCATGGCCGCTATATAAGAGACCGGATAAGACTTCCCTTTTGTATAAATAACTCCCCCATCGTATCTATGTATAAGGGGAATATAAGCAGAAGTATTAGGACTCCATCTATATTTGAGTGTCCTACGGGAACAAAGAAACTCAGTTCCGTTCGAACCTCCGGCCGAATAACTATCGATTTTTTCCTAGTAAATGTAGACTTGGAAAAGTCACAAAGTAGAATTTCACGGGTACAAAGTAAGATGAAAAACGGTCAACGTTTTACTGAAAATCGTTTCACTTCACGACACATCTCTTTTGCAAGTGCATTTAAGATGAAATTACTTAAACGGGATAATGGAATAAGAATTTGTAATTAATATGAAAACACAGTTGTTTACATGTGGAAAAAAGAGTGAGCATCAGATTAGGAAATCTGAAGAAAACCCACAAAAGTGGAAAATATGTGAAGAAATTAAAAAGGAAAGTGATTACGTACTGGAACATCTATCGTGAATCGATTATGCAGATAAGTTCTGAATTGATTGAAACTATAAAAGATATCTGAATGGATAAATTACTATAGTTCCTCGAATGAAAATCCACAGCATTACTTTGATCCATATGGTTACAGAGAGTCGATGTAAGTAACGTAAAGAAACTTAAATTGTGATAAGATGTATGAAAATCCGTCTTAGATCCAACAATCAAAACCTGGTTACTTAACCAAAAACATTTGAACTAAACAGCACATTACATTGTGGCAATGAAACTTAAAATTGTAACGTATTTAAAACTCCGTAGATTTTTACTTAGGGACTTATGTCGACTTTACAATCGATGAAGCAATGAAAATCAGAATAAAAAATGAAACCTTGTTAATCTGAAAGAGGGATGGATAAAAAGAATAATATTGACCCTTTGAAAAATGAAGATGAAAAAATGGGAATATTGATTTTACCAACCTTTCATGTTATATCAAAATATGGAATGAGTTTAAAAAAAAAACTCATGTTAATGAACTGAGATCCTTGAAAACTTAAAAAATTATTAATTAATTAGCTTGTAATAGGAACTCATTTCATTTGCAATTAACTTCGTCATTAAACATACTGAAACAAAAATCAATAAATACTTCCTACCTTCTAAAAAAAATAAGAAAAAAATAAAACAATTTTGAACATGTGATTAAAACAAATGCAAAAAACGTCAATTTATGTACGTCATTTCTACCATTTTAAAATTTTGACAAATGCCATATTTTAACATTTAATATTTACTTACTTTAAAGGTCAATAAATATGATAACCAAATTCAAATTTTGTATCTTCTTTATTTTATGAGAAAAAAATTCCTCAAAAAAGATTTGATGGCCTGATCAATGAAAATAACTCCCTTAGAGATTACTGAAATTAAAAGTCATATGATCTAAAACAAACTCACAGGCAACAAAATTAATTTTAGGAGTGGCTGTCACAGTGGGCTTCTTAGTTCCTGTTGTTTTAGCTGCTGCAGTAGGTTTTGGGTTCAAAACGGTAGGATCGGCACTTGGTATTGGTTTCCCAAGCTTTGTATGGAGTTTCACTACCTTCTGATGTTTGGCACCTCTGATATGAGCAGCATATGCATCATTACCTGTACAAGTGACATCGCATAGTTCACAACGTAAACTATTTCCTGCACCACGTGGTGGAGGTTGTTGTGGAACTTTTAAGGAAGCCTCTTTCTTTTTGTGTTTTTGCCCTTCTAAGTGTTCGCGATAAGTTTGAGGTCCAGCACAGCTGATCTTACAAACATCACAATAGTGAAGTTGCTGAGGCTTGGGAGGCTGCTTTGGCCGCATTGCCTTCATTCCTCCCCCTCCAGTTCTGAACCCCTTTTGCCCGTACCCCTGCCAACCTCCAGTCTTCTGGTTAGTCGAATTACTGTTTGCACTCTGTTGGGCTACATACATAGTCGCAGCGCTGTAAAGCGCTGCGTCGTAGCCAGAATACGTTGTACTTGCAGTTTCTAAGGGAAATGAAATTGAAACCTCAAATTATAGAGGAGTCAACCTTTGCATTGGCAACAAGACTATCATTTCTTTTTTTTTTCCTGATACAATTTCAAACTATTAAATCATTTCGTAAAATATTTACATATGTCTGCATTTTTAATGCAAGAAATAAAAATACTGACTTTTGTAAAATTCTTAAACATTTGTAACTTTACTTATATGCTATCATTTTTTAATTTAAAGAGGATCAATTTCATATTATTAATGCTTATTTTACAGTAAGAAAGCAGACATTAGAGGACTTTAAAATATGGCGATAGAATTATTACAGGAGTAGAAAAAAAAGAGATAGATGGAAAGAGATAGACAAAAAAAGAAAACTTACTATTTGTCGCTGTAGATGGTGTAGCCGCCGGAGTAGCAGGAGCAGTATATCCTGAAGAGTATGTAGCACTTTGTGTGGGATTAGATTGTTGATAAGCTGTACTCGATGCTTGATAAGTTTTAGCTTGTCCTGTAGTAGTAGCTTGTCTCGCAGTGCCTGTATAGGCACTTGTTGTACTATAGGCAGGCTTAGCAGCTTGATAGTGTGTTTCAGTAGTTGTATAAGTAGCAGCTGCTGCAGCAGGTTGCTGATAATAAGTTTTAGTGGCGTCGTAAGCAGCTGTAGGGGCAGCTCTACCGTAACCGTAATCGTACGTTTGAGCTACAGTTCCAGGATTTGCAGCTAAATAAAACAAGTATAACAAAAATCAGAAATAGAAATTAGAATCAATAAAGAATAACCAGCTTGGGTTATTTCATGAAGATGAAGGAGCTAATCGAATGGTCACTGACAATTGATAACACATTGACTGCTAGGTAAATTTAGTATGCTTTGCCATCGGGGCCACAATTTACAGATAAGAAATAAGGCATAAAATATAACATAGTTAGGAATGACCATCGTGCGAGAACCAACGTGAAAAGGAAAAATTGGTAAACTAGGTAATTAGGTAATCATATAAAATAAATATTTGTGAACTGACCTGCATATGTAGTTCCTGAAGCTGCTGCAGCTGCAGCTGCTTGATAAGTCTCGTAACCTGTAGCTGCTGCTGCAGTCGGGCGTTGAGTATATGTAGCGGCGGTTGCCGCTGGTGTTACTGCGTACCCCGCTTGGCCGGTTTGATAGGCAGCAGCGCTAGTTGCCCTGTTTACAATAAAATAAATGAAATAAGTATCATAACCGAATAAAAATGGTAAATTCGCGATGATATAATAACGAGGTAAACGAAAAAAGACCTCGATCGTAGTCGTTCCCGGGAAAGACGCTCGATGGACGCTCTTAGTCGTTAGCTAAGAAATGGCGGCCAAAGCCGGCTGTGCTATCGCGTGCACCGAAATTAATAAACGTTTCTTATTCTCGTAAATATTGTTACCCCCGTTAATTTTTGTCTAAACTTAACGCTAGCTACTTAATAATTATGTTAGACAATCTAATTCGTACCCATATTGCGTTCCGCCGTGAGTAAACCCAAAATAATTGTTCTGAGCCATCCTTCCTCGCAGAGTATCCCGGAAAGAAAGACAATGGAGGAAGTTGTAGGGTGTGCCACGAACTCGATAGAATGGCGGCGCTGCCGCGGCTCCGATTGGTTATTCCGTTGGAGCCGGGCGATACGATAGTGAGAACGACGCGCCCTCAGTGGCCGTTCTCCCGAAAACCCTGCGCCTTCCTTCGATGTACTAATTCCGCGCAAATCAACGTGCTAACATACTAACCGAACGACTAACGCAATAAAGTATTCATGAAGCGGCCAGATATATGCGGTTTAATCGAAAAATAACTTACTCATTGTCTCTCGCATGCTCCGCCCGCTAATCTCGCACGTAGTTTGAGAAATTATCGCGTCTGGTTCTTGTTGCGGCTAGTGTCCGGCGTACGTACGAAGAAATAGTTTGATGCCGGTGACGCGTGCGTTCAATGATTCTGTTCCACGCCCTCTATCTTCCCATCTAATTTATTTCTTCTTCTCTCTTGGAACGAAACTTTCTAAAGCGCTATCTATCTCTTAACATTACAATCCATGGAATCTATTCAATTATTTTTATATATCTACCCCCGTTCCTTACTCTTCCTTCCTTTCTTCTAATATGTATAACCAATCGATCAGTTCTATATATTAACGCCATTATTTACAAAAATAGTTTTCTATTTATAAAACTCGAACATGCTTTACATAACCTGTGATTCATGGAACGTTGACCGTATTTTTATCTTTTTCCAACTACACGCATCAAATTAAACGAAGCGTTTAATCATTAGGTTGCAGCACGTGAAGAATTTTTTTTCTTTCAAATCTTTCATTTCCGTTTATTTATTACCCCTGATTTTATAATAATTTATGTCAACAATGAATTAAAACGTATTTCTTAATCTATTTTATTAAACAAGAGCTCATTTTAAAGATAAACGTTGAAATGATTAAATCTTTATTTTTTAAATTTAATTTTATATATTGTGTATAAAATTTTATGCGAAAAATTAACGTTAAATGTTCTAAATTAAATGCTAATTTACTTTATATTAATTTATATATATAATATGTAATTATACATTTTGAGAAAAAATTATAAATAAATTCATCGAAAAATTTCGATATAAATCGATTGAAGTATTATGTTGAATATATTGTTATAGTTATTTCTTTTTTTCGTTTAATTCAAATATTAATATCAAAAATTATTAATGATAATTCAAAATTAAATATACAATTCGGAATTTTAGCTCAAATGAGAGTCTAAATTTTTCATGACCAATGAGATGAGCGAATACAAGGTAAAGCTAAGTCAGTTGGAATATTCTCCAATAGAATGAATTTTATTATGCTACAAGAGCAAGGACCAATCGTAATAGTTTATATGAAGTATTTAAAATTCAAATACATTATGGCTGTGTCTTCATGTCAATTAGACTTAAAAAGCACCCAAATATCAGCATGTTGTCAGAGTAGTAGAACAAGGTATGGTGATGTGTTTCATCGAATAATCGACGATATTTAATTGTAAATCAAGTATTTTTACTAGAATTCTTTTTTCTACTATTAAAAGATGTGGTTGCATACAAAGATGTCGAAAATATGTAGATTGAAAAAATTTAAGAATTGCTGACAAGCAAAATATGAAGATAAAAAACTAAATGTTGTTTAATAATATTATGTATATACGTTCGCACAACGAGTTCAAAGGATACATTTTTTGATATACCAAATTTAATTGAGAGAGATAGAGAGGGAGAGAGAGAAAGAGGGAGGGAGAGACGGAAAGAAAGAGATATGATTTTTGTTTGATACATAAGAAATATAATTTTTAAAAAATCATGTTACCCGAATTAGCAAAGAAGAAGCATGCTAAGTATTTCCAAAGATTATTACAAATTATGCCAAGTAGATTGGCAGAATTAGATTCTAGTAGATCGGTGATAGCGTTTTTTGCTATATCTGGATTAGACGTATTAAATTCTTTGGATGATATTGGAGATGATATGAAAGCAGATGTCATTGACTGGATTTATAGACTTCAAATAGCAGGAGCAGGACCACGCTCTGGCTTTCAAGCATCTACAACAATACCAAAAGAGGCCTCTAAGTATCAATGCGGTCATTTAGCAACAACTTATACAGGATTAGTTACTCTTGTAATTCTTGGAGATAAATTAGATAGAGTGGATAAAAAATCTATTATTGAAGGAGTACGTGCCTGTCAAAACCCTGATGGATCCTTTAAAGCTATTGTAATGGGATATGAAAGTGATATGAGATTTCTTTATTGCGCTTGTTGCGTTTCTGCAATTTTGGATGATTGGTCAGGTGTAAATAAATCAAGTGCCATCGATTATATTTTAAGGAGCATTGTAAGTTGACATTTATTTATTTGTTTAATTGTGGATTAGATCAATTGTATAACTTTTTGATTTAATAACGATTACAGTCATACGATGGAGCAATTGGCCAAGGCCCTGGTCTTGAGTCTCATGGAGGATCTACCTTTTGCGCAATAGCAAGTTTATTTCTTATGAATGAACTCTATAATGTATTGACGGCGGAACATTTAAATAGATTAAGGCGCTGGTGCCTAATGAGACAAGATGGTGGTTTTCATGGTAGACCTGGAAAACCATCTGACACTTGTTATAGTTTCTGGATTGGTGCAACATTACAACTTCTTAATGTTGGATCATTATCAGATCCTGATGAAAATAAAGCATTCCTATTAAAAACACAAGATACATTAGTAGGTGGATTTGCAAAGTTTGATAATTGTACTTCGGATCCTTTACATACATATCTAGGTACATTATCTATTCGTTAATAGAAAATTAAAGAATATTACAGATATATAACACAATGTCAATACTTATATAAGTTTATTTATATAATTGTTTTTCTTCACAGGATTATGTGGTTTGAGCCTATTGGGAGAGCCTGGTCTTAGTTCAATAAATGCAGCTCTCAATATTTCTGAACGAGCTTATAGACATTTACAAAAAATTCATGAAACATGGCAACTACAGTGATGATAATATAAACGAAAGAACTGTTTGTAATCATATCAAGCGCACAGATAAAAGTATATCGAATGGTATATTTAAATTTGAATATTGAAATATATAGTGTCCGCTGTGTTATGTACGCTGAAGAAACATTATTCTAAAAATAGTCAATTACTGTCTATACTAATCAGGAACATTATACTTTATTAATATTTTATTTGAAACAATGAAAGAAGAAAAAAAAAAGAAAAAATATATAACAAAAAATAAAGTTTAGTTAAGTATATTATAGATTATGTAAAAATTAGATTATTTTTTGTTTTTTGTATAATCATTAAAATCTAAATTTTATAATAATAGTGTTCAATGACTCCAACGACATTTTAAACGAAATTAGTTTTTTTACGCGTTTGTTCGATTTATCATTATTTTAAATCTTCCGTAAGGAGAAATAATCGTGGTTCGTCAATAATCGATTAATCAAAATTATCAATATTCACTGGAAAGAACCAATCATCGATAAGAATAGCGTATTAGATAATCTTCGATCTATAATGACGTCAGCGGTAAAAATGTTAACGTCTGCCATCTACTGTGGCGCGATAGGAAGTAGGTATGGGAAATCCGAAGATAGCCGAGAATATCCGAATTGAAAAATATTCGTTCGTTCCTCTATCCCCTACCATTTCGCACGGCGACAGTTCCCCATGGTAACGAGGGTAGGTTCGCGAAGCATAACAGACGACGTTCGTTCGCGCGAGTGGTGCGAACTACTCGTGTGTAGGACGATCAAGAATAATACACGCGTTTTATCTGCTATTTCACGAAAGTTAGTGGCCTCGGTCTCTTTATTTGCGGCACGTTCGGAATCCTCTTAATCGTGAGATATTTGATACGATCTACGAGATATACAATAAAACGGAAGTTGAATATATAATAAGAGAACGATAAATAGAGAAGAAAAAGAAAAAAAAAAAAGAAAGAAAAACAGAAAGAGAAAAAGAAACGTTATTAAAACAGCCTTTTTTCCCTCCGACGACGACGACGACGACGGAGACGTTGTTGCGTCTCCACAGAAGAATCTTTTAACCGTCGTCGGTGTTGGGTCGCGACTGCGGTCCAAAAAATCATCAGAGGTTAGTGCGCGCGATAGATTTAAATTGACTCGCCTACCCCAATCATTTCTTAATCCTTCCTATTTCGATTTTAATTGATCGAAGTTATAATTTCGAACGATCGAAATATTAAAACCCTCTATCTTCTAGACAGTTAGATAGATCGATCCTTCGTTCAATGAACTCTACGTATATTCAAATCGCGATGTTCATTTTTTATTTTTTATTTTTTATATATTCTTATTATTTCGTTGATTCATCCGTTGACTCATCATCTCGTATGTTGTTCATCGGTTATTGTTCGGTTCGAGTCACACTCTCAGTTTCCCTTTTTTCATTCATTCATTGTTACGAAGATCCACTTTCCCAGTTAGTTACAAACTACAGAGTATTTTATTCGACGAATAAACTTGTTTTAGAATCTTGTGATCGCGAATATACACGCACACATACACATACACACACAAGTTCACACACCGAAGCTACTTCTTTTTACGAGAACCACTTTGGTATTCATAACGGTTCATTACTCATGTTCCTAAGCAGAAACCTTTATCGTGATTGTAAAAATCAAAGTGGATAGTTAAGAATATTAATGATTGCTTCAATGATTCGGCGTACTTAACAAATCCATCGTATTTTTAAATTACGAGATACTTCGCTTTATAAGAACGAGCCATACAATAAGCTTCGTTGATTCCGCTAATTAACCTAAAACTACGCTTTTTTATTTTTTCTGTTTTCCTAGAATACATTAAAGAACTATCTAACTAACAATACTTAGCATTTAAATCCTCATTGGCCTCTTTCTTTCTTAACAAATTACAGCTATTAAAAAAGAAAAAGGAAAACTTTCTACGACAATCGATTTTAGATCTCAATTATTTGAAATTTAAAAAGAAACGAAAAATATCATAGATCGAAAAGATAAGTATAGCGTGCAGATAAAACTTAGAGGAAACCATTCGTGCGTTTTTTCTTGCAACTAAAAAAAAAAAAAAAAATAAAAATAACACAAGTTGCAGATAGATCGATCGCACGCGGAAAATAACGTGAGTTTGTCCATATTAAGTCGTAATATTTTGTAAGAGGAGGAGGAAATTCCGTCTGTGGCATAGAAAAAAAAATAGCTTTGCTAGAAGCTTTAATGTCCCGGTTAATTATCTATTTAGTCAGTGACACGCGCACGTAGGGGAGGGGAAAGGGGGAAGCGACACTTAACAGTTTTCGAGTGCATGTTACATTGCGATGAATAGTTTTTCAATTGCATTACTATCTCAAATTAAAACCCAAACGACCGAGTTTAAATGTACCTCCATATATAGCAACGTCAATCGTATAAATGTAATAGAATTTTTTAATCGATTCTAAGGAAACCAGGAAAAAAGAAGCCAATTCTCGTTAAAATTTTCGAAACGATCACATTTCCCGCCGAAACTATGTTTACGCGTATACCGCGAAATTTGTTCAACATAGCAATGTGTCATGTTCGTGATATTTATGAATTAACGATTATAAAAAAAATAGAATCGAGATATTTTATAAGACAGATCAATGTGATGATAATCTTTATTTAAAGAGAGTAAGTCAGTTAATGTAAAGTATCGTTTAATTAAATGAGTAAACCGTGCAATGAATGAGACTGTTGTTGGCGTGTGCTCTGGCGTTATACGCGTATAATTACGATGATAAAAAAAAAAGAAGAAGAAATAAGAAATAAAAAACGAATGAAACGAAGAAAGATCAAAAGAAAGAAAAAAAAGGGAGTAGGATAGATGGTTAGATAGATGGATAGTGAAGGAAAGGAAGAAGAAGAAGAAGAAGAAGAAGAAGAAAAAAGGAGCGTTCCAGTTTTTTCATCCGTTCTTACTCTCGCTCCGTTTCTGTTGCATCCGCGCGCATGCGCATTGAAAAGTGACTACAGCTTCGTAACAACATTGACCGCGCAAGCGGCCTTTTATTTCTCTCTTTCTATCTTTCTTTTCTTCTATCTTACCCTTTTCTTTCTCTCTCTCTCTCCCTCTCTCTTTCTCTCTCTCTAACTAATACTACTAATTTCTTTATTTGCATTTTACACGTTGTACCCGAGCACACATATCTTGTCTATTTATACAAAATTCCTGAAAAATTAACGATCGTTCGTTCGAAACGATCGATTTTTTGTTTAGGCAACGAAGTTATACAACCTCGTTTAATTTTTTTCTCTCTCTCTCTTTTTGTTGTCTCGATGAGTAATCTAACAATTGATAAGTGTTCGCGAAAATAAAAGAAAAGAAAGGGGAAAAAGGATAAAACAAATGATGTAGGATTTTAAAATAACGCGCAACCTAATTTACACGATTAAAATGTCGATACGCGATTTGCAATCCAGAGTTCGTTTGAAGTTGAACTTTTGAGCAAATTTCACTAGTAGGTATAATAAACGAGTGCATACATAGAAGTACACAGGTGTAGTACGTAGAGAGGTATACGATAAATATATCGGCTAAAGATTCGCCCTAATTAACATGGTACCGTCGCCTTTATTTTTTCCCCTCCCTTTATATGTTATGTGTTTGTATGCGCGCGCGCGCGCGTATGATATGTATGCGCATGCGCGTCAAATTTAATTCACGAATGCTTTTCAGGGATGAGACTCCGTGTTGCTTCGTATATTCGTATATACACATATACATACAAATGTAATCATCTACAAACGTACATGTATGAAAGGGACGAAAATACATCTCCTCTCTTTCTTTTATACTCTCACTCTCTTTCTTTCTATTTCATTCTCTAGGGGGTTTCAAAGTTACAACATCGGTATGCGCGTTTAGCTCGTGAAAGTGAGATCGACACGTGTCTCTCTCTCTCTCTCTCTTCCTCTTTCAATTTTTTTTTCGAGAACGAGGTATGGACCCTCGTGTTCTTAAAACTGCTACTGCATATATGTACATATACCTTTATTTTCCAAGGGGGAGAATGATGTCTCAAAAGTCGTATTTAAGGTATCAACGTGTGACCCTTTTATGGACGTTAATAATGTTGCGTCCGTTGCGTTTTTTTTTTTTTAATTCCTTTTCTATCTAAATGTTATATAACAAATATTCTGTCTATCTATCTATCTATGTGTATATATTATATTATATCACTACTAACATAATAAATTAGTTTGACCAATAAATCCATACGGTTTTTGCTAAATAAATGAATGACAAAAAACCCCGTATAGATTTATTGGCCAAATCAATATATAGAAAACTATATTATAAACTACCTAATATATAATATAACTCGCGTATAACTTCCATACTATTAGAATTTAATACAATATACTACTACTGTTATATATGCTTTTATATCTGATGAATATAATATTACTTATGTATATATGGGAGAAGTAAATACATAGGACAATTACCAAGTACATAGACAAAATTTAGGCTATATACTTCGATAGGGAGGGCAGGTGGTGGGCATCTACGAGAAAGATGCTCGCTTTAACGAGGAGGGGTTTGTGACGGTTGTACAGCTGTCGATTGGTAACAGCTGCATCTTGGGGAAAGTGAAAAGGAAATAATACCGAGGGCAGTAAAGAAAAAGCGTACTTTGAGAGGGTTGCTTGATTCCTTACTCTTTGAGCCTATCGAATGAAATACTCAAGATGTTTTCAGTTACTCTTTGCAATTGATTGTATGTATATATATATACACTATTGGCTAAAAGTTAGGAATCGTTTGCTAATTTTCGTAATAATCGAATATAACGATTTAAATTTGGAAACGATCTATCGTTATTATATTCATCCAATACATTAACAAGTTGAATTATGCTATATTTTCCTACTGGTATATCTTTGACACAATTTCTTTAGTTATGAATGATAAAAAGAAAATTAATACAATACAATATTAAAAACACGTTACTCTCGTAATTTTTTCTTTTGACGAATAAATCAATCTAGGTTACTTCAAATATATATTCACTTTTATCTTTAAAAATATTCTGTTTCTTTGAAATTTAAAATTTTAACCGATACTATACGGGAAGAAGACGTTGACTCGAAGTAAAAACACCAACTGCAATTATATCGTCTCGTAAAGCACGTTCTTCTTTATTTCTCGTTGCACACAACGTATAATAAAATATTTTACTATGGTTGTGTTATTCAAATGTTTTCTCAAAACGAGTAGACCTTAGATCTTCATTTTAGTGTTTTCCCTACTGACAATATAAAATCTTGTTGTTTTCTTTTTCTTTATCTATTTATCTTTCTCTTTTTATTTTTTGACTAGAATCCAAGAAAGTTCTTTGAGAAGTCGTTAAGTTCGAGATAATGTTCGAGAAAGTGTAAAAGTCTTTCTTGTGCCAAATATTTCTTTGTAGTTCTCGATTTATAACGATGTAGCTACTTACATACAAGACCTGCTTTATTTTCTTTGTTTTTATAGCTTTAGGGCTACAACTTTACGATAAGACTATAAATGGGTCGGTGTACCATAAGCTAATATTATAGAAGATACATCAATTTTCTTCTTCTTTTTCTTCTTTCTATTTTCTTTTCCTTTTTTTTTCTTTTTCGAAGAATCGATAAAATTCGTAAGCATAATACAAAATTATTCTAACAATTTTTTTCTCGAGATTTCATAACTCCTTCGAGAAGCTTAGAAATTCGAAAAGAAAAAAGCTCTTATACTTAAATGCAAAAACTTCTTCTTACACGTGTTAGATTATCATCTCATTTTTTGTCGATAGCTTCTTCGAGAAGTTCAGAAGTTCGAGAATAAAACAGTTTTCTCTCTCTCTCTCTCTCTCTTATAAATTAGCTTTTGTACACGTGTTAGAAATTATCTTCTCACTTTTTTTGTTGATAGCATTTATGTACGTAAAGTTCAGAAACTCGAGAAGAAAATACAGTCCTCTCTTATAAGTTAAATCCCTCGTACACGTGTTAGAAATTATCCTTTCATTTTCTTTTTTCTTTTTGTTTTTACAAAACTCGATAACTTCCTTGAAAAGTTCTAGGTCGAAAGAATTCTTTATTATACGTAAAAAAAAAAACGTGAACGAACACGTGTCATAAAATTATCATATCTAAATCGTCCAATATTATTTTCTTTTCTTTATTTCCAATGCTGTTTATTTTCTAATCTACATATCAATAAAGAATATTGTTACCGTCAAATAAATAAATATCATTTCGCATATCTATAATATTTATTTTTTTCTTTTTTTTCTTTAAGATTAGATATAATAGTATTTTTTCCTTCGAGGAAGCTAGAAACTCAAGGACACAAACAATTTCCTACCGATAGATAAACATTATTTAATTACACGTGTGTAAAGCAATGATTGTCGTCGTTAGGAAAAAAAAGGAAAAAAGAATAAGTAAATAAAAATAAGAAGATAAGGAAAGAAAAAGAAAAAGGCGAATTGATAAGGAAAAGTTTTAATTTTAGAAATGACATGATTGTCATAACTGTCCTCCACAGCCTTCGTCCTTGTCTTCTTCCTTTCCTTCGATCCACCACGAGTCTTCTCTCCACGCGCGTGGAATACTTTACGTCCACGCTTGGCTTCAAATCAAATAATTCGCTCATCGACCTTGCCATGGTACTTTCTCTCTACGTTTGCAACGACACACATCTCAATAATTTGATAAATGACGAGCACGTAAGACATTCCAACTAGTATGCGCTAAGAGGCATATACATCCTCAATGTATTTCCTATATTCTATACTCGCACACAAAATAATCCAACATAAAAAATACAAACATAAACGCGTGCACAGAGAGAGTACATATGTAACATATCCATACACAATACTCTTAAACCACATAAATATATTTTACTTGCATAAACGTACACACACGAGCACACGTCATGCATAAAATAGGATACATAAATATATACATATATTTATAGAATATACATGTGTACATTAGAGAGAGAACATTGAATGTTTTTAATCGTATTATCGGTTTCCCTACAGTACAGTATAGTTATTACGAAGTTGGGTTCATTGGAAAAAAAGATCCCTTGTTATATGTATATATGCAAATATGTATGATATATATTATCGCAAATAAGAATAACGTAGGTTGTTAAATAACACGGCGCGCGTTATTGTAACATCTGACTCATTGTCATAACTCATAAACGATAGGAAACTCTGAGCCAGGCACAGTTGTGTGTCATTCCTTATCGAAAAATATATGTATAGGTTTTTCCTTTTTTTTTTAACGCGTATGAGATAACGAGCGAATGATTTTCCCTTTTCAAAACAAATAATATATACGACCGTTTCTATTCAAGAGGGGAAACAAAAACAGAAGAAAAGTAAAAAAAGAAATATCGATCTCTGGCATTGAGTAGATATTAGCCTAATTTCAAACCGGAGATAGCTGCTAGATGAATCGTGGATTACGAAATACTAGAAAGAGAGAGATAGATAGATAGAGATAGATAAAAAGACAGAAAGACAGAAAGACAGACAGACAGAAAAAGAGAGAGAGAGAAGCTAGAAAAAAATATATAAAAAAAAAAGAAAATTTAATCTCTCGTTGAATGGAAGTAGAATAAAAGTTGTAATCTTGGATTAGCGTGCTCGCTCGTGGATAATATGAAATGAAAAAAAAATATCAGGAGTTCCAGTAAAAAAAAATAATCTTCCTTCGTTGAATAGGGGAATGCCATAAAAAGGAAAAGAAAAAGAGAGAGAGGAAGAGAGAATGACAGAAAACGTACGATCGCTGTCATTTTGCGAAAGTGAATGAGAACGCCTTTGAATGGGTGACTGAGTACAAGTACTTGGATAAAACGGGAGCGGTAGTAAGAAATAGTAAACGATGCTGTTCAAGTTCTTCGCGACCATCTGCGTCTTTGCTGATTCGTGAAAGAAGAGATAGAAGAAAAAGAGAGAAAGAGAGGAAGATAGAAAGATAGAGAGCGAGAGGGAGAGAGAAAGTATGAGAGAAAGGGAGAGAGAGAGAAATAAGGAGAGAAAATGTGAGAAAAAAGGAAAGAAAGGAAGAAGAAAAGGTGGCCAATCGATCAAAGGCCACCATCCGTGTTCCTGATCGTCTCTCTAGTCCTTGTTATCGGTGCGAGACTATCTCTCGCGCATAACTATTAAACTCGAAATGTTAAGAAGAAAAAGAAAGATATATATATATAGAAGATAGAGGTAAAGATAGAATCGTGTTCACATTCCGTGAAAGCCGACTCATTAATTTACACGAGGAAAAGCATCGATCGTGGAAGATTCCGAAACTTTTCATTATTCTCTCTTTTCTTATATGAATTTCTTTTTTATTTTTTATTTTCTTTAAATCGCACATTGTGCAAGATACTACGAAAAAAATAACTAACGATAAAAGTTAATCTCCTCGTTGAATGATAAACTAAAAAAGAAATAAGAAATAACACGAATTTTCTCAACAACAACAAGAAAAATCGCAAATTACGAAATATTACTGGAAAAAAGAAATGTTAAAAAAGAAAAAGAAAGATAGAAATGATAAAAGTAGTAATCTATCGTTGAGAACGATGGGGAGGATTAGTTTTAATCTTATGATCAACGGGTACTCCGCTCGTTCATTATACAAATAAGTTTATTTTGTCATATCTGTGATTATTTGTTTTATCTGTGATTCGTTTTTTCATGATTAAAGATTCACGATCCTTGTTTGTTAGTCTTTCTTGAAATGTCGAATGAGAGTCTCTGGTTCGCCTTGACGCTCCTTACAAATCGATCCAACTGCCAAAGGCTCCTCTCCGTGTACCTTATATTCTATATCTAGTCACATTCACCTCTATCTAAAAGGAGAAAGAGGAGGAGGAGGAAGAGGAACGAATAGCAAAGATAAAGACGCAACTACTCGTTCACCCCTGCTGCTGGTGGTATCTATGATACGAATTTTATCGAAGGGATAAAAAGTTGTGTGTGGTGTCTCAAAAAAGAGAACATCGTTGTGCGCTTAAGAAATTGCAAAAAAAAAACTCACGAGAGAGAGAGAGAATATGTTGATATTTTAGGAGGGAAAAAGAAGAAAATAATAATTGGATAAATTTTGATAATGCTATTTTTAATTGGATTAAATTACACAAATAAGTTAGCGGATCCAAAAAATGATTAATATTATAGACAAAAAAAATTTTAACAGTACTAATTGGTATTATATAATTTAGTGATTTTTATCTGGAGAACAAAATTATACCAAGCTATATATATATATATATATATATATTTTATCGCAAACCCTTCTTTTCGAATACTAACTTTCTTCTTGTTTTAATAAGATTGAAATATCGTACAACACCTCTCTGTTAGATCTCTATTGCAAGCCCCTTTCGAGACTTTATTTCTTACTCTTTAGTTTTCTTTTAAACTTTAATATTTTATTCTTTAATAATGTTTTGCTTGAAAATGTAAAGTTTTGAAATTTCTTAAATACATAGGATTCAAAATTAAATCTAGAAATATTATCAAGAATATTTTTGTACAAAAATCTAATGTTCAACTATGATATAGTGAATACTGAGGAAAAGAGTATAGCTCTAAACCATCGTTCGAGGCTACGAGCCGATTAGTTGATTAGTCTGACCGTCGATTAAAACCAGCAAACGTAGAGATAAGCTTGTACGTACGTATGTATGTATATATGTATGTGTAATCGCGTATATCTCTTCTTTATAATGTACGAGAATATGTGTTTATATGAGTAGAAATACATACATGCATACATATATACGGATGTTATGTATAAATATGTTTGCTCGTCGTCGTTATGCGTTTCATCGTTTTATAAATTACTTCGCGGTTTTTCAGAGCATTGACTTTATTCATTACATGGTTCATAATTGCTTAGAAAAGCTCTATGTCTTTTAGGTGGCGTGGGGCACGGCCGTAATGGAATTACAGAGCTGGTTACTCTACCATCTCGTAGCTGTAACCGACTGCAATCAAGGTACACACAGCTACTTCCGTCATACATTAGATGAGATCTATTTAACGCGCGCACTCCTCTTCTCCATACTGCGTCTCAAATTTTCAACGTTAACTTTGTATATCCCCTATTTGCTGTTTCTAATTGTTACTTTATTTCGACATTTTGCATGCATTTAATATTTTTATTATTTTTTTTAAATATTTGTATCGGTCGATCGATCGATCGAATTGTGTAATCGTTCGTATCTCTATTTGAATCGTTCTTTATTTGTAAAACTTGTTACGTTGATTTTTTAATTTAATTTTTTATTATATTTGAATGATTTATTTTATCATCATATTCGATTCTAACTTATTCTCATCTCTTTTATATTGTTTTTAATACATACGAATTATTTTACATCTCACCAACGTTATTAATTATTTTCTCATATATTATATTTTAGTTAGATTTATCTGAGTTTGGCCAACGTTCACAGTCTTCACTGCTTTTTTTCGTTATTTAATTTCCAATCCCGTTATCGTCAAGAGGAAACTGCGGTTTACCAATGTTTGATGGTGAGTTCGTCTTATCGACTAGCATTTATTGTAATCTGGTATACGTATCCTGCAAGAAATCGAGATAAATATAAATGCTATCACATTAATTTGTAATTAACGACTTCCAAGAAAAAAAAGAAAGGAAAAGAGAGAGAGAGAGAGTGTACACGTTTAAAAATAAACTCAAAGTAATATTTCATTCAATTTCTTCGATAAAATATTGTAATATTTTCTTCTTTTTTTTTCTTTTACTTTTATTTATTTTCAATTTTATTATAAAGTTTTCTAGAAGAAAATATAATACGTAAATGTATTAAGTACAAAGTAGAAAGTATGTGCATACTTCATTTTGACAATAAGTAAAATTCTCATTGTTAAAATTGTGTACAACCGGAAAAGGGTGTGCTGTACTTAGCCACCTATTGTTGTTCTTTCAACTCGATTTCTTTTGCAAGTTCAACTGTAAAACGTTTAATGACATCTTCGCGGAACTTAAACGACACGTATTTCCTGTTACATTGTTGACAAGTACGTACTATGTATATTGAAATTGTAAAAAAAAAAATTGTTATTAAATAAAAGTTAAAACAAACTGTAGTGATGCAGTCGGCAGCTACAATTGGTGGGGGTGGAACTTATCCTGCCGGAGGTACCGGAAGTCGTGCTCGAGACTTGGGTCTTCGTGCTCAGAAGAAGCTATTAGGACGAGTGGTCTCCACTGGTGCTGGAAGATCTCTCTTAATAGATGACGCGACCACTTCACTCTTAGACAATCTCTACAAGTTGATGGAAAGAGCGGCGAAGAATAACCCAAACTTCGATAAAAAACAACCAGAGAAAGTTCTTAAAAATATTGTTAAATTATCCATTAAGGTAAAAATATTTTTTCGTTCTATATTTAAATGAAATCTATATATTAGATTGTCAAGTATGAAATGGAGCAAAAAATACACATAATTGAATTGAAATTTGCTCCATTTCATACTTTACAACCTAATATATAATTCAATTATTTGTGTATTTTTCGTATTTACATACAAAATTATATATATATAATGCTAATTAATATTTAATATAATTTATATACACATATATAGTATAATTTATATTTAATAAATATTTACATATTCGCGGATGTAAATTAAAAGCAATTTAATAGAATTAATTGTAAGATGAAATATATTTTTAAAGGGGATTAATTATTTGCGTTGGAATAAATGAATGTAATTTTAAATGTTGATATTTAACCAGACTATAAAAAGAGAAGGAGTGATGATTATATCCTATTTACTATTCAATTCAGAGTTCTTCTCTCGGATTGCAAAATCTAAGAAACTCGTTGTAGGAAAGGTATACAGCGGGGTCTTGAATTAATTATTTCAAACGCAAGTGATTAATGCAATATATCTAATATGGCTTCATTTGTAGATCTCGTTCGTTCACTCTTTTTAATATACACAGGTTGGACTGTTGCAACGTAATCAACAACTTGGTCCAGCGGATGATGCAAAACTTGTTGAGATCAGGACAGCTTTGAGAGCAGTAGCAATGGCTGTTGTCTCCTTCTATGAACTCGAGTTTAGTTTCGATAAAGCGTACTTAACTCGATCCCTCGAACGTTGTAGATCTGCGATACAGGGTCTGATAAAACCTCATTTAACAGATAAATCTCAGGATCGGTGCGATCAAGTATTCGATTTTCTAAGAAATCCTGAGTTTTTAGATGCGGTGTTTAGACAAGATTCTGAACACAGACCAATTCTTGGCATGCTAGTCAGTGATATAAACAAAGCCTTAGATGCTGGACATCTTTGACTTTTTGTAGATTCCATTGTACACGATCGATATTAAATAAAAAAAGGAAAAAATAATGCCAAGAGCAGAGAAAGATCGGTTGGATCAATAATTTAACATAGAACTGTCACAGGAGGTTGATTCTAACATTTTCTTACGTGTCTGTTTTGGCAAGCAGCGTGTGCGTTTACCTTTTTAACGATATTTTCTTAGAATTTACGCACGGAAATATAACGCAAGCACGGTAGCCGATTTTCTTTAAACATAACGATTTAGGGAAAACGATATATTTTCCGTATAACAAGCACACGTATTATAAATATACATACGTGATCGTTATTAGTTGCACGATCGACGAACGTATCTATTGATTTCTGCAATAATCGTTCAATACTCTACTTAATTTAAGAATATTGATATATAAATATATGTATATTGTGTAAACAAATTATATTTATTCGCGCGCCTAATTATTAAGAATTATTATGAATTAATATTATGATAATTTACAACTTGCCGCGAAAATTCGAATTTTGACGGTCCTTGAAACGTAATGGAGTCACACGTAACTATTGCACATTAAAGATAAAAAAGAAAAAATAAATAAAAGGAAAAATAAGGAATAAAAAATATTCACCACGTGATAGACATTTTATAAATGATAATCACCACATATCCTAATTTAAATAACATACACACTTATGTATATTTCAAGGATAATTATAATGTGTATATCCCACCGAAAACTATCGGTTTTAAAATACGCATTTTATATACAGTATACACCTCCTCTCTTTACACGTTATTTATGATGATTATCTATATAGCGAAATGTTTTACCAATGGTCAATAAATTATTTATAAACGCAAAACCTTCTGTTCCTTTATTATTGTTATTGTTATTATTATTATTATTATTATTATTATACCCTTTACTATAGCATTTAACATAAATAAGAGTATAAAAGACATATAGCCGAACAAAAAATGAATAATACAACAAAATACTTTAAAAACTTTAGATTATAAACTTAAATAAAGCAACGATAACGTGTAATTTTTCGTATGTGTCACGTTATCGTTCTTCTCATAAGCAAATTTTTTTTTTATTTCTTTAACTAATAACGAGTACATTTTTAAGAAAATCATAATTCATATATATTTTATTATTACAATAAAATGTAATATATAGCATTCACGCAAATCATAAATTTTTATTTGCATAATATAGAATTTTCATAATATAAATTTTTTACGGCGAGTGGACAAAAACAAATTATTTAATAAAACATAACTTAAAAAAATATATGATTAAAATACAGTTAAAATAAATTTAATGCAACATCAAATGATATAATTACTCCTTTACGTTAATTTATAAAAAATTAATATAAAACCAATTTAAGTCAACATCATTTCTTTTTGTTCGAAGAATAACCAAATTTCTAAATAAAAATACTATAAATAACGTTAAATTAATAATGTAATAACATTCGTATTTTAATATATATTTTGTTAATAATATTAACACATTGAGCATCGGCCTTATCTGCTTGTTTCTGAACATTGAGTAGCTTAATGGAAATATTTTAAACCTTCTACATTTTATTTTGTAAATCGTCATAATAGAAATGCATGCAAACCGATGTATAAGACATTTATACAAGCAAATAAAATTTCGCATTATCGCGGGGCCGACGCTGTGTTTCAACGTGAAGAATAGAATAAAAGTTTAATTGGTAGCATGTGGTATTCTATTGCATTTAAATTTATACAACGCAAATTATTTTGATAATATAGAGGTAAACAAAAATTAATTCGCTTAATCGATGGTGAACTTATTAAAATTGTGTAAGATACACATACTCAGCATATGGAAAAGATTTTATTTTTTATTCTGGTTTGTATTAATTAAATCATATTACATAGAAATATATTGTAATAGTTATTAAGCTTATTTTATTATAAGACAAGTATAAGAGAGAGAAAAAGAGAGAATTGAAAGTTTTAATCACGCAAATAATAATTATTGGTCTGTATAATTATCATAAGAGATGTGATAAGTACAATGACATTGACATATCCAGTTTTTGAACAAAACTTCAATCTATGGACTATTTTAAGGCCAACAATATGTTTGTTTATTTTAGCCGAATAAATTGCACTTAAAATTTTACACATATATTCATTGTCATATTATTCGTTGACGAATATTATTGATAAACATTTCCACTTGCATCCCAATGAATATACAAAATATCATTGTTATATATTAGAAATTAAAAAATATTTAAATAATAATCATAATTTTTAATTGTTTTTTATATACAATACAAAACACATGCTTTTTTGTTTTATTCTATATTCTTATTACTCACAGAGCCGAAATCTATCCCATCAATAGATTACTTTGAGCTAGAATAGTGAATAATTTGAAGTTGATTATATCATTATTAATTCGTAGGAACATTCGATACTTATTATTGTGCAAAAGGATGTGCGAACGTTTGGATGTTTCTTCGTATCATAATATGAATAATCAACTTCGTGTTACTCATCAATGATCATACAATAAGAACAAATATGATCATCAATCCAGACTTGAATTACTTCTTATTTGACTCCACGATTAAAAATCGATAGATTATTATTATATTTTAGTTTAATAATAAAGGGCTAGTGCAATATAATAAGTGCTTACGTTATAATATCTCAGCCAATTGCAGTACAAACAACATTAATAAAGGTCTATAGGGACATTGCGTTCAGATATATTTCTAACTATATTGATAAAATTTTGTTTACTTGATAAAATGTATGAGTAGATAAGCGAGTATGAAGATTTATTTATTCAATTATGCATAATATGTGTATGGCAGAAGAAAGCTTAAAGAATCAGTCATCTCCTTATTATTTCTCTCACTTATCTTCCCATTTTATATTTCAATGTACCACCCACCATGTGTATAAATATGAAATTTGTCATATTTATTTAATATTAATAATAGTCGAATGATGATTTAGTTTACTTTATTTAATCCTTATATTTTTTTCATTGCCATAATCCTGCATAATTTCCATACAAGTTTGCGGGAAGTGGTCCACCAGCTGTAAATAACCGAGTACCTGATGCATCGTAACAATGGGTGTATATAGCTGGAGTATATTTAACATTTTGGAAACCATCTATATATTCTTCATCTGGAAACTAATTCCCCCAAATAAAAAATATTATTGTAAGATATAATTTGCTATTAAATAATTAAAATTAAAATATTCACAAACTCTTACCACATATCCTTTTGAGGCCTTCAATACGACAGTTCTATTAGAATTGATAGATGATTCAAGGTACTTTTGAGCTCTAACATCATAAAACATAAGCATTCCAAGACCTGTTCCAATCGTTAAAACCGATCCCTGGAAACTGGCTGACCGAATACCACAGCCACTATATCTATTTAGAAGGAAAAAAAATCGTAATTTGATATGGTAATTTTTTCTTGT
This sequence comes from Mischocyttarus mexicanus, assembly GCA_023678845.1. Classification (NCBI taxonomy): domain Eukaryota; kingdom Metazoa; phylum Arthropoda; class Insecta; order Hymenoptera; family Vespidae; genus Mischocyttarus; species Mischocyttarus mexicanus. Next base: position 308,944 of record JACGTP010000011.1, on the reverse strand, counting down.
TTAACGATATTTTTAAGTTTTTTGAATATACCTTGAGGGTATCTTTTTAATCGGCTGTAAAGTTCTTGCATCTAATAATAATGTATAAGAACGACAACCGACTGCATAAACACCATCGTCTTGTACTGCCAAGCAAACATTTTCTTGACAAGCTGGTAACTTTCGTGATATTTTTTGCTTAAAAGAATCAGCAGACCAGATATGTATGAAACTATTTAAAGATAGAGCAGCTATTTCATTATATGCTTTATTAAAAGCAAGTGCTCGAACCTTTTGTGCTGATCTACATTCTTTTACGCACAAAGGTTGAATTAATCTATCAAATATATAAAAAGAATTAATAGACAACATATTCCAAAATAATGAACGTTTCTTTTATAAATTATATTCTCTTATAAAATATTTTCAATCAACCTGTGTGTAGGCACATCTGCTTTATCAGGTGCTTCAGCTAAATCGCTATCAATTCGCCATAAAGCCATTTTTGTATCTCTAGAGCCAGAAACTAAAAATTCATCATCTAGCCAACACATATCGAAAACCCAATCTCTGTGACCAGATTCTCCAACACAAACAGGATCCAATGTTGGTAATCTGTAAATTGCTATTTCATTGCTATTTCTGGCTCCAGTAGACAGAAGAGTCCTATAAGAATAATGTTATAAAATGCATAAACAACAGATGCAGAAATCTGGTATAGACAATAGCGACGAATATCAATAATGAAAACATTAATCAAATCTAATTGATTACCTAGAAGGATTAATTTGAACAGAATGTATACCACATTGCTGTTCGGGAAGAGGACCTCCACCTGGATTTAATTGCCTTCCATGTAGGGATGGTATTTGATCTAATTTTTGTGTTGCTACATCATAAACCATCAATTTATTACATTTTGTACCAAATACAACTTGTCTATCACTCAGCCATTGCGAGCAAAATACTTTATTCATATTATTTAAGCTAACTGAGTATTCTTTAAATAGATCATGCGTCAATATATGTCTTGATCCATATTCCTGATTTATTTTTCGTACTTCCTTAGTGTTAGTTTCTCTTGAACGTACAAAGTCAACAAAATTAAAAGATGTTCTTAAAAACTGCCTTCCTTCTGTGACAGTTTCACCTTCATCATCACTTGATTCATAGCATACAAAATCTTCAGGCTTATCCGGTTTTCTATTTCTTTCTAATCGTAGAGCTAACCTATAGGATATAATAAACTTATATTAAAACAATAAATATAAGGATGTTCTTACAACCTCTACAATAAAATACAACTAAGCAATAAATATAAGAAATAAATGTATTTACCTCCTAGCACGACGTTCTTCTAATCTAGTTGCAGTTGCACATGGAGGATGCCTTCCATAAATAGTCATTCTTCGCGTTTCAGCCATTATTAATAAATTACTTAATAATACTTATATAATCTGTAAAAAGAATGGCTATTCTCAAACTATATTATTCTTTTCAGAATATTTGATAAAACACATAAGCAATGCGTTTCTTTATTCTAAGAACACAATGATCGATTATGTCGAGACTTCTGTATGTATTTAAATATTATTAACTATAAGAGCAGTCTCATGTAACTTATATTATATTTATTTTTAAAAACAATATAACTGTCCACTACAGTAATTTATTTCTTCTATATTATTTGCAAATATTTGCATAGAGATTTGTTATAGTGAACAGGATAAATCCTTCACTTTCATAATACATCTGTGGTGTAGTATATATCATGAGCAAAAAATTATTCCTCTTAAAATAAGTTGTTTTTATCTTATCAAATTCTCATTTATTTCAGATCATTGCAAAAGTTGCAAGTAGTTTGATATCTTAAATACTTATGTAAACGTATGTAACACGTGTCTAAATGTTCGGTATTTTCACTGCTCACATAAATAGTAACTTTCTTTAAAGTTAAATGTGATTTTTTGAAATAGACTTGTTAATCTATTTTCAGCTGCGTCTATCTATCCCCTTAAATTTTATATCTTTTTTCATTAGCAATCATTTTGAAAACTGTTGTTTAATAATAATCACAAAGGTATGCCTTTAGTCCACGTTTTTTTATTAGAAGAAAATATAGATAAGAGGAAAAATAACTGGTAAATCAATCGAGCTCTAGTACGATCTCCTTTGACGTGTATCTAATCGAGTTCCACGTTCATCTAACACGCGTCGTTCCTTTTCGTGATAATTTAGATTTTCTGCATTTAACAAACGACGATCTTACCGATCTTGCTATTCTCTGGAAAACAAAACAAACGAAGATCCGCGCGAGAGACTGATTAAATCCATGTTAAACGAAACTTTTCCGAGAACCGACCAACTAATATACCGCCATGTTGAATCCAATAGGTTGGACAAATTCTGTTAAAAGAAAGAACCATTTGACTAAATATTTTTGTACTTTTATTTCTCAATTAACAAGTCACACTATCTAAACTAGAAATAAACAATTGAATAACAATTGAATCATGTATTATTTACTTTTAATTCTATGATTAAAATAATTACTACTAATTAGATTGATTTTATCGCATGTCAACATTGTCTGTTTCCCCCACCCGAAGTTAGATTATTACAGCTGACGATGAAGGAACGCCGTCTAGCTATAAATGAAATTTCTTCTGAACTTTCTCTTAAGATTTATAAACTGTCGATAAGATGATTCGCAAGATAAAAATAAAAAATTTAATTATACTGAATTTTTTTTTCTTATTATATATTCGTTATCGAACGAACGATATATTTTTCTTATTATATATTTGTTATCGCACGAACGATACCACTTCCAATTTTAGCATCGATTATTCAAATATTCAATTTTGTTATCGATTATTATATTTTTATCGATATTACAAATAAGAGTATTGTTTATGACAATTAAAATGTTTCTCCGTAATTTGGCAATTAGTAAAATTTTTTTTTATCATTTTTATCATCCCCTATGTTATCGACGGAAAATAAATTTTTTAATACAATTGAAATTTACTGTATTATTTATATAAGAGTAAATTTCTTTATAGATTATTATTGAAAAAATCAAAAGTGCAATGAAAGAATACAGTCAGTTAGCTTAATAGTACTTGCATTATTTTCAAATGTCAGGATACACATTTACATCGCAAGTAATATTGATTGCTCATCACGTGGAGGCTACTACTTACGGAAATTTATAGTTCTTGTGATAAGCCACGATAATATTATAATTTATTAATAATTTAAAAGTTTTTTTATTTGTGAGAATAACTTTAAAATTAATATAATAATGGTCAGTACTTGATATAATCGAATGATTGTTATTCAAATGGATGATCTCTTGGCGCGTAAATTTGATTGATTAAATGTTGACAATGTATCATCTTGTTAAACAAAAATTATGTACAATAACAAAATTTGATATTATTTTATACGTAATAGTTTTTATATTACCTTTCTTTTAATTTCTGCTGAATATTAAGAAAGTTGATGATTTTACTAAATAAAAATATAATTTAATAACAGCGATTATTTTACCAGATGATTAAATAAATTTTTAAATAATGTGTCACATGGTGGTTGATTCATTTGATTGGCTGATTATTTATCCGCGATAATTAAACAGTTATAGATTCTTTTTTGCAACGTTGTACAAACGAAAAGAATTTGTTTAAACGAATAAATAATATCAGGACGATTAATCGATATTAAATGTTTCATTTTTTGTCATTTATTTTCGCTCATTTATATATACATTATTATATTTAGTACAAAATTGTCCATGCACATATTGTCCATGTTAAACAGTTTCTACACGTACCAGTGAATAGAGATAAAGGTTTCATTTTTAATATTGTAAAGAGTGTAGATTTATGAATTTATATTTTCCAATAAAACACATCCTGCATATTTAACGCATGAATATAATTCGCGAAAGGGATCAGAAATTTTTAATTTCATTGTAATTAGAACGTACAAAATCTACAGATTTCTCACCTTTTATGAAATTAAAAGTAAGTTTTGGAATATGTGGTATAACTGTAGAAAATTAATTAATTAATCAATTAAATAATTAATTTATCTATTTTTCTTGTTATTGTTGTACACATTATGAATAAAATATATGTTTTTAGATATTTAAAAAAGTGTTTATACAATGTTTTAATTAGTTTTCAATTATAACTTATTTTAATAAACATAACTTCATCTTAATAGATTTTATTAATTTATTATTTTTTTTTTTTATTGCAAGAAGCAGAGACTCTTTATATAAATAACAACATCTTTTCATGAACAAATATGTATTTTATTTTAGAACGAGAGATAGAGATAAAGAGAGAAGTGTTATTTGAAAGCTTTATTATAGTGCACGTTCGTTTAATTTTTGTGTCGAATGTGTATTTTAAATAACAGAATTTGACTACATATACTTATTTAAAACATTTGCATTAATTTATGCTAGCATAAGAAAATAAGTCATTATTGTGATACAAATTACAAGATATAATATAATATGTATATACTATTTTGAAATAAAACAAATGAAAATAAATTCTGTTTATCTCAAATGAAACGCTTAATGTTACAAAGTAAAAACATTAATTTTCTAATAGATTCGTATATGAAACATTAAGAAGTTCTATACACGATCTTATATACATTTGAATTGTTTAACCAATGAACATGTATATATTCAATGTAAGCAATTTATTCATATTTGTTCACAGTAAAGTTTTGTTGTAAAATAAATGAAATTCTTCATTTCCTAGTTAGGTGGAAATAAAATAATCGTATGAAAAAATTTCTGGACACAGGTCATATCTTCTTTATAATAATTATAATAATAATATTATAATAATATTATAATAATATTATAATAATAATAATAATAAAATAATAATAATTATTATAATAATAATAATAATAATAAAATAATAATAATTATTATAATAATTATAATAATATAATAATAATTATCTTAGAAATCTAATAATTTTACATATCAGACTATACAGAAAAAACTGGCCAATTAAATTGCTTCCTCTCTATAAATAGCGATATTAATATCTTGAGCATTTTATTATTCTCATCATTTGTTGCGAGCATGAACGTGTATTAAATATGACCTTATTTTACACTCCCTAAAGTCTTAAATGTAGATCATGATAATAATCTGCATTCATAACACATGATTTGTGTAAAAATGCTAGTATCATCTATTTCGATACAAATGAAGATACTATAAGAAAACGATCATAGATTTTTCAAATGTGCAGATTGAATATTGATCATGATATCTACACATTAAACTTCATAATATTTTATTTTTTATATTTAACTTTGACGTTCATTATTATTAGTAGTAGTATGTGTGTTTGTGTGTGTTTTGTGTATCCTCGTGTAAATAATTACGTAGATAAATAAAAATATTACGCTTAAAATTAGTGAATTAAGTATTTACACATAATACACATTATTCGGTGGTTGTGACGGAGTGTAGTGGTATCAAAAAACACTTACTCATTTACAACCCGGACGATAAAATGTGCTTAATCGCGATTTACGGAGAGGCCTACGACTTAAAAAATTGTTCATGCACTAACATTTCCAACATATGATCAACTCCACAGCGTTTTCCTAAAGAATGTTAAAGAAGGACAATATATTAATATTATATTTTCATTTGTTTGAGATCTAAAGTTTCAATTTTTATTGTTTCTAGTCAATATAATTTATTAATAACAATCTGTGACTTACGCCGGTTTCGAGGCCTTTGATGTTGAAGTCAAAGATACTTTTTGTTTTTTACTGTTTCGAAGTTTCTTTACATATGCTTCTATTAAATGTGCTATCTTCTTAGGATTTATTTCTCCCGTTTTGTTATGGCATATCTATAAGAGAAGAAGAAAAAATAAAGCAATTACAATTTTCAATATCTTTTATAAGTTAGATTTTACCTTCGGTACAGCTTTCCGCATAATATCCTTATATTCTTCCTTTGTTACGTGCTTTTTGGTATAATGGGGCTTTAATACTAATTTTACTTCTTCTACTACTCTTTCTTGACGATTCAATTTCTTTAAGAACTAAAATATATGCTTAATGCATGATCAGGAATATGTACAACATTTATAATAATAAACTAAATAACAAACCTTATCTTTCACTTGCATTTCTACAGCCGAACTAGGAAGATCATCCAAAATTTGAAGTTGATTTTCGTCCATACGTACTCCAACTTTTGGATTAGTAGCTAAAAATTTATATAAAATATTTTCTTTTTTCTATATATATATATATATATATATGTAAATAAATATTCAAAAATATATTCACAGGATTACACACATTTCTTTTTCTTTTCATTAGGTTTTTTACTCCTGCTTTTACTAACTGCCTTTGGAGGTGGTCCTGCTGCGAACAACGCATCAAAAGCATCTTTCTTCTCAGTACTTTTATTTGGCTTAGATGCATTATTTTTATTATTAGTGATGACTGGTTGAACAGAAGGACTATTATAATTTCCTGGACTAGGTGGATCGAACATGCCATCGCTTAAACTCGATCCTGGTGAATAAGGTGAAGACATATCAACAGCATCATTGGTCACTTCCATTATTGCATCGCTACCATTTTGTCCCATGGTAGAACTGTTTTTATTTTGATTAGATTTGGAAGCACGCGTTAATGTTGATTTTGTACTATTTGTAAAGATGTTAGGAAGCTGCGGTCTATCGCTCGTACGTTGTTGTTTCATTTGATTACTTGGTGAAATGCGATTTGACTAAAAAATTGTTAACACAAAAACAAATATATTAGTCAAATATTATATACATATAAATAAATATAAAATAAATAGAAGCATATATTATGTTGTATACAAACCTGTATTAAATTACGTTGACTTGTATTAGGTGTACTAAATCCAGTACTTCTCTGTACTGCAGCAGCAACAGTCGCCAAGACAGGATTAATAGTAGCAAATGGATTACTCGTAGATTGTGGATTTTGTTGATTCTGTTGTACTTTAGGTGGACTACTACAAGATTGTACCGTATCCGTTTGACTCTCTGCAACCGGTGATGAATCTCTTTTTGGCGATGCTCTTTTAATCGTTACCATAGATATTATTTTCGGCTTTTCAAGTTGTTTCTCTTGTGTTGGTTGATCCTGCTGCTGCATAGGTTCGTCAGGCATTAAAGTAATGTCGGTAGCATCGTGACTTCTAGGTGAATTTCTTTGACTTTTGTCTCTCTCGTCGTTCGACGTAGCTTCTTGGCTTACGTCAGGTGTGGGTGATCGAGATTTTGTGGGATCGAATGGATCATATGCATCAGGAGAAGTTGGCGGTGAGGTAGGTGGATCTGGTGGAGTATTAGGGCCAATTTTCAATCTCAATTCCAATTCCTCTTGAGCTCTCATTTCAAGTTCCTCATCGACTCTTTCGTCCATTTCTTCTTCCTCTTCTTCCAACAAAGGGTTCATCATGGAAGGTCTGAGATTGCTCGTTTGTTTATTTATTGAAAATTTTATTTGTGGTTCCGGTGGTGTCTTTGGACCTTGTGAAACGAATTGTTCGCGAGGAGGAGATGCCTGTGGTGGACATTGTTCCGGAGTAGCTACTTCTTGTGCCTGTTTGTCATCGTCATCGCTTAAAACTATAACGTCGCGAGGAGAAGGAGTTTGTTCACGGAAAGGTGATTGGTCCAGGTCGATTACAGCTACGGGTTTTTTCGTAGCTGCTATTTCAGCTGCCTTTGACTTTTTCTTCTTTTCTTTCTTATCTTTAGGTGATTTCGACCGTTTGATTTTCGTCTTGTCCTTCTTAGATCTCTTAGGTGCTGTTGAAGCTTCAGCTTGCATCGGTTCTCTACGCCTACGTTTTAAGGGTTGTATGAGCGGAATAGTTTCGGGTATTTCTGGCACGCTCGTCTGATTAGCTTCATTTTCCTTGTTAAAGCAAACGCTTACTAGAATATTGTCGCCACTAGCAAATACTTCTTTAGATGGCGGCGGTGTTCTGTTTCTCTTAGCTTTCCTTCGTTTTTCAGGTTCCTTAGACTTTTTGCTCTCTTTTCTTCGTTCCTTTTTTTTCTTCTTGATAGCTTCCTTATTAGTTAGAATAACAGTTAAATTTTTCGGGGGTACCGATACGTTATCCAAGACAGAAGGTGGTGACCATTCGCGTGATGGCATAGGTTCCGGTTGAGTATGAGGTGGTGGTGGTGTCTTTGATCTTGACCTTGACCAAGATGCTGTCCACTCGGCACTCCACGATTCTCTTTCCTCGCGTTCTCTTGAAAAATGCTGATTATGTTCTATCGGTTTTTCATTAATCTGATCCCAATTCCTATTACGATCTCGTTCACGCGAACATGATCTAACTTTAGATCTAGATCTACTGGCAGGCTTTCTTTTGTTGTGTCTTTTCTCTCGTGATTTAGATGCTGCCTTAGGTGACCTCGACCGCGATCTCTTACGATTCCTCGATCTACTTCTAGACTTGTATTTCTTCAACTTTGTTTTCCTCCTCGTACGTGATCTAGAGAGAGAACGTCTTCGTGATCTTCGTCTTGGAGACAAAGATCTGCGTTTTCGTGAAGTCGATCTCGATCTTGATCTTCTTCTTGAAATCGATCGTTTTCTCGACAAAGATCGTTTTCTAGAAAGTGATCTTCTTCTTGGTGATCTACGTCGAGATCTAGACAATGATCTTCTCGATGCCGATTTACCACCACTGCCGCCACCGCCGCCACCAGCACCACCACCTCCTCCACCTCCAGCAGTTCCAGTACCTCCAGTACCACCAGCACCACCAGCACCACCAGCACCACCAGCATTACCACCACCTGTCTTAGAATAAGATCTTCGTTCTCTTGACCATGATCTATGTAATCTAAGTCGAGATCTACTTCTTGATCGTAATCTCGAATAAGAACGACTTCTACGATCTCTGGAACGTGAAATTCTACTCGATAAACTTCGACTTCTCGTTCTACTACGTGACTTTTCTCTTATATCTCTGCCATACTCATCCTTTTTAGGTCTGACAGGTTTATCAGCAACTATTTTTCTAACATCGTATCTTGGCAATTCTTTCCTCTTCTCTTTCTTCTTTGCAATTTCTTTAGTCTTCTTTTTATTTTTTTCTTTATCCTTCTCCTTTTCTTTGTCTTTATCTTTATCTTTATCCTTGTCTTTATCTTTATCTTTATCTTTATCCTTATCTTTATCCTTATCCTTTTCTTTTTCCCTTTCCCTTTCTTTTTCCCTTTCCTTTTCTTTTGATTTTGATCTCTTGTCCTTATCACGATACTGTCTTTCCTTTGTACTTTTTGATATCTTCTTCCATGCCACATGATTGTCGGATGATATATTTTCTTTATTTTTCTCCACATCCTTGCCTTTCTCCTTTTTTTCTTTCTTTTTCTTTTTTTTATTTTCTTCATCCTTATCCTTCGGCTTTTCATTTTCTTTTATAGCTAATTTACTATCATCTAATATCTCTCCTTCTTCCATATCCTTCTCCTTTCTTACATTCGAAACACTCAATTCGTCTTCGAAATTCATTGCCTCATCTGTTTCTGATATTGCTTCAGTTCCTAAACCAGCATAATCTACTGGAGTTCTACACCCGTCTAAGTCATCGTTAATTTTATCCTTGGTCGGGGTAATTGGTTCTAAACCACTCTCGAATGGTACTAAAGGTTCGTTGCATCGATCGTTTATTGGTAATTCATCTTTGCATGGTGTGTAAGCACCATCAGAATCCCAAGTATGTTGATCTAAATTCTCTGTTAATAACTCCTGAGTATTATCCTTTTCAATAGGAAAACGTTCCTCGCCGTCGTCAGTACGAAAAGAAAGGCTACTCTTTCTACATTGTCTATTGGAACTACTTATATCTTCGTTATCACTGAATTCTCCGCTTCTATCTTCCTTTTCACTCTCTAAATCGCAATCGCTATTATCTCCAGCAGTACTTCTCAAATTTTCTTCTGTAAATAATTTCAATTTACTTGATTTCAATTTATTTGAGATATTCTTTAATTTATTGCTTTTATATTCCCATTGGATTTTTCTGAAACAATCTGTTTCAATTACTCCATCATCGTCATCTTCTTTTTCATTTGGACTATTTTTCGCCATATCTAAATCATCTAGTTTATTTTCAATGTACTCTTCAGCTAACTCGCCACTGTCTACTTTTTTAGGCGATGATTCCAATGTATCGGCGATAGAAATAATTGTATCTGAACTTTTTTCTGTTATATCAATAACAGGTTGCAAAATAACACTACTTTTTTGTTCATTATTTATATCACTCTTTTTACTATTTTTGCTGGTATCATTTTCTACGATTTTATTTTCTTCGTCAGAAAACTTTTCTTTATCTGGTGGATCAGTATTTTTTTCTATGTTATCCTGATTACTCTTCGATTGAGTTTTGGATATATCTACTTTTTCTTTATTGTTTATTTGCGCTAATTTTTGTAGTTCTTCGTCGTTCGCTTGATCTTTCAATTTCGATTTCTCATTGTCTTTTATTAAATCAATTCCAGCTGAATCTTGAACTTCATTTTTATCTTTGCCTAAATCTGATTCAGATTTAGATTCTTTTTCATTGTCTTTCTTTTGATCAACAGCTTTCGTTTTTAATTTGTCTGGCGATTGTTTTTCATTGTGCAATTTTTTTTCTTCTACTTCATCCGGAATATCATCGAGATCGTCGTACAAACTGTTTAATTTATTATTAAGCTTGAATTTACTACCAATCTTAAATGTTATTTTACTTCTAGATTCGTGGGACAATTTCTTAGGTATTATTTTAGTAAATGGTTTTCTTTCACGTTGTAATGACTTAACATAAGAATCCGATGGTTCTGGAATTTCAGCTAAGTCGCAAGCTTGAACATCCCCAACTATAACATCGTCATCATCCGGTATATTTGGTGGAAGTGGAGGTGGTTCAAGTGGTCCAATTTGTTGTGATAATTCTTGTTCCGTATGTCTAGCAACATCCATCGTTTGTGATGAATAAATCGATAAATTAGGACAATCTACTTGCGAATCTTCGTCGTCGTCATCATCGTAAGCCGTCAATCGAATGTCAGATCTTACATTGTGAACTGTTGCTTGGTGTATATTTTGACAAGTAGGAATTGATTGTGAAAAAGATCAATCTATGATAAATAGTTATGATATACCAATTCCTCCTTCAAATCCTCCACAAGTACCATCAACTTTTTCACAACTTTTGTTGCGAGTACTATCGTTACTATCACTATCAGCTGTGAATGGATCATATTTATCACCACTTTGTAAATCCTTATTAGTATCATCTTTATGAGAGTCATCGATAACTAATTCTTGATCACTATCATTGTCTTTATCACTTTTAGAATTTTCATCAAAATCTAGTAATTCGGAAGGTGGTTCAGGAGGTGGTAGCAAAACCATACCACTATTATTGTGGCAAGGATCTTGAACGTCGTATTCGGATTTGTTTGTAGTTTCAATGTCACAATAAATATCACAGTCATCGTTATCTTGTCTTACTAATGATGTAGAGGCAGTTTCAATAACGTGTGAGTTAAAATTATCTCGTTCTCCTTGAAAATTTCTTGATATATCTTCAGAGAGATTTGGAGGTAGATTTTGCGTATGTTCTGGCGGTATCACTGGTGGCCCAATAGGAGGAAGAAGAGGAGGAGGATGAGGACCAACCGATGGTCCAGGCATGCGTAATGGTGGTCTTGATCTTGGAAATCTTTCAGAAGGAAAACCTGGTCTTTCGAAATTGTCTGGGAAAGTAAATTGTGCCCTTTCTGGTGCAGGAAATCGAAACCTATCATTTCGGAAATTTTGAGGATTACGATTTCTAAATTGTGGATTACTTCCAAACATAGGTGAACCTCCACAATGCTCAAAGTTCTGGTTATAATATCCTGGTGATCGGAAATCTCGATGGCCGAAGTTATCTCTCGCATCCGATCCACCATAACCGTGTCGACCTCCGCCAGAAAGAGATTCTCTACCACCGTAACTTTGCCCACCGTGACGGTTGTTGTTATCACGATACCCACCACGAAAATTTCCTCTGTTACCTCCTCCACAGGGATTATTATACAAGGGTGCTTGCATAATGTTATTCTGATTAACATTAGATAAATCTAAAGGTGTATTAGAGTTTTTAATGACTTGTTTATGATGATCGTTATTATGATGTTCATTTTCTTTTTTAGGACTTTCATTATTGTTAATGCTCTTCTTATCTTTATGTTTATCATTAATTATATGTAAAGTCCCATTTGCCTTAAGAATAACATTGTTATTATTTCGCGAGTGCCATAATTCTTGGCTATTGATAATACTGCCTAAAATATCTACTGTATCTTGTACTTCCAAATTGCTAAGAGGATTAGCTATGCCTTTTAAAGCTACGTGTCTTCTAGTTGATGCGATTATCGAACGTCTTTGTACGCTAACTGCAGGACCATCGTCAATTGAACCAAGCTGTTCATCGTCGGATCTAATTAGAAATAATAATGTAAATGTAAGTAATTACAATCATTACTTTCTTTACGTAGGTTTTCTATTCATTAGAATTTTTATTATTCATTTAATAAGAATAAAATATTATAAATAATTTCACTCACCCAGGAGGACTATATTCTAATCCAAGATTCTCCCCGAAAAGACTAACTTGAGGAACGAAAGCATTAAATCTATTTTTCTTAAGTGATTGATTGGAAATAGGCTGTTGAGGCTTTAAAATAGCCAATGTATTATTTCTGGTTGGTATAAGTCCCAAATGTTTACTTAATCTGCTTTTAACTGTATTATTACTAGCCAACAAAGAAGATACTCTACGTGTAAATTTTTGCTTCCACTTCTGTAACAAACAAATAATTATTATGATTATTTATATAAATATCCTAAATATATTTCTAAAAAAAAAATACAACATAAAATAATGAAGCATATATTACTTTTTAAAATAATTATCACAGTATTTTTTTTAAATAAATTGTACAGATTATTAAATAATACTTTAAAAATTTAGTATCGGAAGAATAATTTCATCCTACTACTTACTAATAATATTTCTGATAAATTAATATGTATAATTAGGAAATATAATACATAAACGGCATAATTGTATTAAGTATTTATGAATTGTTCGGTTTGTTACAAATTGTATTTAGAGCAATCTTAAAAAAATAACAATATATAATTGTTTAATAATATTTATTAAAAAATAAAAAATAATGACATTATGCGTATTTATTTCTAACTATAATTATTCCAAGACTTCACATACAATCATAATGAATTATTAACTTTTTAATTTCAAGGGCCATTTTGTTTATATATAATTTAAAATATTGTATTCAATATAAGTATAAATATATAGTGAAGTCTGGTTCTTTTATATTATTGAAAACTAATATTATTAAAGTTTCTAATTTTATATTTATACATTTAATTTTGACTTTTGGTGTAGAATTAATGAGTGGCAGAAAAAGTGTGCATAAATTTGTTTGCATTAAACTACAGTTAATATTATTATATTAATTTTCAAGCAAAATTAGAAAAAAACCAAGTGCATCTAGTGAGAAAATTTGTTTATTTGTATAAATTAAGGACATGGACGCATACATATAAAAAGGCCAGCCTGGATAAATGGATATGAAAGATGTTACGATGGCAATTGAATATGATACATTTTAATAGAAAGTATATGGAGCACAGGAATAATTACGAAAAACATAAATGTCATGTTAGTATTCTGCTCGATGAGAAATTAACTGTATACCTTGCGCGTTCTCTTTGTTCTTTTCTTAGACTTCCTTCGTGATGAGGTTGGTGCAACTTGAACATATGTGACAAATTCCTCCTCTTCCCCATCATCATTATATTCTGTAATGCGTACTTCTCGAACAAGAGCACCCTTATTATTAGATGATCTCGTCCGTTTCTTAGACTTCCTTTTAGCTGTCTTGGTTTTAGATTTAGATTTATAATTAGACTTTGAAATTATTGGAGATCGACTTATGCTATTATCACCCACTGATTCCAAACCGGATGAAGTAGATGGTTGATTTGGATCAAATATTTGTTCATGATTATGTACTCTATTTATTTGCAATTCGCGTGCACGATTACGAATGTTAGCTCGTACGCGTTCAGTCTGACGAGTTCTAGGAATTATTCTTGATACAGAATGAGTTTGTTCATTTGGAATTCGACTTTGACCATATGAAACACCAAGTCGTCGTGCTTCTTCCATTAGATCTGAGATTTCATCCATATCAATTTCAACCTACAAATGCATATAGAAATTAACTATACTGATAATGGTAATAATAATAATAATAATAATAATATTAATCACAGTATTTATAGTGTATATTTAAATCTTTAGCAAAATAAATAAATGTGTGACATTTAAAATATATTGATTTATAGGATTTTTAATGAAATCGCATGAAATTAAATCAAACATAAATAGTGTATATCTTACTGCTTCTGCATCATTTTGACTATTTTGAGAACATTCTGGACAAAACCATTCTTCCATGGGAACTTCAGTCATAGGAGGAGTGAGACACTCCAAATGATAACCAGAATCACAAGCATCGCACAATAACATTCGATCTTCTCTATCACATTGGTGACATACTTCACAAAAAGTTGGATCCTCTTGTACGTGTTCATCAGTGCGAGGTGTTATTTCAACAGGTATATGCCTCAAAATCTAAATAAAATCGAAAATACAAATATCTCTATAAAAAAAATCACATACATAAAAATGTTACAAAATTACAATATGGTATGAATTGAAAAAATTACCTTTCCTCCAATTTCTTTTCTCACATGAATTACTGTAAACGTTTGGCGATCCACTGGACAGGTATTAATATTTTTACTCCATTCTATCAAACACTCAAGACAGAAACAATGTTCGCAAGATGATGGGGTAGCTAATTCTTGCTTTTTAAATGGCAGTAAACATATAGGGCATTTTTCTATTTGTTCATTATCTGAATCAACTTCAGATGTTGGTGTTGGTGTACCAGGTTTATCATTTGTAGTTTTCGATTTACTATGTGATTTACGTCTCTTATTAAAACTTCCAGCATTATTTTCCATTTCATCATTACTTGACCAATCAGATTGCCATTCAGAACTACTTTCTGATAGAGAGAAGACAAAAAAATGATATTGTAAGATCTAAGAATAATATTGTATCATGTTACAAACAAACATCTTACGTACCATATTGATCTGATCTTCTACTTCCATCTGAAGCAATACTTTCATCACTTGATGTATCATCCTCGCTAATTACTCTCTATAAAAGATATTATTTGAATGAAAATATCTGTAGAAAATTGTTACATATATAATTTAATAGAACCTTCTAAGTGCTTACATAATTTCTTCTTCGAAACATTGGCTTGGGAACATCACTTTCTTCTTCACTACTTTCTCCTTCGCTAACTACTCTCTGTAAAAAAAAAATAAACATTTTTTTAAATGTCTTTAAATTTTAATATTAAAATATCATATATTATGTTATATTTAATAAAATATTGTATACGTACATGTACTTGTTTTCTTCTAGGAGAACGCACAACAGATTCATCACTACTTTCATCATCCGAAATGACAAGCCTTCTTCGCTTGACTATCCGATATTTATTATCGCTGTCACTTGACATCTTAGTTTTATTTTAAATTTATACCCACTGCATCTCTTTTATTAAACTGAAAAGATAATCCTTGATATACAAGTATACGTATAAAAAACTTAATGCTAGATCGATGAACTTACTATGTACGTTATTTATATTTTGCATAATATGTTTAAACTTGATTGAAACTTAAAATTGATAAACTTAATATTTAAAATTCCTAAACTAACACATGTTATATTGGTGAATATATAATATAGGAGGCCAAAGAAAATTTTTATTAATGTATGTAGAATAAATTGTTTTCATGCGTTCTCGTAATTCTTAAGTCTAAATATAAAACACCGGTTGAGATATAAATTTATTAACTTTATGATAAATTTATATGCATTGCTGTATCAAGTAATGACAAATTTATTTCTATTATATGATTTGAATCATATACAAGTACTGAAGTTAAATGGTTTTAGCAATTAGTTATTACTACTATCTTCTTTTATAACTATATTAAGTATTCATAAAATCACTTGCTTGAACACAATATATGCAAGAAATGATTTTAATCTAATTATTAGTAATTCATACTTTTACAATAACTTTCTCTCTTTCTCTCACTTACTCGATCTTTTTCTTCTACTCTTTCTACCTCTATCTCTATCTCTCTTTCTTTCTCTTTTTCTCTCTCTTTCTCTCTCTCTCTCTCCCTCTCTCTCTCTCTCTCTCTCTCTCTCTCTCTCTCTTTCGCTATTATTTTACTGACAATGGGTTAAGTTTCATATACCATTAAAATATACACTGTTTTTCATCGATATTTGTGAAAATCTATTCTATACTGTATGAGAATATAGAAATGCCGACTAAACAATTATGCGATTATCAATCGTGAAAATTGACTAAAAGTTATGAATTCTTCTCAATTCCTCATCATCGTCTTAAGTTTGCATAAGAGCTACAAACACAAATCATACCAACACAACACTATTAACACAATCATAACTTTCAATAAGTTAAATATCGTATCACGTTTGTTTATGATTAATATAAGTTATATATTGGTCGATAGTTTGTAAGCTTTCCTAACGCCATACTTCGTCGAAATGAAGAAATTTTGACAGACGAACACTTCCTATCACAAACCTGCGGACATCTTGAGCTCACGACGCCGTTGCGACGTACGAATATTTTCGTCCTTGTGAACAATCACAATTGAATTTTTATTATTCCTTAGAAAATTTTCTTTTTATTGTATAGATTTAATTTAACATTAAATATTACTTTTCTTACACTTATTTTCTAGGAAATAAGCCGATACCGAAATAGTTAGAAATATGTTCAACGTAGTTTAATAACGGAAATGGTAAACAGTTGTTCTTTTGATTACTACACTCATTTCAAACTAATGGTAAGCTGTCTACTTTTGATCACTTACCTGGTTTATCGTGAAATTACATCGTTCAATTTTATTGGTTTTTGTATAATTTCTATAATCAAATAATATTAATTATATTAATATTTTTCCTTTATATTATGATAATAAAAATATTTATTTAAGATGTATTAGCTTACATATTAGCATGTTTATCATGCGGATATCCTAGGAAAATAGTCAATTAGTTCTTGATTTCTCCGCAATGAACTAAGAAATAGTGATTTCTTAGTTACTTTTAAACATTCATAGCATTATGCTTGCATTTAAGAGAGAGAGCGTATAAAATCACGCAACAAGGGTGCCCTCTAAGCGGAAGTACAGTCAAGTTGGTAGTAATAAAGTCGCATGTGTTAAATTTACGGAATTCTTCGAGTAAAGCCTTTTGGATTGCAAAATCTGCCATCATGGGTCGTATGCACGCACCAGGGTAATATAATAATTACATTATTATTGATAATAAAAATATATTTTCGAAAAAATATGGTCTTTTGAAACATATTTCTAATAAAATTATGAAAATAGTTAAAAATATAAAAACGTGCTCGTTACATTTTCTATATTTTTAACCATTTCCATCGACCACGTCGCCGTAGCTTCTAAATTATTCCAATTTTCTTTATTTTTTCGTACTTTCTCGTGCTTTCTCGCATTTATATATATTTTTATGATTAAATTTATTTTGTATTAAAGTATTGTGCAGTTTAATGTTCTTATATATATTATGAAGTATAACATAACCTAACTTTTTTACGATAACGCATTACTACACTATAATTTTTTTTCATTTATTGAACTGTAACTATATACATGTGTTTTTAGTTAAGACTAATAAAATTGAATGCAATAAAAATTAGATTTTGTGTGAAGTTAAATTAATTAATTAATTTTGTTTATATTTTGCCATTAAATTGTTCTATTCTTCAAAATAAATGATATATTGATATTATTTTCCGCAGAAAGGGTATATCCCAATCAGCTCTCCCCTATCGTCGGAGTGTACCTACTTGGTTGAAGCTTACACCAGAAGATTGCAAGGAACTTATTTTTAAACTAGCAAAGAAAGGATATACTCCATCCCAAATTGGTAAATATCATCCCATTCTTTTAATCAAATTTCTAAATTATTTTTTAATTGTTATGGTAGTGGTATAAAAGTTTTGATGACACAGTTCTTAAATGTACTGGGGCAATGTAGAAAGTAGTACAAGAAATTAATCAATGGACTTAGTAAATCTTTTTTATATGCTCGTGAAATAGAAGTTTTACAATGGTGTTCAACATTCTTTTGGTTATTTGCTATTTCAGTTTAAAAGTTGCCATTGCATCAGAAAATATAATTGATAATATAAAATATATAAGATATTAAAGTTAGTAATTTTATATTTTATATTTTCTAGGTGTTATCCTTCGTGATTCTCATGGAGTTGCCCAAGTAAGGTTTCGTACAGGAAATAAAATCCTTCGCATCGTTAAAAGTATGGGACTTGCTCCTGATTTACCGGAAGATTTGTACCACTTGATCAAGAGAGCAGTGGGTATTAGGAAACATTTGGAAAGAAACAGAAAAGACAAGGATAGTAAATTCCGGTTAATTCTTGTAGAATCAAGAATTCATCGTCTTGCCAGATATTACAAGACGAAAGGATCACTTCCACCAAATTGGAAGTATGAAAGTTCAACTGCCAGTGCTTTGGTGGCGTGATTCTTTTTATTGTTTATAATGTAAGAGAAATAATAATAAACATCTATCTTGTCAATTTTTGTATATTTTTTTTCATATTATTTCAATTACTCAAAGTACATCAAAATTACACAATCGCACGATGTGACGAATATATAAATTTTAAAAGTAAACGGTTCTTTTGCACGATTATCGTGAAATTGCATCAGCGTCTAAGAACTAACGAAATCTTGCATTAAGATGAGTTAAATTCAATGAAACACCGTTATTACAAAAGTAGAGGGAGGTGAAGTGAGTATGAGTCTTTGAAGAAACTTAAAAGAATCGTTGTCTCTTGCTCATGCAACAAGATTCACTATTCTGAATCCTGAAACTATTCGTCATGAATGTCATATGGTTGCATTACACAACTGTGCGTGTGTACGTACGTTGCGCAATTAATCCGAAGCATGCTTCACACATACACATCGCTAAACCGAGCTCGATAACTTTCAATCTTTGCTTAGATGTTAAACTTAAGAAAAAGTAGAGGATATGTAGAGCGAACAAGAGTAGAGTAAAATATTTTCGCGAAAGCAACACACTTTTCTATGATTTACACGACATATAATGAGGAAGATAAAAAATGAATCTCTCTTTTTGCTAAGTATCTTATTTTCTTTTGAAAATCATTCTTCCCGTTTATCTTGTTCTCGTTTTATGCATATGTGTATACACATGTTTACATACACAATGCTTCTTTATAAGTGTTAAAAATTGCAATGGTAGATTAAGAACGTAAAACTGAGAAAATTATTTATTTATATAAATATATGTCTAATATGATCGTTTTTCCGAGTTATAGTTCGTTTTATGGACATAATACTGTGCGATTATCTGACCACTTTGCTTTTCAAATCTTAATCTACTGGATAATTGGGCATTTAAAATCTATTGTTTAAACAACATTGCGTCACGTTTAATAATAAATAATGCGACAATGTATTTATCAATTTTTTTTACTTTTTCGACAAACGAATATCTCTTATAATACATATTATAAATATGCCGATAATGGAAGAGAATGGATTATGAAAAAAAATTGAAAAAAAAAGAATTAATTATATATACGATTTACATATATTAAAATATAAATAATTGTTATATATTTTTGACTTGGTACACTGTTATAATTACTATTATATAAATATATATAATAAAATATATGAAAGAGAAGATCAAGATCAAAGGTCGTGAAAGACACGAAGATTCGTGGGTCGTTGTCAGCGGAAGGATTTGAAAAGTCGAGTTGAACGGGGGTTGAGAGATGCAAGGACGACTCGATCCTTGTACGAGGAGATGTTGAGAGGAGAAAGAAGCAAGGGCGGAGGCGGATGAAGAGGAGGAGGAGGACGAGGAGAAGAAGGTGGATGACGATGGAGAGTATAAGGGGGAAAGGGGAGAAGAAGTATAGAATCAGCGAGAGACAGTTCAGTGGCCCTCCTCCATCGGCCGCGAGTCGCGCCTTTCCAAAGGCCAGCGGGCTCCTTGTCCTATTTCTGACGTCACGCGAGCGCACAAGAGAGTGCCTAACTAACGGCGCATGCGCGACTGTTCACCAACATGGTGAACGTCCTGCAACTCTCACTCGCGACTCGGAGGAGGCAAGGTTGACTGTCGAGACGACGAGTAGTGAGCGGTGGTTATCGCGTCGTTTGTGCACGGGCCACGCCGAATAAAGCTCCGGATTCGTTAACTTTTATATTCGATAATTGTTAAGCCTTCTTACGCGGGGGGAGAATAATTATCTTATACTTATCTTTTCTTTTAATCTTGTTCTTTTTAATCCCTTTTCATATTCCTATCCTTTTTATAATTATTATTTTCCCTTATTTCTATTTGGCTTTCTTTATTTTCAACAATCCTTTCTTTAAACCTTCTCTCTTTCTTCGAATTTTTCTTCCCCCCCTTCCAATCTTTCCTTATTTTCTTATATATTTTTATTCTTTATCTCATCCCTTTCCTCTCTTCCATTTTCTTTCACTCTCACTTTTACTCGTCCTCGATACCAACCCATTCCCCTCCCCTCTCCCTCCTACCCAGCTCCCTTCTTTACATTTTTTTTACCGATGATAGTGCCGATTCTCGATCGCGTAGACAAATTGAAGGAAATAACAGTCTCAAAAGAGATAACTTCATTTTTGGCTTGTGCCTTCCATCGTCCTTCCTCGATTATGGATAGGCAAGAGGCTCGACAAAGTGTTGCTAACATCTTTGACACATCCGAACCATATTGAAGGTGGAGGCCGGCTATAGAACATCGCCGTGTCAGGAAGGTGCTGTCACTCGAAAGGTATGTAACGTACCGCTAGATCGGTAACATATGGATATGTCCACTTCGTCGTCAGGTTCTTCGCCGTCGTCCTTCCATACGCGGATATGCAAAATCGCCTACACTATCTCTCTTTCCATTCTTTCTTTCATTTCTTTTTGCTAAGTTATTACCGTTACCATTAAGCGAGAAATAAATAAATTAATAAATAAAGAAAAAGAGAAAGAAAGAGAGAGATAATTAAAGAGAAATCTATGAAAGTATGAAAATGTGAAACTAATACGCGAACCGAATCGAACTGTTCCCGATCAATAGCTTTCATTTTTCTTGTAAAGAAATAAAGAAGAAAAAAAGAGAAGATACAAAAAATATCCCAAGTATTCGTGGTTGCAAAAGGATTTAAAAAGAGGCGCCATTGGAAGGTCGCCCTTCGCGCGATTTTTTCAAACGACTCGTGCGTCGCCCTTTCGAGAGAGAAAGAGAGAGAAAAACGATCTTTCGTATCCTTCGGCGCGCCCAATGCGCGCGCGCGAAATAGAAAGAGAAAGAGAGAAAGAAAGAGAGAAAGAGCTAAATCGGTATCCATCGGTCTTCTCGACACTTTTACGAGGATATCCTCACGTAGTAGGATCGAAGGTACTTCCACAGTTGTTAAATCTTCCGAAGATGATCATATGATTGCTTTGAGAAGCGCGAAATTAAAATAGCATATGCCGAGAGAGAGAAAGAGAGAGAGACACAGACACACACACACACACACATATACACACCGATTGCAAGATCGACTTTCGCGGCGGGCGTGCGCGCGCGCGCACACAAGAGATCGTGAAAGCCAAGACGGCGGCGATGTCGTTACGATTTGCGAGGCGACTTGCTCTTCTTACGTTAACGATATTTTATTTTCTTTTTTTCTTTGCTACTTCGTTTTCTTCTTCTTGCTCTTCTTCTTCTTGTTCTTTTTCTTCTTCATCGTGCCGTGAAGTTATTTACTATGTAAATGATATTCACGTAGTAGGATATAAATATAGATCGAAGAGGAAGAGAATAAATTGATCATTCCTTTTTTTTTTCTTATAAATCGAACAATGGATTATCTAAAAAAAATTTGTTAACGAGAAAAAATATAAATTAAATGACAAATATTTTAATAACGTTCGTTGTAGAGATTTGGTACTTTCGATTGCATAAGATTGCGCTTGCCTAATCAATTTCTTTCTCTCTTCAAGGATGCAAAGAAAGAAATCGAAAAGAGAAATGATCGATACGAAAATAATGATTACCTGTCGTAAGAGATGAAAATATCTTCGAATCGGAGTTGATGACTCGTAACTATCTCAAAGAATTTTTATTATTATTATTATCATTATTATTATCATTTTTTTTCTCTTTCTCTTTTTCTTTTTTCTCTCAAGCGGATCTCGTCGTGACGTGACTCGACGACGTACAGCTACGTTCTTAGTTCACAGACGACAAAAAAAGAGGAATAGAAAGAAAGAAAGAAAAAAAAAAATAAAGAAATATAATTAAAAAGAAAAGATCGAGGATGATTCGTATAGAAAATTTTTCTCAATAATCGCTACGGTATTTACCGTGGAAGAAGTCATGGACCCGACAATTGCGTCAGTTAATACGACGACTCATCGGATGTGCATTCCATTCAAGTATTTCTATTTGGTATCTCATTCTCTCTTTTTATCCTTCTATATATCTCGATTTCTTTCATAATTGATTATGTAGAAAAATTAAAGTTCGCGTTAGGTCGTTCGACAATTCTTGGAGTTACGTAGAGTACTATTTTCTAGATACATATAGCGTACTTAGCCTCGGAGTGTTCTCCCATTCCAGGCTTCCCGTGAGAGGCCCAAAACTACTCCGTACAACACCTTTCTCTTTTCCTGCTGCTATTACGCTCGACGAAAGCGAACTCGCGAGGCTCTCGGGTTGCTCGACGAGTCCTACTACTAACTTCGCATCTTATCTTTCTCTTTCTCATGCAAAAAGCCGGTCCTAGCTGCTTCTCTCGAGGGGATCATAGTTCGTTCCTATCTATATATATTTCTCGTCGAGCGTATAAATACTTATGTATATATCTATATATCTATACTTAGATACACATACATGTGTATAGGTACTTAGATACAAGTATTACGAGTACGGAACGGCTGAGTTGTAGGAGTATTTTGCCCAGCCCTGTGTCCACTACGCAGGGTGTGTGTATGAATGCCTGCCTACGCGGCCGACCATAACCAGTTTCCTTCCACTGCTTGAAATCTCGCGGTTGCGCTCATCGAAGTCTCTCGCTCGCTCTTGGTTTGTTGAAGTCTCTCGGTTTAGCCGAAGGGGAGTGAGACTCTGTACGAGCAAAATACAGACAGAGACTCTCGCTGTATATACGTGTGTTATGTATGTACGTATATATGTGTGTGTGTGTGTGTCATGGTAGAAAGAGAAAGATCAAGAGAAAGACTAAGATAGAAGGATGAAGTGTGTGCGACAGAGTTAGAAACATTGAGAGAAAAGGAGAGACAGAGAGAGAGAGAGTGGGAGAGAAAGAAAGAGAGAGAGAGAGAGAGAATGAAAGGGGGCATAGAGGGGGGAAAGGGAAAAAGAGACTCGTGTGCCGTACCCACTGCCAGGCTAGACGTTGTTCGTGTACAACCTTCGCATTCTTCGAAGAAGTGAAAGCCAGTAGTTTCAGGGAAATTCTGTCGGCTTCTACTTGGTATAGGTGAATCGACCACGCAACAACAAAAACGACGACGACGACGATGATGATGATGATGATGATGTCTCGAATATATGGTCGATGGACTAATTATTATATATTTCGGATATTTAACCGATCGGGGAAAATTCTATGATTAGTCATTCAATACGAATCATCATGTTTCTTATTTCTTTTCTTTCCCCATCTTCTTCGGTTCTTATTTTTCTCATGTAGGTATGTGTCATATGATACATAGAAGAAGAAGAAGAAGAAGAAAGAAAAAACAAGAAGATGTCGTAAATGGGGAAACTCATAGGAGTTGTGTCGTGTAACGGCTTTGACTTCGATGCCAGCGTACACGTGTGCCACGTACGGCCGGTAGCGAGCGTGCCGATGGAATGCGAATTTCACTTTTCCGAGCAGTTGACGCGCCGGTATTCCAGTCGTTTCGTTCGTTCCTTAGTTTGAGAAAGGGTGGTCGTGGTGGTATAAGAGGTGGAACTGCTAGAGGAAGAGGAGGAGGAGGAGGAAGAAGAAGAGTGGGAGCAAATGGGAATGTATCGGTTATTTCATATATATTTTTTGGTTGTTATGTTTTTCGTATCTTTCGAAGTTCCTCGCAAAAAGCTTCACGACTTCGAATCCGACTACTTAGTTCTTCCCTTTTTCTTTTTTCTTACAAGATTCGATCTTATCTTTAAACGGGTGAGTCGTCCTCGTCGTCGTCGTCGTCGTCGTCGTCGTTTCCTTCCTTCTTCAGTACTCAACGAGCATACGAATTTTTTTGTATTAATAAGACGAACTTGGATTAGCTAATATGAAAGAAAAAAAAAAAGGATACAAATATTACCTGGACAACGACGTCAGGTCACATCGCGTCGCGTCTAGCTTAGCTCGATGACACCATTTAATGGTTTCTCGGATATTTTTTGTCCTTTTTTTTATAGGTTTCATTCTATCTTCAGTATATATATATATATTTTTTCTTTTTCATCTTTGGAGTCATCTAAAAATTTGTAGGAATATTTTAAGGATTGGGTGTATCCGAATGACTGCCGGTCATGTGAACAAAAAAAGAAAGAAGAGACAATTCGAAGAAAAGAAATATTATAGTTCATTGCGTTATTTTTTTGAGGAAGACGTGAATCTTATAACCGCGTGTGTCTTTGTGGTTTTTCTTGATAATTATTTAATCTCTCGATGTGAAAATTAGTTGAATTATTTTACATTTTTATTTTTATTTTTATTTTTTTATTTTTTTTCAGATTGAGAAGACGGACACAAGATGGTATC
Organism: Mischocyttarus mexicanus; assembly: GCA_023678845.1. Lineage (NCBI taxonomy): Eukaryota > Metazoa > Arthropoda > Insecta > Hymenoptera > Vespidae > Mischocyttarus > Mischocyttarus mexicanus. The sequence continues at coordinate 283,825 of JACGTP010000011.1, read as the reverse complement.
GAGGAGAAAGATACTATCTCGTTCGCGAGACAATCTCGTGGAATCTCAATACGAGGCACAAGAGGAGGAAGACGTTTGGTACAATCTCGACAAATTGTATAAGGCAAGGAATATCAAAAGATAACTTTTTCGATTTAACAGTACAAAAAAAGAGAAAGAGAGAGAGAAAAAAAAACAAGCAAGACAATATTAACATAGAGTTACGTTTGGAAAAAGTTCATACATTTTTATTAACCGTAAGTACATACTTACGGGTTATATGATTTTTCTCGATAAGAGCCAATAATATCTTGTATTCTTGCATTTACATACACGCCAACTCTACTCGCTGACTTTTAAGCGTACCAACCGGTTTAGTAGTTCAGCTATGCACATGCAAGGCAAAGTGTTTTTGGCGACCCTGCATGCACGATCTTAAAACTGATGCAAACCGGTTTGCAACGTGTGGTTATCGCTTTTCAAAAAAATTATGCTCGTAATAACGAAAATAGTACCATGAGAAAGAGATAGACAGAAATAATGACGAGAAAGAAAGAAAGAAAGAAAGAGAAAGAAAGTAAGAAATAGATAGGTAAGATAAGTTAAGTAGATAGAACCCTCACACGGCTAACTTTAAGAGAAATGCTAGTCTCTCTCTCTTTTTCCACTCTCTGCATGGGCTGTTATGTGTTACAAAACCTTAGCTAGGTAAAAACGTGGCCGAAAGCGAAATACGAAAGTCTCTCTAGGTGATGGCGTGTTCGTAGTAAACTGTATTATACATACATAAATACATATGTTCTTTGCTACAATTCTCTTGCGTTAGAATTTGCTAAGAATATATCTTCATGAAACTTTTGAATGAGAGAAAAGTATGTTTCGATCGAATTCTTAGCGAGTTCTAATTTTCAGTCTACGTATTTATACATACATTGTACACATATATATATATATATAACACATACATACGTTAGTCTACCGAACCTTTCTCACCGTACGTTATGAATTATGAAGGAGTATTTCGCGTAACTAGGTCGACTTTTAACGACTACCGACTAAGACAATGAGAACGAGTTAACCAGCTTCGAATTCGATTTGTCCTGGTACGTGATTCCGGTCAACGATGACGATCGATTCAATCGTTCGATGCATCATCCATCACCGTTATGTCTTTCCTGTCTTGTTTTAAAAGAAAACTTTATTACGCCCATAGACTCGATCGTGTCACGCAATAATCAATCCCTCTATCCAACTATCGTTCAAACATAAATACACATATACAGAGATAGATATATACACACACATACATATTCGACCTTAAGGAATTCGATTAGAACGGAAATTGTAGCTTACTCTTATGTTAGCCTTCGTTGCATAACACCTCGTTCCGATCGATCTTGTTTAAACGATCTGGATAGACTGTCTCGAGATCATTCGAGATCTTATTTATTTTATTTTTTATCGTTTGCTATAACCAAATCATACCAGAGTTTCTTTTAAACACGCACACACACACATATATATATATATATATATATATAAATATATACAAACATAAATACATGTATACTTAAACTATCCGTTGACCGATACGGACGATTGATTAGAACGGTTTTTTGAAAGATCAAACGATTGCAAATTCGCCGATTTAAACTCGTTACCTTTCTCTCTCGAGTAAGACACATCTAAACGAGATCGAATGTTGTCTTATATCAGGTCGATAATCTCAATTTTGACCGGTTATTTATTTATATTTTCTCTTAAAGAACGTTACATCATAATTAATTAAGAAAACGAAATATATATAAAAATAGCTCTAGCCAAATGTCAAAAGTTTTCGTTGAGATCGATATATCTCCCTCCGTTCAATTGATTAACATTTAGTCATTTTATATTAAAATTTGATTTCTTTAGGATCATATACAAGAAGTTTTAGATAAATGGAACCAAATAGATGACGAAATATGGGCGAAAGTAATTGTCTTCGAGAGAAACAGACGCGTCGCGAAAGCGTACGCTAGGGCACCGGTTCTCACGATAAACGGTTCGAATGATGGTTTCGATGGCTTCAGGTGACTTAATATCATTATTCTTCATTGTAAAATATCTTCTTTTCAATTCTTCTTCCTTTCTTCAAGTTAATCAGTCACAAAAGTTAATTGATTTTATTTTACACGGAACACAGGATAGGTCTTTGCGGTTTTGATAATCCAATGCGTGATCCGAAGACGGAAGAAGCAAAACGTCTTATTAATCAAGGAGTTAAGATTAAGATGGATGAACAAGGAAACATCCTTATTAAAAGGTTATGTAAAAATAACGTTTACATAAAGCCTACCAATCAGGAGGATAATGCTATCGGACCAGAAATTATACGCAACTCACAGGGTGCTCTCGAACACGAAAAACCTGGAAAGGTAAGAACATTTTAGTTTTTTCTTTTTATTATTATTATTCTAAAAACATGATTCTTTTAATACACGTAATCATGATAATAAATTCTTCAAGAATATATAATAAATATAATTAAAATAATAATAAAATAAAATAAATCAATCTATCGTTATTCTTATTTTTGTTTTGACTTGTTTTATTTTATTTTTGATGCAGTTGTTCGATATGAATAAATTTAAAACAAATTTATTCCGCGAAACACAACGAGCTTATCCCGACAGACGAAGATTGGAAATGCAATGTTTAAGCGCTATTGTCTTCGTGAGAACGGAAGCAGATCTCCTGCAATGCCCGGTTTGGGTTCTAATCGTAAACGTTGTTGGGCTGGACATGCTCAAGTCAAAACTGCCACCAGGTATTTTTAAAAATTAATTTCAATAATTCGAGTTTAATATTTCATTTAACTTTGAAAATGATTATTTTTAAATTAAACAATTGTTTTAGTTTTAGCCTTGCAAAGGCCTGTAGATATAAAGAATCGTCCAAGGATACCAATTCCGGATGAGGATCCTTATAGTGTAGCTGGAGTTTCGTCCTCGGTAGGACCTAGTGAAATAATACAATCGGACAGAGATGCCCGAGAACAAATTTATATGCAATCTACGAGTTACCAGCAAAGACGAGCTGAGAGACCACCCAAATTACCACCGAGAGAAAATCTCTATGGTCATGATATACCTAAGGTTTGTTATATAAATTGTGCTATATATAACAACAATTTATTACATGTTATAAAATATTTTAAGAACGTTGTAATAAATTGTATATTTCAATAATATTCCAGCCCGATTATGATGACATAGAAGATGATTACTCGAGAACGATAAAACCTGCCAGTATGGTAAACGAAGAAAAAAGGAGCAAAAACGATGATAGAAAAAAATATGGTGAGATTTGAATATGAACAATAATAGTTTGTTTGATTACTTTTTAATTTAGTTTGTTCTTTTTCTCTTTTTTTTTCATAACAATCATTTGATGGTAGATAATGTTAGAGCACAGTTTGTTGTTTTTAATTTGTTATAGACGATCCATATTATTGTGGATTACGTGCACGCGTACCTAATTTCGTGAAAATGGCAAGGAACGGACAAAGTAAAGGTGTCCCTCCTCGAGGACATGTTAGACCACAACCTGCACCATCTTATGCTGGCTCTGTATATGCAAGTAGTCAATCATCTCAGATTTATGGACATCACGTTCCCGCAAATCGCCCTCAAATCATGTACCACGCGAGAAGTTTTGAGAGTGGACTCGGTACGTAATATGGGTCAAAACATGACAGTTGGAAAAAAGAAAAAAAAAAAAAAGGAAAGAATTCAATTCACGCGAACCGAGTGCGTGTCCTACCTTCAACGAGAGGAATTGTGTTTGTATGAGAATGACATGAAAGAAAGAAAGAAAGAAAGAAAGAGAGAGAGAGTTGTGTATTATTTGTTGAACGTAATTTAAAAAAAAAAAACCATTGCGTTCCAGTGTATATTTCCAAAGTTGCTATTTATATTGGGTCAGTGTTATACATGAATATTTAGTTCAGTATAAATAATAATAATAATAATAATAATAATAATTTGTCAGTATTTTAAATAGAACTAGAGAAGTTGCATAATGATAATGATATTTAATTGGAAATATCTGATACCATTTATTTAAAAATGATACTAAGAAAAAAAAAATAATGACTGACCCCATAAATGGCAACGTAATAAATGTTTGTTACATGTCACATATTGTGTGTAATTGTAAACGTATGCGATATGTTCGTGAACCGTGTCAATGATACTTACTTAACCGATTGAGATCTTTCGCGAAGAATTTTTTTTTTTTGAAGGACTTCATGTAAACGACCTTCGTTGAATTTCCAGACTCGGATAATAGAATTGAGTCGCCGTACAACCATATATATGGAAGATTACCCATCCCGACGAGAGGCGTGATACCTCCTGCACCGCGTGCTATGTACATTGGAGAATGGGATTAAGTTTAAACAAGTATCTCAACGTTTGTACCTATAAACTTGTATATTGTTAATATACCACATAAATACTCATATTTTTATGCTATCGAAGAAGTTGATTATAATTTTTACTTAAACGACTCATCTTAAACGAGATATATCATCCTTTTCCACATTATCTAGTTCAATAATCTCGTTAGAATCTTATACTCATACTTATATGTGTATTTAAGTACGTAGAGATATGCATAAGATTATTAGAAATTGCACTTAAGATAAACTGTGAAAGATCTAAGTTTATATACATTATTTACCAGATAGTGAGAAAATGTTACCTTTCAAACATTAAAAAAAAAAAAAAAGAAAAAAAAAAGAAAAGAAAATAGTTTCTTGATATTCCTCACATTTGCATGGTAATATTATTAGATATATATCAAACGGACGTAACTATAAAATATCTAACAAAAATTAAATAATATTGTGTAACAATGAAGGGAAAAGGAAGTAAGGAAATAAAACAAACAACATATCCAATTATTTTATCGTCGATCGAGTCCTTCGCATGATTAGCTCTTAAACGATAATAATAATAATAATAATAATAATAATAATTAAAATAGATTTCCTTACGTCACCATTGCAAGGTTTTCGTTGCCGTTTGATAAGTCGGACTGTTAGCTGAGTAAAACTGAGAATACCATTTTCGATAAGCGGCAATATTTTTATCCTCCCGTACTAGGATAGGCCGTGTTTCGAATCTTTTGTGATTCCAAATAGCAACGTCCCTTTCGAACATAATACATTCACCAAGAAATACGATACTTGCGTATGGTGCCAGCAATGGGGGAGAAAATATTATGTGACAGATACGTTGCAACAATGGTTCGATCGGTGTCACCGTTTGTAATATAAACATATTCCCAAATGTGGTTTGTACCAGCAACTCAACGTATCCTGGACCGATTTGTTCGACCTTAACATCTAATTCGAGTATATCGAATCGATCGAGAAGCAATAAACTGTGACGAAGAGTCATATTTGCTCTATGCTTTCCACGATGATAAGAATTCTGTTGTCCGTTTGCAGTTGCTGTTGTCGATTTACCATTTAAACAATTCTTCGATTCCCCGTTAATCGTCGTTTTGGCTGTTATTGTTGTTGATGTTGTTCTCTTTGTTAAATCAACTCCCTCCTCTTTGAAATTCGTCTCATCATCTTCCGTGCTTTTTTTGTTAATTGACATTTCTTTCGATGATTCATCATCCACGGATACGCTCGATTGTGGTGTCCATCTAGCGTTTGACCATGTGTGACGAACTAAACGCATCACGTCCTCCGAGAGAAACAATGCTGGTCCATGAACAGCGCTTAGGTGTGCCATATCGGCACCGTTTTCCGCTATATCCTGGAATTGATCGTTTTATGACGCTTCATTGACTTTCTCTAATTGTAAAATAAACGAAATCGAAAGCTTTCACTTTATTTTCACAATATTAATCTATATTTTAATTGTTGGAAATCCTCGAAACAATTTGCTTTTGAGAATATAATTTTTCTTGTCTTTTTTATTTAAATATGATACTCGCGAAATATATTTAAAAAATATAATATTTTCAAAGAATAATTATTACGAACCTGTATATGAGAATTGACGATAAATTCATTTCGACCTTGAAACCGCCAACTCCCATTAGTAATTTTTTCATGGGGTTGTGGTTGCCAATCCGGTGTCGCTGATTCTGCGTGATACCATACGAATATTATTTTATTAACTTCGCAGCATTTCCATGATTTTGTTTTAGCAACGTTCGGTACTGAAATAAAATCGAAAATTTTCATGAATATTATTAATATTAAATATTTTCATATATAAAAGAATACTTTACCTTTCTCGGCATAAGGTATATCCAAACAACGACCATCGTTACCACAAAAAAGCCACTTATGAAAAGGACATTCCAAACATTCTCCTTTAACGCGTCCACCCTCGCCCATGTTTGCCCCTAAATGTGGGCAATACGCATCGAGAATATTCACGATACCCTTCTCGGTCCTTCGTATTTACACGACTTAACATTATTACTATTTCGTCATTATTTTTCAATTAGTTTTGTATTTATTATTTTATTTATTTTTTATTAATAAATTTAAGTATCTTTCTAATTTCTTATTTCCTATGTTTCTATATCGAATTGTTTTTTTTTTTTAGATCAATTTTATGCTTACCTAAACACAGCAAAATTTTCTCCAAGAGCTGACACGTGTTTCACTTCTCCCACTTTTAACTGTGAACTTTCGAGTAAAGCAAACCATCCGTTTGGATAAACTGGCGGCAATTTTTCCATCTTCCTGTATTTTATTTTGTTCTGACATCGAAAGTCCTTGTAACAACAATAACAAGCAAAATCCTTATTTTACATTTAAAAAAAATAAAGATAGGAAAAACAAATCCACGAATGATTAAATTAAAATTGATTTATGAACATTTTCTTTTAACTTTTGTTTTATTTACTTTTTGTGTAATTATTTATTAATAATTATAAAAATTCGTGCCTGTAGAAGTGCAACCCTTGAGACATCATCGATAATGTTGCTTGCAAGCATCATTATCTATCAGCAAGAAACTTTTTTCTTTATGATAGGCAACACGTTATACACACATGAATAAAGGACAGAAAAAGTTTCCTACCGATAGATGCTGTTCGCAAGCAACATTATCAACGGTGTCTCGAGGGTTGTATCTCCACAGGCGTAATGTTTTTATAAATAATGAATAAAAATTTAACTTTAATTTTGTAATTAGTTATGCATATTTTGATAAGAATATTTAACATCTTACTATGAAAATTTAAATTATTAGAAATTGAAATTATTCAATGTTAGACATTTAATGATCGTCGTACAAATATAATAATAAAATATTAGACAATTGTGCATAATTCTATTGGAGAACGATCTATTTAAAATCATATATTTACATTGTATATGTTCTAATGATTTTCAACAATAATTAATCAAAAATAGAAGAGTGAATTATAATCATCAAGTTGTGTCTTCATCCTAAACTATGTTAAAGACTTTAGCCATATATCTTAAACAAATTTTGAAATAGATTACATAACGTAGAAAAAGAAAAAAAAAATAATCCTAAATTCAATATTATTTCAATCCTAAAAGCTCATGATTAAAACCAATAAAAAAAGAAAAAGAAACAAATGAACAAATTGTTTACGATTGTAATTATAAATTAGAAGAATAAAAAAAAAGAAAACCAAGAATAGAATATTCACTTACTCTGACCCAGTTGATCTTCCAGAAGAAAGCGATATAGATTAGGAAAGCCAAGAGGGTGGCAAATAGGACGCTGTACCATCCAAAAATCATCTTCCTCTTTCTCGATTTTCGTATATCAAATTGAAAACAAAAAAAAAAGAAATTCACTATTGTCCAGAAATAAAAACACAGGATTTTCACGTTGCAAATAACCTCCCCCTCCCTACCTCTCTCTCTCTCTCCTCTCTCTCTCTCTTTCTTTTTTTTTCTCTCTTTCTCCTTCGAAGGGGATAATTAATATTCTCTAATACTTCTGGTATCTGGTGTATCTTGTCGAGGACGAAGAGTGTGATCGAGTAACTACCGGCGAACGTCTAAAGTAGAGGCGTCCTAACAGCTTGCTCATGAGCCAAGAGCTGACTCCCGATTCCCCTATACGTTTACCCCCACTATGACTCTGACTTGATCATCAATTCAGTCGGCAATTCGGTTTAACAGAACCGTCGAATAAACTTATGAAATACGAGATTTAAGAGAGTTCAATGTTCTCTTTAAAATATTTCATAAATATTACTTAGCACTTTTTTAATGGTCAATCAAACGATTTTGTTAAATTCTGTGTCTCATTTTCTTCAGGTTTGCCTGGTGAAACAAAAAAAAAGAAAAATGATCTGACGAGGAGAGAAGGGGGAGGGTGGTAAAGCTGCTAAAGGAAAAATAACCGATTTTGTAGTTAGATGAAAAGAAGAAGAAAGAAAACTAGTAAAAGAGAGAGAGAGAGAGAGAAAGAGAGTGTGAGAGAGAGAGGGAAAGTATTACGATGATATAAACGAGGTAGTGAAACGAGAGTTAAAAGAAGAAGAAGAAGAAGAGCAGAAGGAGCTTGAAGGATAAGGAGAATCAAGAGGAGGAGTAGGCCGACGTGCAAAACAACTTGAAGGATATCAGGCGCGAGAGAATAAAAGGGAGAGAGAGAGAGAGAAAGAGAAAGAGAAATAGTAAGAGACAGTAAAAAGGAATAAGAGTGGAAAAAGAGGAAGGAAGATAAGTTGTTCGAGGGACGAAGAGGATAAGGAGGAGAGGAAGGTCCACGCGTGCGTCCTTGCGACGGAGACGACAGATAAAAAGGGTGAAAAGGAGATACTCTTACGACGTACGCACACAGAAAGAGACAGAGAGGGAGAGAGAGAGAAAGTTGAGTGAAAAAGATTGAAGAGAGAAATGAGAAGAAGAAGTAGTAGAAGAAGAAGAAGAAGAAGAAGAAGAAGTAGAAGAGGACGAGGAGGTGGTGGAGGAGGAGGAGGAGGAGGAAGAGGTGGAGGATTCTGTTGCAGTCTTGCGTATTCGCCCAGTTACGTTGGCTATCAGCTTGGAGAACATCTTCTCCTTGTCTTCTACGCACCGAGATGGAAGTACGTGGTGGAAGAAGAACAAGGAGAACCTGAAGAAAAAGTACCAAAACAGGGAGAGAAGGAAAAAGAGGAAGAGAGAAGGATAGAGTGTGTGTGAGAGAGAGAGAGAGAGAGAGAGAGAGAGAGCGGATGAAAATGATAAACAGAGGGAGAAGTACAAGAAGAGATGTAGAACGAGATAGAATAAAAGAGTAGACCGAGAAGGGGAGGAAGAAGATGGTGCATGGAAAAAGAGGTCTACGGTTTTAAGGGTTTTCGGTCGACTCAAACGCATGGGAGGTCCATCGTCAACTCTATATATATACATATATATACCTATACACATACATATGTTGTATACGTATGTATACACGGCATGTCCTCGACTCGGTGAGGACCCATCTTCAGAGGTACCACCGTGTTTTCAGTACGCTATCTCCAAAACGAATCTATCGAAACGTACGTTTTCCCATCGGTTCTCTTAGCGTTAATATTCAACCAATTATGTATGCCTGCGCTTACAGAATGATAAAAAGAGAGAGGAGAGAGAGAGAGAGAGACAGAGAGAGTGAAAATGTATTACCAACGACTCTTTAATCTAAAAAACCAATCTCGGTAGCTTCTTCTTTCTTCTCCCCCTTTTATTTTTCATCAACGTAAGTATTTTCTTTTTTTTTCCTTCTCTCTCACTCTCTTTCTATTTCTTTCTTTATTTATCTTTTGTATTTTTCAATTTTCTTCTTACTTCCTTTCTTATTATTATCATACCTATCGTATATCGAGACATTCAGAATAAGTTAAATATATGCGAGTCCTCTCGCAAGTTTATACGACTACGTCTATTCGTTCACTTAGCATATCAAACTCATCCATTTGTTATTTCAATATGTTCACCTTTCGTCATCGACATCATTTTATTTCTTTTTTTTTAAGTTAAATACGTTACGTAGTATGATCTTGTCCTGGATTTCTGATCGAGCTTATGTTCAGTTTACTTGAAAGAACAACGAAGGGAAGAAGAACAATGGTAAAAATGGTTCTTTTTGAACTTTTCAAATGTTGATACAAGAAGTGCATTTAAGATGAACCGACGTAAATATTTATCTACATCAAAATTGTATTAAAAAATAGTATTTGTTTTATTATTTTATTTTATTTTATTTTTGTTGCGTGTGTGTATGTGTTTTTTTTAATCATTAAAGATTATAGCTTATAGTTTCTTTTCGTTAATGGGAAAATGTCATTCTCATCAATTACGGCCTTGTTCATGAATTTTGTATCGTCCAATAATCATTACTCGTCAACAAAACAACGATAAACGAAACTGTCACACCAACGGCTTTCCTTCGAAAGGCTATCGTTGTAAAATCTTGTTTAAAAATATTCATGGGACTGTCCGTCGAAAATATGCGATCCTGGTGAGATAGGTTCTTTGACCAACGCGCCGAATGAAATACATGCGGCGTAAGGGATGGAAATAAAATTAGGGAACCGAACTGGCCTTCATTCTCCTCCTCGTCGTCGTCGTCGTCGTCGTCGTCGTTATTGTTGTTTTGTAGTTGTAAATGTATGTGTGTATGTGTGTGAGAGGCTTTGAAAAAACTTTTCTAACACTCTCATTTATTTGACCACAAATTTGTGTCATGAGATAGAATGACAGCGATAAAAAAAGAAAGATACGAAAGAAAAAAGATATGGGTGTAAGATAATAAACAGAAAAAATTGTAGGAAGTCTGTAAGAAGTTAACAAAAAGATGTGTTGGGACGATTATTATCCGAAAAATTAAGTCGAAAGAAAGTGTTAGTATATATTATCGTTCATATTAATCACCAATAATCATTATTTCAATTAAATCATTTTTATTTGTATCATTTACATTCTTATAGTTCGTCATCTTCTTCTAAGATCACAAGTCACTATTTTATTAAATAATTATAATAATTATAAATAATAATTATGTTGGTACTTATAATTAGGGTTGCATTAGGATTACGTATTATAAATACCGATGGTATTTATTTCAAATATTAATCCAATAAATGGTTATTATTTAAAAATTTTGTTCTTTCTAATATTTAATCTATCTGACAAAATGTTTGAAATAATTTTCAAATTTGTATTTTAAATATTCAATCAATCCAAATTTAATTATCAAACGTTATCTTTTTTTCAATTGGAAAAAATTGGAAAATATCGAGAGGAATCGATAATAATAATAATTTATCGTCGACTATACGAAAAAGTAGCTTTATTTAAAAAAAAAAAAGATGAAGAGAAAATATATATATATATATTTTTTTTTTTGTTATACCGATACGCTTCTCTTATACACGTGTTATAATACTCAGGTTGAAAAACGTCAGTGATTTTTTCGTTGGACATAACACGTTACGTACACTCATGCGTAATAGCTTTTCTGAAAATGCTACCCTCTGCATAAAACTTTGGGACTAAGCACGCGACTCGATATACTCTTTTCCCTTTTCGTTTATATTATTACAACGTTACTATCATTATTGTTCTCTATTAATTATTTCATTTAATTAAATCTAAAGTACATTATTTCAACAAAATTTAACTCATCGTTAAAGAAACATTCATACATTTTCTCGTTGATTATTCTCAAACGTAAAAAACTTATTATAACGTTTGTGAATTATTACGTAAATTCATTGTACGTTTAACTTCGGTTATTCGAAAAAAATAAAGAAGATATTCTCAAATGACGATGATCGATGACCAATACGTACAAAAATATAATATTTCAATTTTTGCTGTTTTCCTTTTTCAACACGATAGACAAATAAGTGCGCGTCGTGCAAGTAGTTGCGAGTGTATTAGTGAAACGAAATATTTCTGTAGGATTAGAATTACAATAAATACGTTGTTATACGATTTTGAAGTATCGAATGTCAGACAATCGGATAAAAGTAAAGTAAGATCAAATTCGAGTTTAACGGTTAACATTTGATCGACCTATCGAGATCAATCTTCGAAAAGTTGCAAGTCAAATGCTTCTTTCCTCTTTGACAGTCAATCGTAGTCTAATCATTTTATCCGATCTCCTTGTCTTCGTGATCATTTGCATCAGACATTTTTCTTTCTTAACTCGAGATGATCTTTTGCGTTTCGACAATTCTTGATAAACAAGTTGAAAATATGTTTCAGGATGATCGACAATACAAACAAAGTACACCATAATAATGTTACTTTTTTTTCTGCGTAAGTTTATTTTATTTTATTTTATCTTCATTGTTAAATATTTTTCTCGTTAGTGGTTTGGAATATTTCAATTATGTTAGTTACTAGAATATTTCTAATTTCTAATAATTTTTTTATCGAAAAATATTAGGATATAATAATTGATATAAATAATAAAATAATTGATTAATTTTAAATCATTTTTAATTTTTTTTTTTATTATTCTTCTTGTTTTTGGAGAGGAAAAGAAAAATTGTGTCGGTAATATAGATTGCAAGAATTGTGTTGGTAAATTTTTCAAGCGCCTTATGGTATGTAACAGTGAAACGTAGTTGCATGAACGTGTTGCTTACTTTAAAGGACAACTCATTCTTGTGTATAAAATAAAAGATAAGAGGGAAAAGAAATTGGATTGGTTTTACATTGTGTTCGATAAACGAAAGAAATGAATATTTAGTTTAAGTTACATACAATATTTTTATTTTTTTTTTGTAATTTATATGTAAATGTATGTATGGATATACAGCTGATATTCGTAAAATAGCACGTTAGTTTACACTTTTAATTTCTTATTCTAACATAAAGTTTCCTTAACATCTAATCGGTTTCTGTCAAATTACGTGTAAGAAAAGGTAAAAATATCGATAATGTAAGGCACTAATGGTGAAACCAAAATACAGTTATATAAAATAATTAATAACTATGAAAGTATTAACGAAGAAGGAGCCAACTTATAAGTATCTAATAAAAATAAAATAAAATAAATAAATAAAATAACAAATTCAAGTATTTCTCGCACAATTTTTTCGTGTTCCTAACTTTTACATTCAATAGTCTGTTCTATTTTCTTGTTCGTAGTATTTTTTATGAAAGTTTATGTTTAGTTTGATTAATGTTGTTTTAAATTGGTACTGTTAAATGTAAAAGTTTAAATAAAGCGCATATTTGTGTCACAAATTTAACATAACAGTGTAAAAAATACAATAAACTTAACTTGGATAAAATATTTCAGAAAAGTTTCGAGAATATTTTCTTTTAATGGATCATATAAGAACTTTCTGAATTTTCGAGGTAACATTGGTAATCGCTTAACATTTTAATAAGTTTTTTTTGGCTATTTTTTTTGTTTTATAACAATAATCATCAATATATAACACGGAAAAAAAAACAGAGTAACAGTTTTGTCAACTATTTTTTTTCTATTTCCTTCTTTTTTTTTTAGTAACAAATATGTAAACTTTTAATCTGATCGATAATAACAGTAAAAAAAAAATTGTAATTTATATTTTATTTCATTCGTGTAATTTGCATTCTCTTCTCTCCTAAATGAAATTTCTATTTTAAAATATTCATGAAATTTTATGGATTATTATTATTATTATTTTCTATCGATGAGTAACTTTACCTATACAGAGGGCGAACTAAATTCACCTAGTACCATCAAAGCCAGCAAAGTATGGAATTAAAATATGGTGGATATGCGATGCAAAAAATTCATATACATTGAAAAGTCAAATTTAATCCGGTAAATCAACAACTGGCAGCGAAATAAATCGAGGTGAAAGAGTAGTAAAAAATTAAGCCGCACAATATAAAGGATCCGGAAAGAATATTTCAATGGATAATTTTTTTACTACTCTACCTTTAGCAAAGCATTTATTGTCATGGAATCTAACAATTTTAGGAACTTTGAAAAAAAATAAAAAATATATTCCAGTAAACATGCTAGCATCTAAAGATCGTGAAGAATTATCTACTCTATTTGGGTTTCATGGAAAAGTTACTATATGTTCTTATGTTCCTAAAACAAAGAAAGCTGTTATACTATTATCTACGATGCACTCAGAAGACAAAAAAAAGAAACCAGAAATTATTCAGTATTATAATAAAACAAAAATTCGAGTCGATACAAATGCATCAGATGTTGGATCGTTACATAACCCAAAGACGGACTAACCGATGGCCTCTTGCATTTTTTTTTTAATATTTTGGATGTCGCCAATATTGCAAGCTACATAATTTATCATGAAAATAACAAAATGATAGAAAAAAAGACAAACGAGCACAGATTATTTTTGCTACAATTAAATGAAGAATTATGTATGCCATTGATTGAAGCACGATCTCAAAATATTCAAATTATGAGAAATTTCACCACTCGGATTGCAATCGAAAGCATCTATGGAAAACCAATAAATTCTATAAACAGAGCAATAACATCAAGTGAGTCTGGCGGGTCTAATGAAGAGACATATTCCACTGAACAAAAAATTGTTGTACGATCGTGTTATATTTGTTATTAGGGTGTCTATAAAAAACCGAGAAAAATGCGAAAATCATGTAAAGAATATAATAAACCAGTTTGCGATGAACATTCAAAAGCAATTATAAAATGTGACACATGTTTTCAAGAATAAATTCAATATAGCAATATTTTATGTATAATTTATAATAAATTTTATAACAAAATTAATTGAAAGTTAAATAAATTCGTTTATTTATATATTAAATAATATTTTTGATTCATAGAGATAAGTTTAATTATTTATTACTTTGCAATTTTGTAGACATATTAAATTCTTACATATGGGTGTACCCGGGTACCCCGAGTATTAATCAATGGGGTATTTGACTTTAATTCTTAAGTTTATTTATTTTTTTGCATATTTAAATATTTTAACGTATATGAATCGATGTTAATAGACTCAAATAACGAGGATCTAAAAGAATTTGATAATTTGTTGTTAAATACAAAAGATATGTAAGTAAGAATATGCAAAAGGGTACCCGGATACCCGGGTATTGACATAAGGGTTGAAAATGTGACTGTGTTGAAAATAATTTGTTAATTATTTAATCCTTCATAACGATATGACAAACTTAATATATTATTATAAACAATTAATAGAGGCAAACGACAAACGTAATGATGAAAACAAAGAAAAAAGAAAAAACAGATTATAACAGCCAAGGTAACTATGTGACGAACAAATAACTTCAACTATTATAATTCAAAATCCTAGAACATTAAAAGTAATATTAATACCAATAAATGACCAATTTGACGGATAGAAAAATATTGTTTTGTAATCGAATGGAAGTAAAAAACACAAAATGGTTTATGGAAAATATTAGAAAAATTTAAAAACTGCAGATTATGGACTTTGTAAGAAAGTTAGTTATACAAATGGTATAACAAATGTGAATGAAAAACCAAGAAGAGAAGAATGTTAAAATAGTAACAACAATGGCCAAACAACAAAAAACAAAGATTTTCTAAACTGTTTGATATATAATATGATTTTGGAAACTCAACAATATTCAAACAATGAACAATTAACGATGAAATGCGACGATGAGAACTAAATTGGGGAAGAAACGTGTATCACAACGTTAATGATTGAAACTTAACAGATTCGAACGGAAAGTAAATTTCAAAATAAAACAGTTCTTCTAACGGAGACATAATTTTATGATATAAACAAAAATAAATGGATGTTTTCAACATTGAAGATTTAACGATGCAACACCAATGTTACAATTTTCTAATTAACGATTAATAAGAGAACAAAAAACAAAAAACTTAACGAAAAAACAAATTGAAAATTTATATTATACAAACGGAAATTCAACGATTTTTAACGAAAACATTCAACGGTAACGGTCCTTGTTAATTAACATAATCAATAATAACATCTCTAGGCGCTGGTGAAAGATTTAAATTTGTGTATTAAAATTGTAGTGCGAGATATTCCTTGGTAAAATTAAATCAATAAATAAAATAAAATTAAGATAACGATTTATCGTCAGTGTTTAAAGAAATTAACAAATAAAATAAAAATAAAAATAAAATAATAATGAAAATAAAATAAAAATAAAAATAAAAAATAATATTATTCTGTAAAGGGCCCCCCTCTTTCGTTAATGTAACTTGACATAACTGTAATTTAAAAATAATTAATCATATATGAGAGTATGTGTAAATATAAAATAATAATAATCGTATCGATACGGAATGATAATAATCTAATTATAGTTATTTATATTATAATATTAATTATTTTTTTCTTAACGTAAAAGTTCTTTTAGAATCAACGTTAAAGCTAAAAACAAAAGATTAAAAAGTTAGTATCAAATATTTGTTAGTTTATGGTAATTATATGAATTTCTTAGAAAAAATTAATAGAGAAAAACGATGAAGAATAAAACCGGTCGTCATCGATTTTATTCATTTTCAATTGTATCGATTTATCTGATTAATTTTTTCTTTATATTTTCAACTTTGTAATAAATTTCTTCTTTTTTTTTGTGATATTATATTCTTTGAAAGTTCTTTTAAGTAAAATTAATATTAAAGAAAATAATTATTTGTGTGTGTGTGTGTGTGTGTGTGTGTGTCTACGTAATAACTATAATAAATTATCTTGATTATACTTGTATCATACGTTTTTAATATGTTAGTTCTGTAGTTTATGGATAATCTATGATTAAATTATTCTAAATTATATATGAAACGGTAAGAAATACTTTGACAGAAACCGAATTAAATTTATCATTAATATTCTAAATGAATTTTAAAAACTACAAATATTTTTGGAAATATTTTTTAAAAAATATTATTAATTGAAGCTCGATTTTGATGTTGTATGTTTGTAATCGATATTAGTATAGAATGCAAAACCTGATTTTATGCACCGGTTTGTTAAACATTTAACGCTCCAATGTCGGCGGTAAATAAATAGAAAATAATTCAATAAATGTTAAATATTGCAATATCTGATCGTATTTGATCAATCTAAGAGAAACATATGTTTGTGTTCATAGAAATTAAAAATAATAAATTATTGTAAATTTTAAATAATCGTAAATATTTTATAAGAAATCAACGAATAATAGTATTTTTGTTAATGTCTCAAATGAAATATCGTTCAATTTTGTATAAATAAATTACGATCAGACATTGTTCCGGTGTATTTTCGGAGAAAATTAATTGAAATAAAATTAAAGTGAAAAGAAATGAGCCATTTTACAATACACGTCAGCGGATGTTGTAATGAATTAATAAATATACTTAAAAAAAAATAAAATAAAATGAAAATAAAGATATATAAAAAAAATAAAAATATTGTGTATAAAATTAAAATTTAATTAAATGCCGACTTTTTGAAACGGATGACTACGTATGGATCGTTCAAAAAGTTTCAGCTTTGTATAGTGCGATATTTGATAGAAGCAATATTTATTTATAACGAAATAAAAATTTTCACATTTTTATTATTACAATTGAAATTATTCTCTCTCGGTTCTTATTTTTTATTTATTTATTTTATTTCGTTCAAATAAATATTTCAATTCGTTCGATCGAACATCGCACTGGTATAAAATTATTCTCCATTTTCGCTAAATCTTTAACAATGATTTGTATTAAAATATGTTCATCGAGTAACAACCGGAATATTTTTTTACGTTCATTTTTTCTTTTTGGTTTTCCCTTTTTTCGTTTTTTTTTTGTTTTTTTTTTGTTTTTTTTCTATAAAATAATTCAAAATGAATTAGAATATTATTTTTTTTGATTCATTTGCCGAGGTAAGTGTATTTTTCTTTTCTTTTTTTTTTTTATGATTTTCTTTTTTCTACTTCTTCGTATACTTTGTTTTCTTTTTTTTTATAAACAAAACGAAATAAACGAAAAATAAATGAATAGAAATAAATCTAATGACAAGTTAATACACGTAATATCTTGAAACTGCTAACAATATATATATTTATTCTGAAAATTTATTCGATTATTCTCTATGTGAAGTTTTAAACTTACTTTTTTTTTCTTTTTTCTTTTAAGTTCTTCAATATTTTGTTTCTTAATTTGATTTAAATGTAAATGTTCGTAGATTTTTGAATAACTGAAGAGTAAGATGATTTCTTACATTATAGTGCAGAATTGGTATGATTATGTTAGCAGTTTAATAAAAATACGTGATCGAATTTAGAAAGAATAAAATAATAAAATAATATTAACGTAAAATTAATAGAAAAAAAAAAAAAAAAAAAAATAAGAAAATAATTTGATGAACTTAAATTAACACGTATGCTAAGCTTATGACTAAAACAGCTGTCACGTTTTTTTTTTGTGGAGAGAGCATCAGCCTACTTTTTTTTTACTATTATTAATTACATCTAAATTATGTTAAATTATAATAAAATAAAATATAAATTTAGAGCGTCGCAAAGTGACAAAGCGAAATAAAAATTAGAAATATAAAAATTGTAATATAAAAATAAAATCTAATAAAATATCTAAAATATCTTTATACCTGCTCGACTCAGTTAATTATTTCATATATGTATTTCAAAGTTGTTCCTAATTCTATTTTGTTTATCAATTGTTTGAATTTATGTTAATATGTCAGTAACATATTGGCAAAAATTAGATTAAAAATAATAAATTCCAATGGACAACAATTCTTATTGTCGTTATCACAAAAATATTCTATCATTAATATATGATGGATTATTTATTGTAATATTATTGTGTCGAACTAATGTTGTCAAGCAGGATAATATACAATTAAATAAATATATTAAAAAATAAAAAATATATTACTTTTTATATATCGGTGAATGAATCCCACGATGTATGCCACTCTTCCAAATTGAAATCCCACGATGATTGATGATTGTTCCCTCATGTTTCCGCTTTTAACGTCTACGTGCAATTAACATAAATCTTTGAAAGTATTTCTTGATTCTTCGATGTTGTTTTCGTATAAATGTTTGTTTGTATGTTTTTGTTTCGAGCTTTCTTGACAATCGATGCCAACGTTCATAAGCAGGTTTTCTTTTTTTAGAGATAGATTTGTTTAAATATTTCTTTCTAGTATTACCTTCGAAGTTATTATTTTGATCTCAGAATTATACTTTTTTTTTATCTTAATCGTCGATGAGACGCGTGTACGAGGAAGATAAATTCAAATATATATCTGCTTATTATAATATTTCTTATACAATTTGATTTGATTGGATTTGGATTTTTTGAAATATTGGTAAGACCGTTGTTCTTTGATTGGAACAATTTAATGTCGATGATTTTGTTGATTTTGATAGGTTTTTTTTTGAGTATCAGCAGTGCTCTTTCTATATTCGACCAATTTTTATCAACTTTTTGATTTCACAAATGAGAATTGTGTGTGTAAGTGTTTCGAAGTTTTCAAACAAGTTTATATTTGGTAATTATTAGTTTCTTCCTATCTCATGTATTTCTTTTTTTGCAGTTTGATTTAGTAACTGTAATGAATGCTTCAAAAGAGAAGGACACGTTGAATTATTATTTTCCGTATAGTTATTTTCACGTTGCATCATCCATTTGATCAGAAGTTATTGATATTTTTCTTGAATGAATATATATCGTGAAAGTAGGTGATGCTTTTAATCGATCTCGCGATTAATTTCTTCCGTTTAGCCCCGATGTAATTAGTACTGAATATTGTTTATTATTTTGCTTTTTATTTGTATAATAAAAATTCGCAATTTCTATCGTAATAAAATGTAATCAGATGTGTACGCGTTGCTGCAATATGCTGCAATGCGATAGCACATTGCAGACATATCATTCGAACAAAAATTCTTTTCTATTATTATTCTGTCTGTGAATAAAATAATTCATTTGTATATTATTCATTGATGTGTATAGAGACAAATGAGAAATCCTTGGCACAATTAATTTCGATTCATCGAATATCGAAATGAATATTTCGATAGAGAATCTAAATTCTATTATTTTCTAACGGCCAACTGAATAATTGACGTTAATGATCCTTTCAAATAATTCCATATAATAAGATTGAATAATATATATTGAGGGGCATATTCATTTAGGTGAATATTTTTGTCGTGTCTTTTGGATAAATATCTTTTTCATGATGAAATTGTTTCTGCTTATTCCCGAGATGAACAAAATGAACTAGTCTTGATATGGATCGTTTGATGACGTTAGAACTTTTCAATACATTTTTCTTGTTTTCTTTGTATGACACCCTGAGTCTTACCTCCGGAGTCAGACCCTTAAGTCTGATCTCTGAGTCTGTCCCCCTAAGTCTGACTTCTGAGTCTGACCTCTGGAGTTTGACCCCTAAGTCTGACCCTTGATTCTGATTCCATAATCTGACCCTTGAATCTGACTTGCGAGTCTGACCTCTGAGTCTGTTCTCCAAGTCTAACATCTAAAGTCGTGTCGTTAAATTGAAAATAATTTTCGAACTGTGGATTATTTCTTTCTTTCTTTTCTTTTCTTCGTTGAAAGCAGCGATTTAAATTCGACTATAAATGTGTGTGCTCGAGATTGAAAACGGATATATGTGAACTTTTCGTGCAGATTTATACATATTTTTCATTAGAGAAGACGAAGAAATATTATCGATTTGTTTCTTTTGAGTTTTATCATTTTTCTTCTTTTTTTTTTTCTTTATTTCTTTTCTTTTCTTTTAACTTTATTCTTCTTATGCAGAAAATGGTGATGAATCTTGTTAATATTTCTGTAAATAATAATAGATGTAGAAATTTAACGAAATCTATTGCATGTCTATGGGTTTATGCTGCTTACTACGAATGGTTTTGTCTCAAGCTAGGTCACCTGAGTTATAATGAGTGTTTTTTGTTTGACCCGATTTGAATCATCAAACGATCAATTTTATTTCTTCTTTTTTGGTTGTTTTCTTTTCCTTTTTTTCTCTGAGCAACTGCTGTGAAATATTTGAATTGTTATTACTAACGATGTTTGCCATATAGTGATGCTTCAAAGTGGTTTGAATCGAACTTGTTTGACTGTTTTCGAGGTACATGATGTATTCCTACGAAAATATTTGATATTTTTTTACTCGCACGTACAGTTATGCTTTTATTCGTTCTTAGTCCTGGTCATTGAAGTTCATTTAATGAATTTATCGAAGAATTAGGGTCTGAAAAGAGTCCCGTTTCTTTTTCTCTATTATATTTTATTTGTTTTGGGGGTTGGGGGTGTTTTTTTTTATCGTTTCTTCGTTGTTGCTTTTCTTCTACGAGTGCAGCGTTGATTTTTGTTCAGTACTTTTCCAACTATCATTTTTTTATTTCGATTTTGATATTTTATTAGATATTTTTGTTTATCTTCTTTGGGGTTTTATTTCTTTCTTCTTTTTCTTCTTCTTTTCTTTTTCGTAGATATTTTGACAAATATTTGTTTCTATCTTTTTTTTGTACCATTTCTTTTTTCAGATATTTTGATAAATATTTGTTTCTATCTTTTTTGTATTACCATTTCATTTTGTAGATATTTCAATAAATATTTGTTTCTATCTTTTTTGTTACCATTTCATTTTGTAGATATTTTGATAGATGTTTCGATAGATTTATCGATAAATGTTTTGATAGATATTTTGATGGATATTTTTTGATAGACATTTTGACAGATATTTTCATGAATAATTCTTTACGATTATTTCTTTCACATTTTTGCTTTTTTTTCGTAAGGTGCAATTGATTTTTTTGAATTTCGTCTTTCTTGTTGGATTGTTTCCGACAATCTTCGATTTATTTTTGTTTATTTGAATTGTTTGATATTCGATATACGCGTTATTAATCATAGAAACTGTTAACTTTGATCTACGAGCTTTCTTTGATTTTTGGCTATGTTAGTTTCTTCGATTTTCTTTTGATATTACTTTGGAATTAGGTTTAATTTCATTTTTATTAATAAATCATATTTTCTTTTCATGGTCAATGATTCTTTAGATATTTTTTCTTTATTTTCGATGTAATTTTTTATCAGTTTGCATAAGATAACATCGATTTTTGTATCGACCAGATTTGTTCTCTTCTTAAAAATTGTATTTTCGTGATGCCTGTTTGATTTTTTCCAACAGATTATTGTCTTTGATTATTTTCAAGCATTCACCGCATTGTCAACACACATTTTGTTTCTCCAATTGTCAGTTTTTCTATTTTCCTTGTAAATGAAAATGAGTTTCAGTCTAATGTAACATTAACGATGACAATAGCAACAATAACAACAACAACAACAACAACAAAAGAGATCAGTCATTGATTATGATGAAATTCATAGCTTCCCACAAAATAATAAATGTCCCCTCATTGTCTTCAGAGAAATTATTCGGAATATTAAATAATCCATTTGATTTGGAACAGTCTAAGTCTTCTTGATTATCATCTGATTATCATTTTCATTATCTTCTTTGAATTCAATGTAATACAATCTTGAGTATTCTTCTTCTTCATTTTCTTCTTCATCTTCTTCTTCTTCTTGTTTCTTCATTTTCTTCTTTTCAAATAGTTAAATTAGTGATAAGTATATATCGATTAGAGTTATAGCTGCACCCGATTGATTCTGCATCTTCATTTAGCTCCTAATGATCCCAAGTTAAGTAATAGTCCTGTTGACTTCCACTCCTTGAAGATTGTTGACCCCGACAGTAACCTGGAAATGTGTGAGTGTTAGCAACAAAAAAATATATTAGGGGATTATGGGGTGGGAGTGGGGAAGGGGAAAGGTATAAAAAGGTTAAACATGTAAGTATAAGTAAGGCATTGAAATTGGTAATTACTACAATGAGACGATAATGAGACGATATTGATGATAACGATAATATTAGTGAACGATGAAATTATTTGGCAGAAAAAAAAAGAAGATTGCATAAAGTATTATAAATAAAGTATCTTGGATATACGAAGAAGAAAGTTGGTAAAAGAAATTTTCTACAGAAGACACCATTGTAACTTTTGACTATTCTAAAATACATGAAAAGGCTTGAGAAAGTTTTATTTAGTTTAAGAGGGTTGCAGAGGTTAACGGGGATTGTGTGAACACAAGTCGGTATTTCTGTGCACGATTTGCATTGGTCCAAAATGGAATTCGATAAGAAAAGGTAATGTTACTGAGGATTGACTGATTGACTGGCTTTCTTGTTTTTTTTTTTTGCTTTCTTGCTCTTCGAGAGAACTTCTAAAATTACATCACCGAACATGAGAATGGGTCGAGGTTGGGTACTATGCATTTAGGTTGCTTTTATTTCTATGTATAAGTGCATTTCTACCTATGGTTGATGAGAGAAACGAGAACGGATATTTTTTTTTCTCTTATTATGGGTAAGGGTCAATTTAATCCTTTTGTCGTTTCTTATATTCCCTACACACTATATATGTATTTATATATATATATGTATGATGCGTGTGTGTGTATTTACGCGTGTGTTCGTAGCGGCCTCGCTAGCCCTTTTGTCATTTTATTCGGTCAGAGGGTCAGATTTCTTTTATTTTTTTATATATATATTTTCTTTCCTTCCATCTTTCTTTTTCTACTTGCTAATATTAGACGAGGAACACGATATCTTCGTTTCCGTTTTGTAATTCGAATATTGCATACGCGATTTCATTATAAATTCTTCACAATTATTTCGTTGCATCTGTTTTTCTTTTCTGCACGTATTTTTTGTTTTCTTTTTTTATATTTTTTTTTTTTATAATATATCTTTGCGATGGTTCTTTCTTTATTTATGTTTTTCACTCTGCTGCCCTATTTTCGACTGGCCCAGCTGCGATCTCGTGAGAAAAAAAAGCTAAAAAGTTGATAATAAGATTGGATTTTTTGAATTTTCTTCTCGAATTACTATGCTCTTTTAAATTGGATTAAGAAAAGGATTTTGTATTATTCTTAATGGAGATTTTGTTTGTTTGTTTGTTTGGTAATATTATCGACATTTTATCAGCAGTTTTTCTTATTTTCTTTTTTTAATATATTTTGAGGATTTTCATTTCTTTTTCATTTCTTCGAGTATCGTAATTACTTTTTTTTTGGTTGCATCATATTTGAATTTAATTTGTTTTTTTTCTCTTTTTTGTATTATTAATTTCGATAATAAGAAATATTATTGATATCAATAGCCAAACACATTAAACATATTGATTTATTGAATTTTGAATTATGAATTTAATGTACGAAAAGAAAACTTTAAGTTCGTTATGTTTTACTTGTGTTGTATATATTTAATATAAAAATCAAATCTGTATTTATTTTCAATTTATATAGAATTAGAATTTCAACTGAAGGTACTCTGTTTTTTCTATAAATATAATTCGATGACGAAAGGAATACGTAACTCTGTTGTTATTGAATTTAACATTTCCAAATGAGACTTGGTAACAATTTCTCGTAATCTTCAGTGAATGATGCAGGTATGTGTGCTATTTCGTATGGTTGAATGAATAAAATATTTTTTAGTAGATAAAAAAGAGATGCTAAAAAGATGTTTTAAGTGTATCAGGTTTCATTAAATTTCTACCCCTGAAAAATCGTATCTTGGAAAGATTTTATCCTGCTTCTCTGTATTTATCATTTTTTTCTTCAGAGATGAAATTTTACAAATATTATATTTGAAATTATTTTGTTATATATGTTCTTTAATATACAAAGTTACTGTTAATTTTCTGTCGAGTTAAAATTGATTGTTTTCAATGGGACATCTGCTGTTTGATTATTATTACTTCCATTTAATAAACAAATTATTTTCTTTTATATATTAGAGAAAGAGAGAGAGAGAGAGAGAGAGAGAGAGAATATTGAATGATATTTTTTAAATTTGATTTCTATGATCGGTTTAAATGAATTTCATAATTATTTGTTCAATTATATTTGAGTAATATTGAATGATTTTTAAAGAAGTATATTTATTATTATTATTTTGTTTTTTTGAATAATATGAATCAAAAAAATAGTTTTGAAAATATACAATAGTATTGCGATAAATCAGATTATGTCAAAATCGTGGTAATTTTGATTGAATTTAAATAAAATTTAGATGTATGAAATTAAATCTATTTTCTTTTTCTTTTCTTTTCTTTTCTTTTCTATCGTCACAGCGATGCCTGGAATATAATATAGTAAATCGTTTGAAATCAGAGAGGGGTAAATGTTCGTTTCGCGCTATTTACTCTATGAGAATACGATCCAGGGGTAGTTCACTTCCGGTTGTTCGAATGGTCAATGGAAAAAAGGAATAATCGTCACACCGGCTGCTCTTACGGAAGTATGTACACAATGGATGAATAAATATGCGTATAATTAACATTATTTTCCATATATTGCCACGTCGTTGTTTACGGAAGTGAGAAAACAATTCAATTTTTTTTATCATTCTTATTACTATTAATATTAATATTATTATTATTATTATTATTATTATTATTTCATTCAACAGATTCATTAATGTGTACTGTTTCTTTATTTTATTTTTTTTTCTCGTAATTGTTCCGGTATTTTATCCAATTGTTTATTAAAATTGATATTAAACTAGGTGAATAATTGTTGATTTTTTTTTTTGAGACACATAGTTTGCTTTGTTTCACGATTTCAATTTTTAATTGTTAATGAGATGTCCGATTATATAAATTATTATTATTATTTTTTTTTAATCTAAAAATTTGTCTTCTATTACATTGAGAGGTCTCATTAGGATTTAATTTATAATTTCATGATGTATGAGTTAATCAGAGTCTTTGTTAATGGGTCTGTTCTGTTAAATTCATTTATGTTTGTTATTATGTTCGATTTCTATCGGTAAACTTTTCTTTTCTTAGGAAATCACTGAAAACGAATTTGAATGATATTGCCAAAATAATTTACTTTTTTTTTGTATGCTTATCTGTAGTAATATTTAATTCGTGTGTATCTTTTTGAATTGTTGATATTTAATTATACTTGATCCAATAGGAACGGATTTAAATGATATCAAAAATAATCTTCAGATTTGAACTATACAAAAATATTAGTTTTGTAATTTCTGATCTAGATGTAATTTTGAAATATATTTAATCAAATCGTTTTATTATTTCTTGTTAATCCAAGTCCAATTATTTTTATATTTATTTTTCCTATGGTTCCAAATTTTCCAAATTATTTAGTTTCTCATTATTCCAAGTACAAGTTTTAAACTTATTTTCTTTTTTTTCTATTGCTCAAAATTGTCTAAATGGTTTTCTTTTTTTCTTATTTCAGGTCAAATTATTTTTTCTTTATTTATTTTGTCTACAGTTGAAAATTTCTTTCAAAATGTGCAATTATTAAGGTGCGAAATACATTCTGTAAATTGTTATCATGGACAAATGAAGTTTAAAATTTCACTGCAATATTATTTTCAATTATTATGTCCAAAGAATGTTTCGTTCCCAATAATCTTCAACTTTTTTGATTGATAAGCTATTTTTAATATATTTCTAATATTTACGAATTTTAGGTCTGAATTGTAAACGAAAGTATGTAATTAATGTTGTGTTTCTGAAAGTGAGGTATCTGATCATAAGTTTGTATATATTAAATATTTTCATTAATAATCTGTTCTATTTAAAATTTATAACATATCAGTGATCTCTGAAAATTTTTTTTATTGCAATCCAGTATAATAATCAAATGTGTCACACAGTGAAGTTAAAAAATTTAATTTATTTCTATGAAACCAAAAGTTTATTGAGAAAATGATTGATAATGAGAGCTCCCATGAAATTTCTAATTGTTATAGTTAACGTGGTAAAAATGATATCTATAATTCATTATTTTCTTTTATTATTTATTTATCGGTTTAATGTTGATCGTGTTTGAAGTATTTTAATAATGAATTTTAACCAAAATATTTTTTTTCAATTCTATGTAATATGTTTTGTCAAACTGATTAATTAGATTTGAATATTGTCAATTAATCTATTTAATAATTTCTCCTGATACTGTAAATATTATTAAAATCCAGATATTTCATTTTAATTAAATAAAAACAGAGTACCTTCTTTTATTATTAAATAATGTTTCTCTCAGATCAATCAAAATTTAGATAATGTCAAATATGAAATATGTGTTCAATATGAATTATTAAATCGAGAACAACTATCTTTTTTTATGTCTAATTCATTAACTGATGATTATGTTTGATTTGTGTCGATATCATAGTTGGATTTATGTCAAAATACTTGTTCAATATTCTATGACGAAGTGACTATTTGTGTAATTATATTGTTATCTTACAAAAACATTTAATTCACGAATAATGAATTTTGATTTGCAGTTATGTTAAAAATAAAACAACGATTATCGTATAAATGTTTTCTACTCTTTCTGAATAAAATGACAAATATGTCACGGTTACAGAATATTCATTATATTTCTTGGTTTATATGTTCTTTCTGGTTATTGCGTTTACGTGATATTGATATCATTTCAATGTATGAAGAAAATGGACCGTTTTATAAAAGAATAAAATCTAATATGTATAATATAAAAAAAAAATCAGTCTTTCATTATTAATTTCTAATTCCTTTAATATAATAATAATAATAATAATAATAATAATAATAATAATAATAATCTATAATCACATTTTCAATTCAAGATTTCTCACAATGTCTTCAGTCGTCGACCGTGTTCGTATATCATCTATCAGATTTTTATATATATATATATATTTATTTATGTGTAAATAAATTATAATAAAAATAATATAAGAGAAAGATGAAAATATATATATATAGAAGAAAAAATATATAAATGCTCTAGATGATTTTAAGATCTGCTAGACTTAAATCAAAAATATTTCTTTTTGTTTTCGTTATATTTTTTTTGACGACAACTTGACCAGTATATCCAATGATATGCCTTTCAATAAATTGTTATCTTCTTAGTTTTTACAATTGTATTCGTATCTGTGTTACTCTCTTTTTCATATATATATAAATACATATATATATATATATATATATATATATTATTTTTTTGTTTTTTTTTTTTATTTTAACTATAAAAAGGATAAACCGTTCATCAGGATTGTATTTATAAAATGTAATATTTACTTTCGCGTGCAACGGTGTTAATTTTTGGTTTTTTCTTTTTTTTTTCATTCGTTCCTTTCTATTTTTTTTTGTTTTTTTTATATACTTTCTTTTAAAATGGCATCCACAGATAAAGTGAAGTCCAACGAGTTCTTAAAGAAATCTTTGAGCACTAACTACGTAGAAATGAAATTTACAGATAATATTACAGGATGCATATAGTTCGAATGGTTTCTTTTTAAAACTACTTGCTAAGAAGGGCCCGTTTTCAAAAGTTATTTAAAAAAAAAGAAGAAATTAAATGTTTTCTACTTATTAACATCAACAGAAATAAAAATGATTTTTTAACGAGACTATGATTATGAAAAATGTATAGTAAAAGGTACGTGTTTAGGTACTACTAAGCGGCGTGCTTACATTCAAAAATGTAAAGAGAGAAAAGTAATAGTAAATAGTCATAGTAATAATAGAAAGATAATACAAAGTGCAGCAGGTACGTAAATAATACTAATTCATTTCTTGCCATTCTTGAATCACTTTTTTGTGCTTCTATTTTATTTATTTATTTATTTATTTATTTATTTATTTATGATCTACGTTATTAGGAATATTTATGCGTTTTACACTACCGTGCCAAACTATCGTAATACTTCTACTTCTTCTTCTTTTTTTATTCATTTATTTTTTTTTTGGTTTTGGAATAAAATAGTTTAACTATTCTAATATTGAAGATTTTTTTCTAAGGAGAGTTAGTGTCTATATATAGTGTTTGTGAAAGATACTGGACGATATAAGAAATAAAAATAATTGGATATTTCGTTTGAATATGATTCACAACTGTTGGATAGGTATTAATCTATCATTTATCAACTAAAGGAATCAATTTACCATAATTAATGGTTCAAAGTAGAAGAAAGTGTCCAGATTTGTATCTACATGTAATCTATTTTGTAATGGACAAGTTTGTGTTCGTGATAGTGAGCGTGTGCATCTTTTAGGAAATTAAATTAAACTAAATAATAATAATAATAATAATAATAATAATAATAATAATAAAATTAAAATATAAACAAATAATTATTTAATTAAATAATAAAGAAACTAGAAATGGGCAGTGAGTCTGAGCTAACGTAACAAAAAAGACAAGAAAAAGGAAATTAAAAGAAAGATAATATTAAAAAAAAAAAAATGGAAAATAAATCAAACGAAGGAATTAAAACGAATTTACAAATGATAATTTGGTCAAAATAATTTTGATTGGATCTTAGTACCTGGATAGAGTAGGGCCAAGTGATGAAATTTCGAAAGTCATTTAATTTAGACGAATTATTCCTTTTTTTTTATCGGCGATATTCTGTTTCGTGAATACTCCTCGTAAAATATACGAAAGTATATTTTCGAAGAAAAAAAAAAATACTACGAGGATAATTGATGAAATTTAATAATTATCGTATTAAATATTTTTAATAAATTCACGAAGCAGAAAAAAACGTCGATTCAGAGATCCAAAAATAAAATCAATGTCCAAAGATAAATCAAAATAAATATGATTAACTTTAGTGTAGTCTATCGAAGCACCAAGATCATATATATATATACTTATATACATATATATATATGCTAGATAGTTGTACCAAAATAAAAGCCGAGACAAGACTCACCATTATCGTATTGTCCAAGTAAGTAGTTAGGTTGATCTGCGACAGAAAAAAATAATAGGAACGCCTTCGATTAGATAAATGAATCATTTTTATTCCTCCTTCCTTCCTTCCGTCCTTGATTATCGTGTTAACACCGTTGGTAGATCATGGCTCTTCCTCGCTGACTCCCGTTATGATAGATGTCCAAAAATGACGATGACGATGTAGATGATGAAGATTGGGAGGAAATGAGAGAGAGAGAGAGGAGAGAGCCACAATACTTTTTAACGATGCTCTCACGATGCTCTCTCGATGCTCTCTCCACAGATGATCGAGCTGTTCTGTGCTTCTGTTTGCCACTGGCAGCCCTTATATACGTTGGAAGAAGGGCCCCACCCAAGGACACACATGTGGGTCTCGTTCGTACACTTGGGAGAGAGGAGGTCCTGGGAAAAAGGGCTGAACACAATACTACCTTCTGCAGGACCGGTCTCTCCCTTCCTTCCTTCCTTTTATTTTCTTTTTTTTTAATTTCTTCTCCTCTTCTTCTTCTTCTTCTACTACTACTACTACTATTACTACTACTCCTTCTTCTCATTCTGCATTTGGTCCTGTTTCCCCTATTCCAAAGCACAACGTTCGTGATCTCACCCTGACAAGGGGAGAAATCGACCCTCTAACAGATATCCGTCAGTAGGTTCTATATACCTGTTCCTACGTCTCGTGCCTGTTGCTTGCGTCAAAGTTCGATATTATTTTTTCTCTCTTCCTTTCCCTTAGCGATGGGAAACTTACCCTACAGATTCACCAACAGGAGGACCCCTTCTTCTTACTTCCAGGTGCTCCTTGGCTTCAGATAAGCTGATTTTATCCATCCTTGTAACCGACGTTAGTTTAACTGACGTTTAAATTTATGAACATTCTTAAAAGATGTTATTATAATATCTTTTATAATATATTTATTTTTAATTATTGTTTAAATACTTTAACTGTTTATACAGGTACTAATAATAATAAGAATAATAACAAACAATTTCGTCCATTTCTCGGCATACCATTATTTGTTATATTTCAAATATTAAAATAATTTTAAAATAATTTTTTAAATAGATTCTTGTGTGTATGAATAAAAATAAAACAATAAATCGTTATTATAAAATCTAATTAAGGATATCAAATTTAATATATTTAAGTGCATGTAAATCAATTCAACGGTCATTTGATTTCATTAATAATTCCAAACAAAATGTTACACAATGAATAAGAACGTTGGTTATACTTGTTTTAAAAAGAAATGTGGCAGTTCAATTCGAAAGAACTGGAAATTAAATCGACGAAATATGTTTTTCTTTTCTTTCTTTCTTCTTCTTCTTCGTTCTCTTACATTAATTTAAATAGCCGTGCGAATTGCCCTTGGGCAAGATTTGGGATCTAGTTACACAGGTCTTACTAGACGTTGACCATTTTTATCCACGAACCGTTTCTCTCTCTCTCTCTCTCTCTCTCTCTCTCTCTCTCTCTTCTATTTCTCTTCTTCTTCTTCTTCCCTCTCTTCCATAGAAAGAAAATAAGAAACTACGTGATCCTTCTGTTAGAAAAGACGTTACCGAAGAGAGGCACGTGCTCCTAGAAATTTACATAATAAGAACACCATAAAGACGAGACACTGTGGGAACGTCTTTTATTCGCTCATCCTCGTTCACTTTGTTTAGATTTTTTGTTGAATTTTTTTTTTTTTTTTAAGATTCAGGATATCATCATCCCTTTTTTTTCGTAATATCAAACGAAAACGGGTTTTAAAAATGGCAGGATTCTGATCGAGACCGTGTGAAAATTTAACTAATTCTTCGTTTGAATTCCTCTTTCGTTGATTTAATACAGATTTACTTATACATATAAACATATGTATATGTGTATGTATGTATAATTGTTTGAAAAGAAAATGGGGAAAAGTATTTATATACCCTAGTTCTTCTAATAATACGAAGCTTCTCTGTACAAGAAGAAAATGCTCTCCTTTTAGAAGACTTTTTCCCCTCGTTTCTCACGAGTTAAACCGTTGGAGGTATTGTCGAATATCGTTGGATTTTCTCAAGCGAAGGGTGTACAAGCTGGAAATAAGTACGCAGATGCGACATAGGATTTCGAGGAAAAATCGTTATGGTCGCGTTTCGTCATGGTCGATATTTTTAAATCGTAACTTGACACAATTATATTCCACGAATATAATGTTTTTTATTGTAAATGTTATGGTAATATTTAAACATATGTGTGACCGTATTTATATCATAATTATCACTCACGTGTATCTAACTTATTTTTTTTCCGTAATAAATATTATCTTCTGATACACTGATATACGTGTATATCAAAATTTATACAAAATTATAAGAGTTTTAATAAAATCCCCAATTACCACTAACGAGAATTAAATGAACCCTCAGAAAATAGGCACACTTTGGTAACTTAATGAAATAATTACAACAGTCGCGTGCTACCCTACAACACGTCATCGATATTAGTTAAAAAAAGGTATACGGGTACCCTTCTTGAACACAGTACTTCTAAACGTAATACTTAATTCTGCTAAAAGTGATGGCAAGTCGATGACTGTTCAAAAAAGTTACTCGACGTAGAGGAATCGTGGGATTCCATGTTGGAGTGCGGTCAAATTCAAAGCTGGGCACCCGCATGCCGGCCGTAATCACAACCCTAGTTTGATAATATTAACAGATCTAGATATCCCTTGGGTTTGTCAGGGGATGTACTACATTTGTGCGTGTATGGCATAAAAATAACAAAAATAAAAATACAATTTTAAATAAATTTCCTAACGGAAAGTAAATGATAATAATATTTTTCTATCTCCCTTAATTGATTATTTTTTTATATATACATTTTTTAACCCAGTTCTATTTAAATTTTTTTATTTTTAAATTTGAATATACCTTATAACGTTAGATATAGAATTATTTATATTCTAATAAAATGATTAGGATTAAAAAAAGAAGTTAATATTAAAATTGTTCTAAACAATACTGTTGGTATTAAGCTTAAAAATTAGAACACGTGTTTCTCCCTTACAATATTGATTTCCTTACAATACTGTTTTACTAATCGTCGTTTCCTTGGTGATCTAGAATCGTAAGAAAGGACAACAAAATGAGCCTAAGCCACAGCTCGGTTATACTCCAACATTTATCCACGGGATCCCTACTTGAAACTTTGAATTTGATAAGTTAGACATTAATTAATCGTGACTATATGTTGGTTCATTGAATATCTATCAAAGCAACAATGCCATTGATAGAACAAGCGACTTCTGGCCAGGATGTAATAATACCACCTAGATTACCAGCAATATTGAAACAATTTTGTAAAGCAGCTATTAGAACCCAACCTTATGATCTTTTGAGATGGTCCAATGCATATTTTCATGCTTTGGCTGATGGCGAGGAACCACCGGTTAAATTAAGATTAGAATATCCACCACCAAGCACAGCTTCTGGTTTAACACTTGGATTCCTTAGAGTTCTTCTTCGTCAATTTGGAGGTACGATATTTTTCATTTATTTCTTTTTTTTTCTTTATCTTCGTATGTTATTTTATTCCTAAGAAATAGAAAAGAATTTTTTTTTTTTTAGATTATAACAAAACTTTACCCATCGATGTTATCTCACGTCGTTGGGAGTGCTTGTGTCTCGATCGTAAAGAATTAAATTTAATAATGATGATAGGAAAATTTCGTCGAAAGTGCCAAGTGAAAAAATTTTTGGCAATAGCCGTTGGCCTTTTAGGATCTAGCTTACGTGAGACAATGATTATGATCTGTGAATTATTTACTCATGAACCCGATGGTGGATCGGCCATGGTTCCTGTTACATTATTCATGGAAATTTATGGGTCTGTGCGTTTTTAAAAACACTAAATCTCATAGATATAATAATACATTCAAATATGTGACTCCTATTTATTGGATCAATAATAACAGTATCTATACTGATTTGTTTATTACAATTATAAATATCTGATTATATCTAATTAAAATACTTACAAATTATTTATACTGAACGAAATAATTGTATATATTTAAAAAAAACATATTTTAAAAATACTGACCAAATAAATAGAAATGTAATAAATCTCACAGATATAATACATTTGAATTATCTTAATCTTATTTATAGATATTTAGCTGGTCTTAGATGCGATGGTAGCGAAAGAAGTTCATCGGATAAAGACCCAACAAAATTTCTTGTATTCGACGAGTCCAACAGTAGTTCATCTTCAAAAGGACATGAATCACTTGATAATAACATTTCCATCGATCGAGTATATTCGATTGCTAGTCAAGACACTGACGCTGACGTCAATTTAGATTTGAATTTAATCTCTAAGGAAGCTGCAGATTCCTCTAACAGTAAATATATCTTTTGAATTCTCAACTTTCTTTTAGTTCAAACAAAATTGATTTAAATAATTAATAAAATATTTAATTAATGATTTAATTTTTTTTTTCTTTCAGTGATCTTATCACCAGGAATTAGTAGAAGTTGTTCAACCCAAGAAGAGGATTCTAATAATGTCGAAGATAAAATTTCGTGCAGTAATAATAACACAGAAGAATCATCATCGGATAGAACATTGAAACGCGAAGTGGATAGCAATGCTTCTGATTTTTCAGTAGAAGCAAGTAAATCTTTGAATTCGAAAGATGCTCCAAAAAAATCATCTAAAAGTGAAGATAAGCTAAAGAACGTAACAGACGATGACGAAAATGGAAGAAATTCGTCAAGTAAAAGTGATGACGCGTCTATAGCTAAAGAAAGAAAAAAATTCAGAATCGCTAATACTCAGTTACTTTCGTATTATCCAAATATTCCAGGTATTATCTTATTATCTTTTTATATTAATAATTTAAATTCTAATTTTTATTAATTTAATAATTAATTTTTCTATCTTCATTTTTATGACTTCATTTATAATTTTTGATTTATTTATCGTATCCATTACGAGTCAAAATAAATTCTATTTCTTTTTTTCTAATTTTCTAATAAAAATTGATTTTAATTGAAATGGTTCTATATCTAGAATTTATGATAATTAAATATTTGTTAATATAGTCGAAATGAATATTATGGGCTCTTCAAATTTCTGATTTTTTTACTATATATGGTGTTGTAATATATTATGTATATTTTTTACATTATGCGTTACAGGTATAGGTCCTCGTTTATCTTCAGAAGATGTAGCAAGTGTTGCTATATGGATGAACGAATGTGCTAGATTACAAGAAGGAATGATAGGTCCACGCAATATTCGACATCCTCAATGTCCTCCTCTATGTAAGCCAAAATAATCTGAATCATGATAGTAATGTATACAGTGTATTTGAAATTTAGAAAGTTAGTCAATTAATATAAATCTCTTTTATTGCTAGTTAAAAATAAATTACTTATTCTATAATAAAATTATTAATACGTTTTAAAACGTAGATTAATTTTTTCCTTAAAAATCTGCCATAATTTTTAATGTATTTTTTATTTATTTTTTAGTATTTTTATTTTTTATCAGCATAAAACATTATTCAATTTTATTTCAAAGTTGTTTTAATACATATGTATAAAGAGTTACATATAATTTATTTGACATATATATATATTAGTGCAGTCCGTCATATAACAAATATTATATTTATATGTATCAGTAGATATATATATATATCTACTTGCACAAAAAAATGTGTCGAGATTATTTCTTGTTAATATCACCAGTATTGTCTTCGTTAGAATATTATGGTTTTTTGTTCTTTTTTGTTGTATTTTTTTTTTTTAAACTACACAAATTTGTTATTGACATACGTTTGTACATATACACTTCTATATAAATAATATTATCCGTTTTGAACGTAGTTAATATACAATATATTTTATATGTTAATAAAAATTATATAACATATATTATATATCAACTCTGCGAATATATACAGGGTGTCTTGCAACTGATGGTACAAACAAGCAGAGGGTGATTCTATATAAAAAAAACTAACATAAGTCGAAAATGTAGAATAAAATTTATTCATACAAGTCTTTGTGTTTAGGAGAAAAATAAATATAAAAATTGATTATCCTCTGCTTGCTTGTACTATCAATTACAAGACATCCTGTATATATATTCATTTATTATTAATAAATATATTTTATTTACGATATTTCTTTCTATTCTCTTCTCTTCTCTTCTCTTCTCTTCTCTCTCTCTCTCTCTCTCTCACTCTTGTGTACAATGTATTATCGATTAAGTTAAGAAAAAAATTTTTTGTTCAATATCGTGTACCTAAATACACTTTTATGTTATCATTTTTATCTAGATATAAATGACTAGTTTTGTTTTTTCTTCAATTTTATTTGGAACATTTATATATAGATATGCAAATTTTATTTATTCTTAATATATACAAATTCGAGATTTATTTGTTAAGTAATAAAGCCATTTATTTTGACTATACTAAATATAAATCAATCAAAAACAATATATACCACTCACAATTAGTTATATCTAACTAGAATAAAACACATTAAACAATTAATTTGTACAAATAAAAATTTGGCTTGTACTCAAGTCTTTAGTTACTGTTTTTATAAATAATAATAATAATAACATAGTACTTGATAAAATTATAATAAGCTGAAAAGTTAATATTCTTTCTGCACGCGTTACATAAAAATTAAGCTATTATATAGTTTACTCATGTTGCATCATTCATGATTTGCAACTATTTCTAATCATTATTAAAACACATTCAATATTAAACATATGGATACATATTTTTGTATATAGAATAAAAAAACACAGGTAAATATTTAATTTACACTGGACAAAAAACCTATGAAAATTTGTTATATACATTAAGATCAACAATATTATATACATATATATTTCTATTTCATAGAAACATAATTATTAATATCTATCATATATCACAGTTAAAACGCTGTTATTTATTTTTTAGAAAAGAATCTCTCTCCAAAGTCATGCAAAGTATCACATACTTTCAACAATATATCATAGTAATTTTTATCTAATAACAATGTGTTACTATTTTTCACTTTTTTAAAAAAATTCGTTGTAAATATGTGCATACAACACTAATTATTTTTATTTAGTAATAAAAAATGTCCGTATAAGAATGGATTTTTGATTGACTGATAAATTCGCTTAATGAAATAACTTTCTTTCTTTCTCTCTCTTTCCCTCTCTCTTTCTTTCTTTTATTAATACGTAAATCTCTTAAAAATAAAAGTTGCATGAGTATATGTATAATTAATATTTTTCCTGAGATCAAATCCGATTAATTCTTCTGACTGAAGGTAAGTGTTTCTATAAATAAATCGGATATTATACCGATTTGACTGACTATTCTTTTTCTCTTCTCATCTTACTATTAATACTTATGTGTATACGAATGATTCAATATTGAAAAAATATCTGTTCGTTAGATATAATTATATTAGGAGAGTAGGCAATGTGCGAATTCGAAATATTCTTCGTATATGATAATAAGATAAATGATAAAGCGTAATGATCAATAACAAAACTATGAGCAATAATAATAAGTTTCGCGTTCTAGCACGATTCGATCTCCATTCGATAAGTTCTTCACGATAAGAAAATCTATTACGAAATTGTGGAGGTAGTTCAAATGTACTTTTTAAAGGATACAACGAACGATAAAAATCGTTCAATAATGCTCGTACTACTTCATTTTCTGTATTACGTGACGGATCCATATCGTCATTTAAACATATAAATTTTCTGTAATATATACAAAATTATAATTATATATATATAATATGTTATTTATTTATTTAATATATCAAAGTAAAACTTACTTTGGATCACGTCTAATTTCATCCAAGAGCTGCACAGTTAGAGATACGTTACTCGTTAACATTTCAAATATTTCATTTTTCCCAGCTTTTATAACTTCGTGTTTGTAACGTTTACATTCGCCAAATTTTTCCTCAATTTTTGACGCAACCCAATCACAATTTGATATTAATTCTTTAGATACTACAGGCTGTACATTTAATTAAAAAAAAAAATCATTATTATTTGTAAATATTATTAGTTAATAGATTTTATATCTTATTGTTTACTAACCAGAGTAGAATCTAAATATCTTTCACCAGGTGGTGCTTTTATATCTTCTTTAAGTATCAAATGTTTCGAACAATTGATGATTGAATCTTCAAACTCTACAACCAAATTATAATCTAATGGTAAAGGGTACAGTCTGGATAAAAGTGTTCGTATTTCTCTATCCGACCATGTTCTGAAAGTATATCAATATTATTTTATTATATTTATTACAAGTTAATAATATTAAATAAAATAATGTAATATTTCTTACCCTGATTTATCAGTATCGAATTTATCGAATATATCTCCAACCGGTATGTACAGGTTCTCGCTCATTAAAAAGTAGAAATATGAGAATGCAAATTGCATGTCTTCTGGACTTCTCACTTTATGACTAGAAGTTTTAATAAAATCAGACTCAAACTTTCTTTGCATATTATTAACAACCCATTTGTCTATCAAGTGTGGCATATGAGCTGGAACTTTTCTTCTGTCAAAGCCGTAAATTATATTATATATTTTATTAACATGAAGCAAGGATTCCGCATATGTATCAAGTTGTCTCTTTTTATGTTTCCATTGATCACTATACTTGAATTTATTTGACTTAATAGTGTTATTTCCTTGTACTAGATTAATGATATCATCATTGAAGTAGCGTTTAAATTGTATATGTAATTTAGTATGATTAGAATTTCCAAGTATATTATCAGGTAAGTCATTGCTATTGCTGAGTTGTATTGTTTTATTATTATCATAATATTCCTTGATATCGGAAAGCTTTTTAATATTAGTTGTAGAAGAACTATGATTCTTTGAATTTAATGTTCTTTGAGTAACCGATGTAATATGCACCGATGCAACTACAACGCTATTATTTATTACTTCCGAGTTATCATATAGCACAGTAGTAGATTTATTTTTATCTTCTATTATTTGTAAGTATTTATATGGATAATCATTTTCATCTTCAAATGGCTCGCTATCGGTAGATAATAAAGTAGAATTACAATCTCCGCCTAAATAGGAGAGATATTGTAATAATACAAATAAATCATAACATCATAGAAAATTGTAAAAGCCAATTACCATCAAATTCGCATAGAGTTGTATTGCATGCAGGATCGCATGACCCGTCACCTACCCAAGCCCATGGACAAATATCAGAACAATCAGGAACCCACCATGCTAGATACACTTTTTGACCGCCTGCTTGAGTTATAAAATCTTCTGGCCATACTTCAGCGCCAAGCATTACATCATCATTAAAATATAAGAACTTATCGGAAATACCAGGAATTCTAGAGACACAAAATAAATGACCCAATGTACAATTTACCCATTGTGTATTTTAAAATAAAAATAAATGAGAATTTGAGCAATATACCTATGAATATGACTTTCGATAGCTGGACTAGAAAAAGTTGGCAAATGACTTTTATCAAGAAAAATATCATCATGAGTAATAAGAGTCATCCTAGGATTATCCATATCCAACCAACTTGGAATCTGTCCATTGGTAACGATGTAAACATGTCTGACCCAAGGTGCATACATTTCTAATGATCTCAAAGAATATCTTAACTCATCTTTGTCACTGAACCTCGAAGAAACTGTATTACTGTCGGTAATAGGAATATGTTTTTGAAGACTTTTTAAAAAATGTGGATCGGATCCGTTAACCCATGTATAGACTACATCAATAGGTACATGCTGGCACAATTTCTTTTGAAAAGATTTCCCTAATATATTGTCATTGAAGGAATGAAAAACAGCTTCATATTTTTCTTTACTCCATGCTAACCATACCTAGAAAAAAGTCAATACTTTTACTAATTATTTGAAATTTTTATATAAATATATTAAAAATAAGAAATATTGTTAAATAGAAATTAATAAAATTATTTTCTATAAGAAAATAATAAAAGATATTTTTAATACTAGAACAAATCTAAAAATGACAACAATAAATCATTTTATAAATTTCCCTCCAAAATAAAATTATAATCATTCAAAGTTAAATATATAATAAAACTAAATAATAATTTTAATCGATAAAATTCAAAAGAAGATAAAAATAGAATATAATAAATGAAAAAGAAACAAAAATTAACACACGAAAAAAAATTAGTTACTCGCATGTCATCCTAACCTCTCCGAAATGTATGATACCGATGAATATGCAGGTAAATGCAATTAGTATTATCAGGAGCGAATATTTGTACGAAAGAATATCGTAACATCGTCGTTGCAACAATTTCCATGCGCTCATTATATTAAGAAATATTTTACACGTAATTGACATAGCCGGTAAACACTTTAAAGTCCATCCAGTAACAACACAATTCACGGCTCTTTGGCCGTGAATCATGCAAATTCAATTGATTTAATGGTTAACTTTGTGTTAGTGTCCTTTAAACTGATGAACTGCATATATATACATCAATGATATTTATTCCTCATAAAAGGTTAATTTATTACCAATACACCATTCGGTGTATACTAATAAAAAACTTGAACACATATACACACATACACAACAACACGCACGCACATCACATTTAATAAACCACTCTCACCACCACCCACGGTGGTCACCCCCAACAATAAAATGCAGTTAGTTCTCAATCGTAATAAAGTTTGCCGCATGCAAATCTATGATACTCTTCTGCGCATGTTTCGATTATCGTTAAATCATGCCTTTACGATTATCGATTTATTTTACGATTATAAATTTTTCGATTTTTGAAGTGAAAATTCTTAAGTTACGAGTAATGACAAAATTTTACGAAATGACACTAAAAAGAGAAGGGGAGAGCATAGAAATAAAAGAGACAGAAAGTAAAAAAAATATATATCCT
This sequence comes from Mischocyttarus mexicanus, assembly GCA_023678845.1. NCBI lineage: Eukaryota > Metazoa > Arthropoda > Insecta > Hymenoptera > Vespidae > Mischocyttarus > Mischocyttarus mexicanus. The sequence continues at coordinate 243,074 of JACGTP010000011.1, read as the reverse complement.
GAGAAATATATCCTGTGGGATAATAATCACTTATTTTTTTACATATTTTAGTAACATATTTTAATAACATAATCTGTAGACTCTTAAGAATAGTACGATATGCATATAAGTTAATAAAAATTATCTAATTTTTGATAAATAAATTAATTACAATTGTTAACTAATTATTTATTAATTTAATAAAGTGTTATTAAAATAAAAAACATAAAAAGTTTCATTTCAATCGCGTATGTTTTTATTAGTGCCTCTGATGATAGGCAACGTTTTATATTTCTTATTGATAATTTTACTCACGAACATCGTTGAAAAACTTTTTTAATACCCCTTACGACAGGCAATATCGTGTGTACGCATATGTACGACGGGGTTACTATATATAGTCAACTAAGTCTGGAGTGTTGCCTGTTGTCAGGCGCAATATCTAACTATAATTATAGATCAAATTTTTCTATCTTTTTTTTCTTTTGTTCAATGTAAGCAATCTATTAATATCTTTAATAGATATTTACAAATATAAAATACAATTTAATTTTCAACGTGTTTAAAAGTATTTCAAATGTATTTATTTATCTTCGTATATAGGTACAATCAATGTTTAAATAATAACTAAGAATAACGGTGAAATTACAATAAATATGCAAAATTTCTGATCGATTCATTCAATTAATTTACAATAAATACGATATGCGTGAAAAGTATTAAAATCGAAACGTTCAGAAATCGATGGTCCGTTTTGCTATTCCTCCTCTCGTTATTTTATTTTCTTGTTTTCTTTTCTTTTATAGAACTCTACCTAACGTCAAATTTGTACATTTTTTATCGAGTGTTTAAGCGTAATTGTTGCTCTTATAAAGAAGTATATGTACACTTAAATAATTTATAGACGTTGCGTTAAAGATCAAGTAGAGAAAAGTAAAACCTTATTTATTATAGTCTCGATAGTTTTTCTATTCATATTACTTTCTTGTCAAATGTAGCGTAGAAATCGTTAAATTGTAATTGGTCATCAATAAATAATTTATGTTATGATAAATCCGCTGATTTTACTATCTATAGAAAAAAAAAACTATAAAAGAATGATTGATTTTATTGGCCACAATAATTCTTCCTAATGACGTTTAATCAATCTTTCGTTTGCTTTTTGAGCATAATATAAAATAATATCCCCTAACCAACGTATCTTAACAATTTGTACAAAAATAAGATACTCATGGCTTGAATTAATTTACGTAACCAGTACAACCTGTAACATAGAAAAAGACAAAAATATCAATTAGATGTAACAATTAAAGAAAATAAATAAATAAATAAATAAATATTATTATTAAAACTTACTTGGAAAGTCGACTTCGTGCTTTGTTCAAAGAATCCGGATGATCCTTTAAAATATATCTTCTAATACCCAAGGTATACTGACGCGTATACGCATCCCAATCGATGTCCTTGAAGTCAACACGAAAATGATTACAATCGTTCATAGTTTTAACATGTTTAATCAAATCCATCATATTGTCTAGAGCAAAATCCCATTCGTGTAAGGCGAAAAATGATCCAACTTTTGCAGCTCGATCGATACGTTTAGACATGTTCAACATCCTGTGTAATAAAAGATGAACAAATCCTATGTAGATATGTTCATATTTATCGATTTAAGAGTTACCTTTTCTTTGATAATATTTACATCGGTTTACTACCCTGACATATTAATAATACATCCAATAAGAATGCAGGTACAAAGTGTAATATAACGACTATTATTTTGTGAATTAATTTGTTGGTTCTAATCGCAACGTTAGGATACCACATAACGTATTTCGATGGAGATTCTATTACATGTTTTCTTATATGTTTAGCAAAATCTCCCCAACTGTAAAAAATATATAGAATAACAAATATGAGATTAACGTTGGGTTCATGGTTCAATATTTTATTAATAATTTTTATTTTTTTTTTATTAATAAATTACCTGATAGGATTGCTAGTGCTACTCGTACAATTGTAAACTTGTATGGAACCGTTACGATGTATCGTACCATGCCAAGCTGCACATATCAACGTATCAACAACATAATCGACAGGTACAACATCAATTTTCAATTTTCTATCCCCGTATATACTCCTAATGGTACCTCTACCGATTTCAGTTATAATACCTACAAAATACAAAGTATAATAATGAACAATATTTTATATTAGGATAGTATCTAGTTTTTTTATTTCTTATTATATATATATATATATATATTATTATTATTTATATAGATTATATAAATTACTTATACAAATAATTTATATATAATCCTCCCATACCTGTGATACCATATAAATTATCTACCCATCCTGGAAGTGGTTCTTGATAAGCAGCACAAATTATACTAGGTCTAACTATAATAGTTGGTAAATCAATTCCTTTTTTCGATACGAGTTCTTCCGCTATACCCTTTGTTAATGTATACGTATTTGGATGTTTTTCAAGTAATTTTGTTTCCAATACTGTTAATGTATCATCATCGAGATTTTCACACATATCCATGATGACTTGCGGCGTTATTTTCGCTCTGTAAAATTATTTAATTTGTCATTATTAAATTTTTTTCATTTTATATATAAATATATATTACCATTCAAACAACAATTAAATTAATTACATTTCTTTTTTTTATTTGTTATAATAAAAATATTAACTCACTTATAAACGAGTTCTTTTACTTCGTGTTTATCAGCGTTACTGTAAGCTGTACTAACATGAACAAAGCTTTTAAGACGGCTTATGGATTTACATAAATCTAAAATCCTATCCGTTGCTCTAATATTCAACTTTACGGCTAATTTGAGTGGTTCGGTAAAACGTACAGTAGCTGCACAATGGAAAACTATATTCACGGTTTGAGTTAACGTTATTTTATCTTCGTGACTCAAACCCAAGTCTCTTTCGCTAACGTCTCCTTCTATCGGATAAACTTTGTTTATTAAATCGGGATGTTCGCAACGAATGTTATCGAAAATCTGTAAATTAAAATCTGTTAGCGTATCGATATTGTTCCTTAGTCGTAAAATAATGAATTAGATATAAACATATGGATTAAAGTTAAGTAGAAAGTTATGCAATCGTCAATGATCTAAAATTGAATTTAATTTGATTAGAAGATTTTTATTAAAAACAACTTAAGGTGACATTATTACTATTTGATATTTAATTATATTTAAACACATTGAATGATAGAAGGTTAAATAATTATTTAGTAATTTTGAAGAATTGATAAAATTACTTGGCCTATTTTTTCCCTATCTTTTCATATTTTATGGTATTGAATAAAACATTAGTCTTACCCCTAAAGGTGTATATTATTAATTTAAAATAAAATATGTAAAACACACAGACACACACACACACACACACACATACACAAATAAAACTCACCGAATTATTCATGAGGATCTTAAATCTTTCTTTAACTATTTGACCCTTTTTTGGACGGATCAGTAAGTAGATCTTGCTTAATCGAGAACAGGATCGTAAAAGTTTTTCTATGAGAGCTTTTCCGACAAAACCAGTTGCTCCGGTTACGAATATTACTGAATCTGCAAAGAAGGCCTCGATCGAAGTACCACTGGTCTCATCTCTGATACATTCCGAATCAGTGTACGCACTTGTTGTACCCATTTTGATGATAACTCAACAAATTCTTCCTTCCTTAACTCTTAACCAACAACAATAAAAATAAACAAGAGATAACGATAAGAGATATAATAATTATCGTTAGAATTAATAGATATTTCATTTTTTTGCATCGTTATCAATTTATATTGAATTGATCAAAATAAGTATTATAAGGAAATATTTAATTTAAATAATAATAATAATAATAAAATATTTTTCATTTAGACACAAAATATTCATTCATTTAAATATAAATTAATAAACATCCCTTACATTACTTATTAAAAAATCCGAATATATAAAAAAATTCTATCATACTTAATTATTGATTATTTACAAATTATTTATTAGATTATTATTATTTTTCTTTTTTTCTTTTCGAGGAAAAATCGATGGGTGTTCCAGAAAAAAAACATACTTCTATTCTATCATAATCTTTGATTGATTTCTTCCTAGAAAAAAAAACCTACTACACTATCTTATGATTTATGTGTCACAAGAACGATGTTAATGTTTGTTCAAACATTCTAAGATATTGATTGATCTATTTATATAAATATATATATATATATATATATATATATATATATATATATTTTTTTTTTTTGCTGTTGTTCGTTATTTTCTTTAATTATTATTACGAATTTGTATTCGTATTGTTTGTCTAAAATAATTTGATGAAAATACCATAGGGACAGTTCACGTTGTTATGCCCTCACTATTCTGCGAACTGTATGTGGATTATAATTACTTGCTAACCACGCTGTTATAGGATCCTAAATCTTTGAACTGCATGTAAATTATAAAAGAATGCTTCTGAGAATTAAAAGACAAAGCATCTGAAAGACAGCGAGCTCAACATTGCCTTTCTTTTTATTCACTCTATTCTCGACTTCTAAACTGTTAACACGTCTTATTACTAAAGAAATATATATATTCTTAAATCTTTATATTTCGACTTAAAAAGTGTCAATTCTTCCACCTATCCTTAAATAAAATAACGTATCTCGAAAATCGAATACGTTCTCCGGCATAATAACGTGAATAAGATCGATCGAGATGAGATATTCTTTCTTGAATAAATTCACCTATCCCTCCAAGTTTAACTATTCCTATACTTATGCGTACTCTAGAAAACTTAAACTAACATATCGGAAATATAAAGAATTGTTTCGGAACTTTTCTTATGTTAGCATATTATACTTGCCAAGCAAAAACGTCATCTTTCTAAATACATTATTTATAAATATCTATGAAAAAATATTTGGCATCATATTGTTTCCTGTATAGACTATATCATTTATTATAACAACAAAAACGTATTATTGCACTTAAAATTTCAAATACATAGTTATGAATAAATAAAGTAGTTTCAATCGGTTATCATTTTACCGTGACATTTGTTTTTATTTTTAACTACAGGAAAAAAATACGACTAACTACACTCACATAAAATTTTTGAAAAAAAAAAAAACATTTTTTTCAAACAATAATTATTGTAATCACATTTCGACTTTGAACTGTAATATTTTTTCAACTTAGGATATAACACTTCCATTAATTCATGGAAACAAAAATCCATTAAATTTCCATTCAAGAAAAAAATGAAAACTTATCAACTTTAAAAATGATCTTGAAAAAAAATTCTTTTCCAGCACCGAACATGAGGCGAACAGGGGGCGAGACTCCATTATTAAAATAGTATAAATTGATCCTGACAAGAGTTTTCCATAAAAGTAAAAAAATAAAGAAGATATTTCTGTTGGTTTTATTGGATAACTCAGTATTTATATAATACGTGTGCACCCGTAGTATAATATATTATAAAAATAAATAATAATTATAATTTGTGTACGATTTCCAATAAAACGGTTTTGTAAAAAGACTATAAATACGTCGGGTAGGATATTACGGTAAGAGATGACAAGAGTTTACATACGGCACATTAATGGGCTGGTCTCTTGGTACTATAAATATAGTTACCTCCATGTAAATGCAAAATGTGGTTACAAATGTACAATAAAGAATGAAGCACAGGTACGAGTTTGCTATACTCCTTTCAACAATGTGAACGTGCGCATGGAAAGCATGTCACAAAATAATCGATGTCGCCATACCTATGCATGATAAATATCGAAATGTCGCCCTTTCCATAACCCATATTTCACGCTTATCTATTTTTCTATGTAGATGTGTATGTATATATATATGTATCCGAGACTTCATATTATGCTAGTCAATGTCAACGACGGAATTTTCTTTGTCGATTTTTTTTACATTTTTCTAACAAAATTATTATAACATGATAACGTAAATTGGTTATTAACTTCCTTGCCTTATAATTGCATTATAAAGCATGTTCATAATTTATGGGTTAGTTATTTCAAATACAATGTTAAAGGTATTTTATGAATATAATATGTAATATGTATATTGTATTGTATTTATTCTAAAATAAAATAAAATAAAATAAAATAAAATAAAATATATCAAATAATATATATGAAAATAAATATTCTTTTAGTTTTTTTTTATTACATTATGTATAAATTATTTAAAAAATTATTTATCAGGAAGTTGTAAACTAACTATTGTGGCTTATAGAAATTATTCAAACTTTCGTCACGAACAATTTGTTCATTAAATCAAAAATAACATCAATATTTCATATAATAAAGTTTGGTGGTATATCCGCGGTCTATAGAACAGGGAGAGAGGGGGGGGAGTAGGTAATTTGTAGGCCGCAGGCCATATGTGGTTTTAATTTTACTTGTCTATTCTCATAAGGTAAAAGATGATCCTTCCTAAGAAAAAACCGTCTTTGATGTTTATTAAACATAAAATATGGTTGCCAGTGAACATAAGTAGTCAAAGCTGATTAATTGATTGAATGAATCATGGTGAGGATCGTAAGAACTATTCAGCCCGCTGCAATGAAGAAGTTACTCACTTCTGACTTTTATATTTTTGAACTTGAACATTTAAATAAAAAAAAAATTCCAGTTCGATCATTATTCACTCCAACATTAACATTATAAAATCATGAAATAAATGTGTATATCTCAATACATATGAGTGCTTGAATTAATTATTGCAATCGAAGAGAAACATTTGCATTGCGTCGTCTTGGTTACACTCGAACTCGTTACGTTCACAACAAACCTTAAGGTGTTTTGAAAAGGAAATGTGATGAGGAAAATGAATGCAAAACAAACGATGACTTAAAAAAGAAAAAAAGAAGGAATAAATCGAAATTTAATAAGAACGAATAGAGAGAGAGAAAAAAAGACAATACTTTTTAATGAAAAACTTGATGAATATTTTTCAATATTTTTTTTGGATCGAATGTTTTAAAAAAACCAAACGTTCAAAGTATACTTTGAATATTTTGAATCGATATAAATAATAATTGATCGATATTTATATAATGCGAGTAGAATTGTTTTAGAAGTTATGATACTGTGGATAGAGTATTCTAACCATTTTTATTTAAAATATTGATCGAAATAAAATATGTAAAATATTGATCTTACAAAATAACAGTTACGAATAAATAAATAAATACATAAATATAAAAAAATATTATATGAAATTATAAATACAAAAAAAAGGGGAAATATGTCGCTGATATATATTTTTAGAAGTTAAATGATAAAAACATTGAAAAAAAAAGAAAACTAAATATTTTTTCGCGATGTTATTTAATATTATACATTTTTTTTTTGTTATTGTAATAAATAGGTATAGAGAGAACGATGAGACGATGAAAACCGAATCGATTTCCCTTTATCGACGTTGTACCGAAGCGCAGACATTCGGCGCAAGAGAAGAGAGATTCGGGAAATACGATGAAATCAAATGAAAAAGGGAGTAGGGCCACTTTCAAAGGGACCACCCAACCTATCGGATAATTCGCAAAAAAAGAAAATGGCCGTGACAATATATTTGAAAATTAAAAAAAAAAAAAACAACAACTATTATTTGGATAGTTGTTAAAAGGAAACACGACTCCTATGCTCATGAATCGGCACGTGATTGAATGAGTATAGAAATAAATATAAAAAAAAAAGAAAAGAATAGAAAATAAAATTAATATTTAAAAAGAAAAAAAAAAATGATTTTAGCGCGCATGGAATTAGTTTCTATTCGTTGTGAATCCAAGAACAATAATAAAAATCGTTAACAACGTTAGAATACGTTGCGGTTTATTTAGACTTTTTATCGCGTTAGATAAACTATACCAAGAAGGTTTGCCGATTATAAAATGTATTTTCATAATCTTTTACGCGCTTTTTTCTTACACGTTGCGCGCATAAATTTTTTAATCTTCAAGTTGCAAAAAAGAAAAAGGATAAAGAGAAAGAGAGCGGGGGGGGGGGAGATTAACATAGTAGTCGATATAACATTATCAATGCGTTCGTTATGGCTTTTTCGTCCTATTGACGCAAAATGATATTGAAGTTATTTGATTGAAATATAACAGTACAAAAAAAACTCAAGCAAAGTGATCTCGTTTACGTTTTTCCTGCTTTTATTTTTCTTCTCTTTTATCACGTATCAGAATTCAAAATAATTTCTTCCTTAGTTGCGGTGTTATCTTCATCAATGATCCAACTCAAGCGGATAATTTTTCTTTACAATGGTGTAATAAATTCTATATTGAAATAAAGAAGAAAAAAAATAGACAAGTAATAAAATAAAAATAAATAAATATATTGGAGAATGGATCCATTTGATAAATGTATTATTAATTATTAATAGAGGAACTCTACTATATCCTTTTATTTCTTTATACTTTTAAAAGTATTTACACAAAGTTATTCGTTATTATCTAATTATTCTTTCGAAGAACTATTGTAATATCCAAGGATAAAACTGCACAACGATTTCTTTCAATTCTTATCTTATCACCTATGTATAACGTATTCGCACAACCTACTTTGTCGTGTTTAAATTTGACTATATTTTTGTAACACAAGAAAAACTAGGTACGTAATACGTAAATACTATGTATATGGATATCTAAATATATATACGTATACGTACAAATATATATAACTATCATAAGCTTAACAGGTTGCACTTCGTAGTAACGTAGGAACGTGCGCCATTAAACATACACACACATACATACACGTAAGTAGGAGATATTGACAGTGAGTCTATAATCTCTTTGAGCTTTCTATCGGATTTTATCTTTTATTTGACTTTTTTTCTCCACGTATGATTGTGTGTGTGTGTGTGTGTGTGTGTGTCAAACGTTTAGACGAGCGATTAAAACTCAAATATCGAAACGTAAGGAATTACGCGTGTATACGGGTCTTACCGTTTATAAAATTAAAATCAAATATTTTTTTATTTTTATGCATTTAAAAGGACAGATTGAAGGATGGTGTACGAGAAAAAGATAAAAAAAAATATTGCAAATGGTAATAATAATAATAATAATAATATTTTCTTCAATCCTTATAGTATTCTCTTTTTCCTTCTATTCTTTACCGGGAACTTTTATTCCGATAGACTTTCGCAGAAAGAGTTTATCTTCATCGATAGTGAATATCGAAGAAAGGGCACAGAGCTAGTAGCGACACGTGCAACCTTGTACTTCATGTCATTATCACATATACGTATATACTATTATATTTTCTGCTATGTGCTCGCGCGTCCTTCGAGACGTGCGCAATTGCATCTGCGTGTTAAAAGTATGGTTGCAAAAAATAACTCAATATGGTGTAAAAATGAATTAATAATTAAATATAGGAATAAACAATTAAATAACAGGAATAAGAAAGAAAGAAGGGGGAGGGGGTGGAGAGAGAGGGAGAAAATAAATAAATATAACGAAAATGATAAATCTCGGTGTATATTGTATTTTTAGAGAAAATAATAATAATAAGAAGAAACAAAGGACGAAAAAAAAAAATATAATATCTAGATACGTGTACATTGAAATAATAAAAAAGGATTGAAACATACCCCGTCCGTTTTTGTCTTCACTTCAAATATACATATATCCCTATGGTTTTTCCCTATGGTTTTCCCTATGGTTCCTCCCTCCTTGTTCTATCTTTTTCTATGGCCACCCCCCACCCCTAAAAATGGATCACACCCTTTTTGACTATCTACTACTACTACTAGTTAAACTAGTTCATCCTTTAAACGTAACACAAACTATGTGCAAATTTCAGCCGGTAGAAACACAAACTATTTAACTACACTCTTTTTCTCCCCCTTTCGACCTGCCTTACGGACGGAAGGGGCAAAACTGACTCTGTCCACGCCTGCGAATCGCTCCATGCTTTGATAGTACATTGATGTACCGCCAGATGGAACATCTCTAAGGGTTAATTTTGCAAGGGTTGCACTTTCGTTTACCCCGTCAGTAATTATTCCTTTGTTTGCCGATTATCTTTCTTTTCTTTCGTATCTTTTTTAAAACGTTCTTTACGGGTAAAATAAGCACCAGGCTTATTGAATTGTTATTTGATAATAGAGAATATTTTGGTATTTAAAGAAAAAAAAAAAGAAAAAAAGAACATTGGTTTTATACATAATCAACATCGTTTGACTTTTCTTTTTTTAAACCAAATTTCAAATATTCTTTTTCGTCTAATGAAATAATTTTTCGATTTTTGATAAATAATTTTAGGAGGATGATAAAGATTTTCATCGAAACATTATAAATGACGTTTAAACATTTTGGAAAATTTCAATAACTTACTTTGTTTTTTTCAGCTCGAATCTTCCTCCCTTAGATATGAATATTTTTTTCAGTAGTGAAGTACGAAGAAATGGTTTTAACTTTAAGTTCGCGTCGATAGTTACTTTCTTCAATGACTGTGAACTTCCCACCATTTAGATCTTGCTTTATACCTTATATCCCCTCTACTTCTTCCTGCAAATAAACATACAAGATGTGCTCTCATTTCTTTCATGACTAATAAGGATACATATAGTAGCTTTGACTAATATTTTGACTTAAATTTAATTAAATAACTATTTTGTAAATAATATATATATATAATCAATCTTTTTTTTTTTTTATTCCGAGTATGTACATTTTTTACAAAGACGAAGTTCGTGGCACAAAATTAATATTTTGCCAATTGATAACGAAAAATTTAGTTTCTAGTTGCAATTTTTATTTTTATTTTTTAATCTGACAAAATAATGGAGTATATATAAACGAAATGTTCAATTTTTTGACGGTCACCAATGTATTAATATCCAGTGACCTTATAAGTTTCCAATAAATTCACGTTCGAATTTTTTATTTTTAAATTTCAAACAATCTATAGTAAATATTGTGTTACGCACCAATAACTGCGAGATAAAAAATATATGTGGTTCGATGGCTTCTTCGGAATATTGCATTGATATTTCGAGATATTAAAATTAATAATATAGGAATGAAATCTAAATAATCATTTTAAAGAAACTATGAAAGCACCTTCATTGAAACTTAGAAATTCAATATTTTCCTCGTGTTTTCTCATCCAACGAGGATAGCTTTAAATTGTTAAATTGAGCCTGGAGTAACTGCAACCCGATCAACGAGCTTGCAAGTTCTATTCGTATACTCCCTGTTTTCCCATTATATACTATTGCAAATAAATTATATTTTTAACAATTATCATTTTTATGAGGTTTAATTTTGTAAATATAATTTTAAACAAAAAAGATATTATTAGTCGAAACATAACATATTAATATATAAAATTTTTTGTCTCTTTATTTTTTATATTTATTTAATAAAAAAAAAATGAAATCTATAAACAAGGATGATGATAAATATCGTATCTGTAAAATAAATATCAAAAATTATTTAGGTTAAAATACGCAGGAACAAAGTTCAATTAAATGCACGTCATTGGGCATATCGTTTATTCCTTCCTCGAAATATATTCTTTTATTAGTTCGTACAATTTTTTCATTTCAGTTACGTCTGACTTTAACAAGGAAAAGATCTAATCTGTTCTGTGTCCGTGACCATCGTCAGTGATTGAACCTTATTTTTGTTTACAATCCGATTTGCTGAATAATAATAACTGCAAATTTCTGACGTAAATTCATCATATTTCCAATTAATTATTATCTTTCAGACATCCTGTATTGGAGCCATTACGTATAAAATCATATTTTAACGTATCAACAACAATATTACATAAGGTTACAATATTATATTATACAATATTATTTTATATTAGCGTAATTGTAATATTGAGATTTATATTTTTTAAAACATTTGGATATATTAAATAATTATTAATTTTCTTGCAAAATTAAGTTAAATATATAGATAATGCAGATCTGAAATTTCTAAATACCACGAGGTGTTATTGAAGTTTCTTGGAAAAATATTATTATTTCGTCTTATCATAAGTATCACATTCGGTGGAGGAAAAAAAATTATCAATATAAAAGAAGTGAACTAATTTACGAATAAATTTACCATTTGCATCATAGCTCTTAATACGTGACTAACTTCATAAATCAAAAACAATCAACTCAAATTCGAACCACTTTTTCTATGTATCACTTATTTCGTTACGAGAAACAAAAATAATTCTTTAATTTAAATTTGAATTGGAAATACCAAGAAGGTCCAAAGACGTCTTGAATAGAAATAAAAAAGGGGTTATAAAATTTATTGATAATACACACGTAATAGTTTTGAATTTCTTCAAGTAATGGATTAAATAGGAAGAAATATAATCTAGTAAACGTTCTTAAATTTTGTTGATTTAATTCAACTATGTGTAAACACGTTTATTATTGTATCTTTCATGATGTCATACTTCGTACATTCACTTTCCAATCCTGCAGCTTCATACGGATCTGTTTTCGTATATGTGTGTCAGTGTGCAATTAACGCATTCTATGCATACGCATAAATAAATGCAAGTAAATAAATAAGTAAAGGATAACCCATTGCCTAATATCATTCGAACACACACACACACACACACACACACAAACAAACATCAGATTTCTTCGTCATTCCTCGTTCATTTAATACACTTGCTTACTTTGTTTCTATAAATAAAATTACTCCAGCTATTTTTAATCCAACGTGACGTCACCATTCTCCTTCCCTCTCCACTCATAAATGAAGCGAAAGAACATGCATCAACGAGAGAGAGTTTCTTGACCGATCGAGTCAAGACTATACCAAGTTAAATTAGAAAGAGAAAGAGAACGAGGTAGAGAGATAGAAAAGTGATCCGGAAACTGACCTTACCGTTTTTTTCATCGTATCTGAGGAAATGGTAATTTATCGTCACTGATATTTTTGTTCACCGATATGATACTATTACATAAGATTGAATATTTTTATTCAATAGAAAGAAAATGAATGAAAATGTGTAATGATGAATTCGATCGGGGAAGAGGGAGGGGAGATTTCCACTTATTAACGTATCATTTTTTTCTTATTATGACCATTAATATTAATTATATCATTACTATTAATGTATTCGAACAAAAAGTTTAATCTTCATTGTTACATACGTAATTAACAAGGTTTTTTTTTCTTTTTATGTATTTTAAAATTGTTACAGAATTATAGGAAAACAATGAGTAAACATTGTTCTAGAATAAATAAACTAAATAATTGTCGCATGTACATTGATGTTTTAAAAGTATGATGTAAAATGATGTATGATGTAAAATGTTAGATGATGCAAAAACGGATCCTTGGTGATCAGGGGAGAACGTGCCCGGATTTTCCCACCTTAGCGAAAGTTGTTTCATCATGGGATTGCATACCTGCTAATCCATACACGTAATCTGCCGTTCATTCTTGAACTTTTATAAATCATTTCTAACGAAATATCAATTTCCAATCATTATTTCTTTTGAATTCCTTTTGTTACATTAACTTGTAACTAGATCGGGTTATCGTCATACGACCTGGACACATTACGAATAATAACAAATTCTATTTATAATTCTCGACAAACAATCTAGTTTTTAATGTAAACATATGAAAAAAAAATAGATGGTTTTATTTTTAAAGATAGTTACAACAATAGCAATCATACAAATTATACTTTAATAAGGAATCCATTATATTCAAACTCAGAAATTAAATCTTTATAAATACCTAATATCTTTTTCGTGTATGTAAATAAATTTTGTATTCCAAAAGTTGTAATATTATTTATGTATTATATTAGGTATAAATTCTTACTAAAAAAAAACGATACTAAAAGTATTAAAAAATATATATGAATTAATAATCATTTTGTTGAATATCTAATTAAAAAAAAAAAAATTAATAAACATATATTTAAAGTCACATATATATGTGATTTTAATATTACATCAAATTATAAGAGATTAGAATGAAATGATGCAATTAAACAAGACCCCCTACTAAGTCTAGCGTGTCGAATAAAGTGTTCAAGATAAAGACCTGTCGTTGTTGATCTTTCTAATTGTAAGATAAAAGATAACAGTCTCGACGTTTTATGTATTATCGTTCAGGCAAAATCGGTTAGATAAATCGCATAATTGCTTACTATGTTTGAGAATGGGAATGCTAATCGTACACAGAAACGGAGGCACGTATGTGTGACGCAATTTCAGTATGGGGGCGTGTTCTTAAAAATATAATCACTAGATCTGTATCTTGATCAAAAGTGAGAGCGAGAGAGAGAGAGAGTGAGAAGAATACACGAAAATCGAAGAAAGAAAGAAAATAAATTTCTGACGTAGCCGACATTTATCGATAGCACAATTTTTTGTTCTTTCTCCGTGTCTGACAACAGCCGGTCGTGTCCTACTTCGAACCGTATCACATTTGCTAAGTCACTCATTTCACTGTTCTTGCAAACATTTTTATAACTTGTAAGAGAGATTAGTGAAATAATATTGAAACTGTCTGACTTAATAAATAATAAAAGATTTAAAAAAAATACTTTTTGCATTAATTTTTTAATTTAATTTCTAGTTTTATTCACTCTGCTTACTATATTCATAAGATTAATTATTCGTTAAGTATTTGAGAATAAATATTGAGTATTTGTAATAAGATATCGGTATGGTATTCCTGTACAACGTACTTTAGTGTACTTGATTAGTTTTTGATCGAGCCGTGTATTTATTCTTTGTACGAGAATTACTGTAAAAACCGTAAATGAAATACACTGAGTGATAAGGCAGATGAAATAATTAAACAAAATAGAAAAATTAGAAGATTTGACTATGAAATAGATTGAATTTCGAATCAATGTAAAATTGAGAATTAAAATTCAAAAGTTTAATCTCTTACCGATTCCTGCTAATTATACGTTGCCTCAATCAGATCATGCAAAAAATGCTATTAAGTTATAGACTCACCGTTCCACTTTTAACTTATTAATTTATTTTCAGTTTTTCTAAAATTCCACCATACACAAATTTAAAATAAAATTAATTAAACTAGATATACTAAATACAAAGTATAAACTTATTAAGTAACTAATCTGAACGTAAAGGATTTCTGCAGAGAAGTAACGTGTGATAATTCTGAGTATTATCTTTCAAATCTTTTCTAATGTTCTCTTTCTGCTGTATTTATTCCTTCGGTTAGAAGTCTGTTTTTATATAAACTCTTTATTATTAAACCAGAATTTTAATGCTTACCAAGTTAATTACTTAAACATCGAACAAAAAGTCAATCATGATAAATGTAAGTGTTTTTTAACATAAAAAAATATAATTTATTATTAATGCTAATCCTTAGAACAATAAATCCTTGAAAGTTAGTCTTTTATTCTGACCTAAGACCGCTTCCTCATACTGCATGAATATAATCTTTAATAAACATGTTATAAAATGTAAAACATGATTATGTAAATCTAATACAATACGGATGCAATTTTAATCCAATTTTGTTTCTATCCGAAATATTATTTATCTGATAATTCAAATGATTTACAACACTGATCATTTACTTTATAATATATTGGTCTTATACAAATAGAAGCAATATTTCTTTTTCCTACATTTTTCTCGTCGAACATTTATAAAACTCTTGTCTGCATCTTTTCTTCAAATTATTTAACAAAAACTACTAATCGTAGAAAAACTTTTAATGATTCGATATTTCCTTGTCAACTCGTAATATTGTAACACTTATAATGTAAAAAAGAAGAAACGTAGTAAATTTTAGCAGTAAGTACGTTTTCAAAAAAAAAATAATTTATAAAAAATTTCTACAAATTTTCACCCAGTAAAATTTTTTAACAATATCTTTACAATATCTCACATCTTATAAGATACTTACGTAACAAATTTCCCCTGATAACGGTATATTGTAAAAAATTAATTAATTGATATATGATTAACATGAACAAGATCTCGGATAGTTTTATATAATTTTCCGCATTAGAATAATTTTTATAAAAACAAGTTTCTACGGTAAATAAAAAGTATGCTTTGTACTTAATACGTGACCTAATGTATGGCATTGCTTTTAACGCATGCTAAACTTAATCTATTCATGAAAAAAGAAAAAGAAATAATTCAATCATTTTTTCAGTCACGAAACTTGTAATAATTCTATGAAAAATGTATACACAAAAAAAAACCCGAGAAATATAATTGAAACATTTTTTCTTTTTTTTTCATTTTAATAAAGGTTCTATATCTATATCTATTTCACGCTTACATAGATATATCTACTATATCATTACAAAGAAATGAAATCTCCCTTGACAATATCGCGAGTATTCCGTCTGCCTCGTAAAGCCGACACGTTTATTGTATTTTTTTTTTCAAAAGTACAATGATAACGTTCGCGTTGTACCACGTTCCCATATCGAAATTCATTAATGTAAGTTATATCTTTATTGGTTGCATGATTACCCTCCAGTATGTATGTGCAGAAACGATATGGAAAATTTTATTAGCAATAAATCAAATAAATTAACAAAAAACAACATTTTTTCAATCGTAAATAAATAGCTTTTTTTTTATAAAAATAACGGTATTATTAAGAATATTACCAATGATAAATAACATCAATTAACAATAAATGTATCTATGCGTGCACTCAATTTTTTTTATCACAGTAGGTCAAGTATTTACAATTTTATACATTCTATGTTACATTTATAGCAAAAAATATGCCATATATGCAATAAGAATTCTTTAATTACTAAGTAATACTGTAATTTGTAAAAAATTTTTCCATGAAGTTTAAAATCATTCGATCCATCGTGATAGTTTTTGTGTTAAAAATACGAATACAATTAAAAATTTTTTCTTTTTTTTTCTTTTTGACCTAGAAAGAGAGAGAGAGGATTGCTCCTTTATTTAAATTTAATTCCTGTTTATCTTAACGACCCTGAACAATGTATATTGGTTATAAAAAAATTATCAAATAAATAAGAAGTAGAGATTCTCACACATAAACAAATCAGCTAATAAAACAATTTTCGTCAACTAAATTTATTACATTGTCGTCTTTTCTAACATTTCTATTATTAATTTACCTACCATAAGTCAGTCATGCCTATTTATTCTTTTATTTGTTTCCGATACGACAATTAATAATAATACGTTAAACGATTAAGTATAAATTTATCAGACTTTTAAATAGTAAAGTAAAAACAAAAGAAAATAATTTGATTTTGATAGATCGGTTAATTTAACATTAATAATAAATATAAAAATTTAATAAAAAAAAATTAACGATTATCCTCATATTTCCTTAAAGTGTTTATTTCATTGAGAGATGATAGAGATCCAAAATCAAAAAAAAGAGAGAACAAGAGAAAGAAAGATGGTGAAAATAAATGAGACAGCTTCTAAATTCGCCCGTTGAATTATTTCCTGTTCGGAACTCCGCACATGGCCGCACGTGTAACGTATATTAACCTATCTATACATATTTTCGAATTCTTTCCTCGTGCGAGGCACGCCTACGATCACAATTTTGAACAAGCTGCTAGGAGTTCCAACTTGATGTATCATACATTGTCTTTATAAACGTTTTCCACGAATTACGTATATATATATACTTTGCCTAAAAACTTTACACCGATTACGCAAGAAAATCATTTCCCATCCCACGTTTCTACGTTTTCGAAGAAAACGCAGCTCGATCATGTACATCTATAGTATGATCGAATTTTCCGATTCACGTCAAAGGAAATCTAAATTAATGTTTCCTGGAAAATATTAAGAAAATTTCATTTTCATTCACAATTGCAAGATATTCGAAACTATTATTTCTTTTATATTTATACATGGTATATATATATATATAGATCCTATGTGAATATTTTGAATTTTTCTTTTTGTAGTTATTTTTAAATTATCACGTGGAGAACAGTCAGGCACAATTTCTTGTTCCACTACTATAATTTAAATAAAATTAGAAATATATTAGGTTGGCGACCTTAATTCCAAGAAGATGATTTTTTAAATCCATCTCTTTTTTTATTATCTTTGTTTTCTTTTTTTGTTTTTTCAAAATGTTATACTAGAAGCCAAGGAATTTTTGTTTTGTAAAATAAAAAATGAAAAAAGAAAAAAGAAAAAAAGAACAAAAATATATTTTTAAAAGCTCTCAAAAATTCTTGGTCCATTTTGTATTTAGAAAAACGCGATCTCCGATCTAACGAATAGTCATTAACATTCAAAAAAAAAAATAAAATAATGGTTTATTACCATTGTCAATAAAAATTAATCTACACCGAAGATCAAACGTTTAATTATCAAATTTCTTATCTTCAGCATACCTGGAACGTTAACACTACGAGATTCCCAATGACAATTTTCTAAATAATACGCAATGCATATAATGCATTTATGTGTTTCATAGAACATTAATCATCTAATTACTTGACCTCGATAAAAATTAACTTGGACATTTTTGTTCCGGGAAGAAAACGTAGAAAAAAAACATGAAAATTACATCGAGAGGTTCGATAACTATCTGACTATTCATAGACGGTGGAATACTGCGTGTCAAGTGAACTGTTTAATTGGTTCTACCACTATCTAACCATATATGTACATATATATACCATTATAAAAATTTCAAACAACGTATATGTCTCATTGATACCTTAGTGATCAAGATAAACAGAATGTCTCATTGAAATCAATTCGCACGAGTATCATAGATAATTTTCATTAAATAAAATATAATTATAAAAATTATTTATCATTTATTTATCATGTATATATATATATATATAATTTACTCGCTATTGCGTAAATTACAAACCTAACTTTTAAAATATATTAGATATTGTCATACATAAAAAAAAAAAGAAAAAAAATAAGAAAAAAGTAGATTAAGAATAAATTGTATTTTCATTTAAAATATAAATCAAGATCGTAAAATAATTCCACTTATATAATATGTACATTGATATCTGTACATGAAAATGTCAAAATACTTCAAGAATCACCTACGTGATCGTGTATTTTTCCTTAAAAGAAAAATAAATTACTTTCCGTACCGTTTATTCCGATACTCACATAGGGAAATAATATTACAACATCAAGCGGAATTATCTTGATCGAAGTTAGGAAATTCCATTATGTTTATTTAAAACTTCATTTGTATCTTTTTAATGCGATTTTACACATAACCATGTTGAGAATGCACATCATCGCGGATAATCAATGCTATTTATTTCTTTCATGATAAATAAGGGAAGTCTAGTCAAGTATTTCCAATGTCTCGGATAAACTAAAAGAGAAAGAGAGGGAGTGAGAAAAGAAAGAAAGAAGGAAAGAGAGAGAGAAAGAGAGAAACATAGAAAACCACCTGTTGCAGCTCGAGCACGTACTTTGACCGGAGTACACGTAAACATTTAGTAGATTAATAAATCTGAGAAGCTATTTTTTTTTCTCTCTTTCTCTTTCTCTCTCACTCTCTCTATCTCTTCTTTCTATTGTTATCATTTATACATTTCTTACAAAATTTTGATTTAGTTTTTTAAAATATGAGAACTCGAACGTCTAATAAATTCGTACGCTTATCGTAACCGTGTTCGATTGTTATCCAATGATTATTGTATTAAAAATTTGTTACACATTCCGATAATTTTTAAAGCAGGTATAAAAATAATCATAATATATAAAATAAATGATAAGAGAAAATTATTATTATTATTATTATATATATATATATATTTTTTTTTAATAAAGGACTATGTACGTATGTTTAATAATTTACGCGCTTATCGAAAATAAATCCTAATAATAAGATAAATTTATTCGCATAGCCCATAGTTACAATTATCGGCTTACATGTGAAATTTTGATTTGACGAATATTCATGACCATTTGATAACCTCTGTTAATAAAAGATAAGGAAAAATCTAAGCATTTTTCTCGTTTTCAAATTCCAGGTATTGCCTTGTTCGAAGCTATTCACGAACATATGTGATTATTTAACATATACTTGATATGAACATCGTGTTCCTGGCGATAGTGCGTTTGTGTATGTATATATATATAAGTTAAATAACATAGATATTAAAAAAAAATCAGATATAAAAATGCAAAGAGATAAAGATGAGATACCGATGACACGAAACCGGAAATTGTGTATTTGAGAAGGATTTGAAACAAAATTAAAAAAAAAAGAAAAAAATGAAAAAAATAAAATGCATTATCGTATCAACATTATTAATATATATATATGTGTGTGTGTGAAAATCTTACAATTAGATTGAAAATATAATAAACGTTTATCTCCGTTTGTTAATTATAAGAAATTGAAGATCACAGCATTCCATCGAGATTCATTCTTATCTTGAGGTTAAATATAATAGATAGTTTCTAAATAAAGATGATGCTATATTGGAGTATCAAAACTATAGATAGTATCAAAGAAGATGAGTTTGCAATTAATTCATGAGATTTCATAAAATAATGCAATATACGTAACACATTGAAAAAACAATATTTATTGATCATTTGTAATACGTTTTTACCTATCATCTTAATATTAATGTCATTAATAATCATATTTTTACAGTAAATAAATGTTTTTTCGAACTAAACGTATCTACTTTTCTGACGTCGATCGAGTGCAAAGGAATGACTAAAACGGTTCGACATTCTTACGTTCGTCAGCGACCTTTCATTCTGTGAAAGTAAACGTTACTTAAATCGATTCCTCGAAAAAATTCCCCAAATCACGTATTTTGACGTAAAGCGCAATTCGAAAGTAGGATGACGAAACTTTGAATTTTTTAATCTAATTTCAAATATCAATTCATATAAACTATTTGAGTAAAGTAATCGTATCCTATAATATTACTCTTATATCAAATTAAACAATTATTTAAACTTACTCGATATAAAAAATATAATTGTGTCAATATTAAATAAGCACGCTCCATTTTAGTACATTTTATCAAAATTGGTAACACTACGTTTCCCTCTAAATCAATAAATAAAATAATTATATTTTATTAACAAATATTTTAATCCAATATCCGACAATCCTAATATTTATTGGATTATATAATTATATTTATAATATAATTATTCGTCCGCTTTTATCAAAACTTTTTCAAGTTTTACATAACTAATTAAAACATTGCTAAAATGTTACATTGTCAATCAAATATAAAGATTTTCTTATAAATATTTTGTTGCAATTTTTTCAATATTCAATTTTCGTTATAAATATTAACCCGTAGACCAATCAACGTGTTTATTTTTATTTTTTCTAAATATTCCAAAAGTCTGCGATATTATGAGTTGGGTAATATTGAGAGCACTTATCCTAAATCTTCAAATTTCACATTCAATTAAAGTAATTCGTTGAGTTTTATCGTGAAGGAATGTGTGTGACCACTTTATGATTAATTGTTGTGCAACTGTTAGGTATCATTTATTGGAAGATATCAGATAAACATATTGGCCAATCTAGAAAAGATAAATATCCGTTTCGTAGACAACCATATACGTATTATACGTATTTGCTATAAGTACATATTGTTTAATGTTTCATCCTGTATTTTAATTTGAATGAATCACTCGTCACAATCCGTATTGAACGTTTCCACTGGAAATAGACAGAAATGGAAAAGTAACCGTGCCTCCATCGAGTGATTTCGTTGAATGAACAACTTGAAAACTGATTAACAAGAGTAGAAAATAATGTATAACTTAATTTATCAACGATTAGAGAGAGACGAAGGGGGAGATTGAATTTAGAGGAGAACGTTATAACAAATTCAAATGTTGCACATGAACTAATATAAGTGGTGCATAACCGCTCGTGTGAATAAAACATATGTCTGGATGAAAAAGCCTTTTGCATCTACGTCATTGAACATGTTCCAAGAAAAAAAATACCTTTTACTCACAAATGAAACCCGTGAATACGTAGAATCAACTCTCGAGATAATACTAGAAGAAGAAATCCACGTTGGGAAAACGTGATGTCTAGATTAAATAATGAAAAATTAATCTTATTTTATTACTATATACATTCGTCATCAATGCATTCTTTTCAAATTAAAGGTATTCAAGAAGAAGAAGAAGAAGAAGAAAAAAAAAAGTATGAGAAAAAAAATGTATACATAAAAGGAAAAACTAAATCTTTTTTACTTAAATATAAACACTAACGTTGTTGTTTTTCATAACCTGAACGATTAGAGTGCGTTAATTAGAATCCATTATATTTTTTTGTATTCCTATTTATTACTATTATATCTTTCTTTGGATGTTTCTCGTTTTAAATTATGTAAACGGATACGATCGTTAATACTTTGTCAACGGATTATTAATTCCCTTTTTACACCGTGATCGATTATACCGATAAACTGATCTCTTTAATAAAAGTTTATATTATTTTATAATTTCCTACTCTAGTTTTAAATTATAAAAAAAAATTAAAGCAATAACATTGAGTGTTAAAATTAATAATTTCAAAATGAAAAACCGATCGTGGTATATACAAAGTAGATTTTACTTGTCGAACTTATGAAAAAAAAAAAAGAAATCAACGAACAATTAGAAACTTATGAAATATATTATCGATAATCGGAGATTTCATTGGAAAGATGACGGAATCGTTTTGAAGGAAATTGAAAAAAAAATAAAAAATAAAAAGGGGGTTTCAAGTCCAGTATGGTAGAATAAAGGTGAGGGAGGATCTCGAGTTGAAGCGAGTGGGGGATGCCACTGTCGAAAGGGGAAGGAGGGGGCGTTAACTCTGCTTCGAGTATATATGCTCGAACCGAGTGACGGTATGCTACAGTTCAACTAGACAAAAGCAGCAAAGAGAAGGAGGGGCATAACAGTCGCGTTACAGACAAAAGGATACTAAAGTTCATTTAAGGATCGCGATACCCTTATTATTTTATTTTTTAATAATTTATTTCTTCTCTGTATTTAATTTTTTTCTTTCTTGTTAACGTTGGTTCTTCCCCATCGACTATTCGTCGTGAAAAATTGTGAAAGAAATAATATTCTTTCTCGTTTTTAATTTCGTGGTGAAAAAAAAAAAAATAAAGTTGTTCTCATTTTGAACAAAAGTTTAAGAGTGTTCTATTTAAAAAAAAAATAAATAAAAATATGGGCAAGTACGAAATGTGTGTTACATCGCGTCCATTGGTGACTCTTCTGGTGCTCAGCGTACTCGTGACGGTTTTGATACCAGAACCAACCGAAGCCAGACCTTCCGGTATTATCATCAGGTAAGCATTTAACGAACATAGTTTTTTTTTCTATGCAAGTGTTCTTTTATTTTTTTGTTTGATTTTTAAATTATTCTTGTAATATATCATCATAAGAAGGAAGATGATATTATAATTTATTTTCCTCTTTTTGTTTTTGTTTTTTTTTTAAATGATATTGACGATTAGTCGAGCATTCATTCATTTTAACGGAAATTAAATTAATTTTCAATTAATACGAAATCATTTTTCTAAACGAAGACACAACGTTAACCATAGGTAATTTCTATATAGTTAATGAGAACGTTCCTTTCACTTTTTATTTAAAATAACGAAATTTATTTAACGTGATACTATCACGAGCGAATAATAATTAGAACGTCTCAGGTTATTCATAAATGAATTCGTAGCACTGTTCGTTAGAAGATAAATTTTCATTTAACGAGTTTTAATGAACGTTCAACGGCAGTTCATTTACGGTTTATTTAGCAAAGCAGAGTAGCGGTCGTTGCCATAGATCGTTTATGCAAATAGAACGTAGTTTTTACGACAAATGCAGCACGACAGGTTGGTAGCAAGTATAAAAGTTATATGCTTACTTATTTACATACGTCAATGACCACTTGCGAAATGGCATGAAAATTGTCGAGAAAGGTAAAATACGAGTATGTGTTAATTCCGTATATAGAAAACTTGAAAGAGAACCTTGCAATATACACGAATATACGTATTATTCTATATGTGAAAAGATCGTTCGACTTTTGAAGCTACTCTGAAATGTTTTTTTTCCCACGACGATTTCTATAACACAAATTGTTTTTAAATGTCGGTGAAAGCGGTTCAAATCGACGTATAAATAAAAAAGCAAGAAAGAAAAGAAAAATGCTCGAGGGTTTTACAATAAGATGTAATGCAATTAATGATACATACGATATGAGTAATTAACGGTTACCCAACTTGTAAAAGTAAAGCAATTAGAATTGCGTGCCCAGTCTAAAGGAAATTAGATATAATCTTATTTTTATGTTATCTTTTATTTTGATTACAGCAGACGCAAGAGAGTCTCAGATCAAAGGCTCGCCGAATTGGAAACTTTACTTGGATTATCAACGAAGATGAAGGGCAAAGTGATAACCATACCTGTTGCATACGGCGTTTTAGATCCTGCGAAAGTGTAAGTTTCTTTATTTGTTATATATTTCTTTTTAATATTATATAACATTATATATACTATATTATATGTGACGGTAATTATATGGCATTTTATAAATAATTATAATATAAAATAAATTTTTAAATAAATTTTGTCTATTTTTGTACTTGGTCAACTATTATAATTACTAACACGTAATATATATATATATATATATATATGTATATACAAACATATAACCTTATATAACATAAAATCTTATTCGAGAAGCCCTTTTTGAAAACACGACAAAGAGAGTAAGACGAATAGATACTGTATAAGGTAATACAAGATCTGATTCAGAGCGTTCTTATTGTTAGATTCGACGAGTTTTCCATGACAAAGAGAAGACGTTCCTTCTCTACTTGCATCGAGAAAACTTCTTCGATCTAACACGAGAAAAGCGTATATACAACTATGTAAATATATATGTATATGTATAAAGCAGCGAGATGCAGTATTATACATATATATTTATATATATCAAACACTTTGAAAACGATTTTGATCGAGTCATGCTCAAAAGAAAAGATTGAATACGGTTCTTACAAGAATTACTTCAAATTGCGTGATCATATCTGTTTATCCCCACTCTAAAAAGTTTTAATAGAAGAATTATCTCAATATTTATTGTCGCCTTGTCATCGTTATGACGTCTCGCGTGCATCGACCGTGGAAAGGCTTGTCATCGTCACGAATGCATCTCAATTGCGATTCCACGCCGTTGTTATTCCATGAAAACCTTGAAGAATTGTTTGTCTTTTTAACCAATTACATACATAGTGTTTCTTCGTAGACATTTAACACTATAAATGATAGCTATTATTCATATATCAAAATGATCGGATAGACCATTTTTTTTTCTCTTTTTTTCTAAACGTTAAATATGTTTCATATCTTTCGTCAACCGTTCTATATAATTCAATTTTTTTTTTAAATAATAAAAATAATATTCTATTTATTTATAAATCGTAACCGGTCAAATGATCGATCTTTAACAAATTATTATTTTTTAATGATAAAATAAATAAGATATAATATATAAATATAAATCTTGAAACTCGGTCTGACTACGATGTTACATGTTGCCGTTATGAAAAAACTTCCAAATATTTTTCTTCTTCTTAAAAAACGAGTAAATTAAGACAAGAAGACGCAATATTTATTTCGTTGATACGTAAAACGTGATTACACTTGTGGAACGGAAGGATCTTAACAACGCATGGTTTTTAGCAAAAGCTCAGCCTGAATGGTAATATACGTCGTCGTTGGAAGATTAGCAAACTATTATACGTTCTTGGGATTACTGTTGATCCTGCGGTCGGTACGTGTCCTATGAGATTGTCAATGAAATATAAAGTAAAAGGAGGACAATATCGTAGTAAAGGAAAAGCAAATTAGCGGGGATCCTACGCAACGAGAAAGGACGATCTCTTGTCTCCTTCTTTTTTATTTATTTTTTTTTTTTCACATTAACGTTCATACGAAGACAACACATTTTTTGTCCCCTTACTCTCTCTCTCTCTCTCTCTCTATCTTTCCCTCTTTCTCTTTCTTTCGTTCTTTTTTTTATATCGAACAAGAATAACGCTATCGATAACATTAAAACCACCCACAAATTTAATTATCGAATACACTATCATATAAAAGATCTTACTTTCTTTATTTTATTTTTCCTCCAGTTATTCCTCTTCCTCTTCTTCTTCTTCTCCTTCTCCTTTTTCTTATTCTTCTTCTTCTATTTTTTTTTTTACTTCACCATTGTGAGAAGATTATAACACGAACATATAAGGTGTTAAAGCGAAGGAAGAAAATTAACTATACAAGGTTAGGTAGGTGTCACGTTACATGGAAGGATAATGAGAATTAATGTCCTGCCAACTAAATGACATTCTAAGACGTCGAAGAGACAACGCGAGCCTTTTAATGAAGTATTTAACGAACTGATAATGCGAGTCTACGTGTAATGTGTGTCAACAGGGAATTTGTGCAGAAAAAAAAAGAAAGAGATAAATAAAAAGTAAAGGAGAAGGAGAATAGAGAAGATAAGAACTAGACAGTATAAAGGGTAAAGAAAATACAGGTATTTGTAATGGAGTCTCTAACAGAGTTATGTTCCTTTCCTTCGAATACTCTTTCCGAACGTATTTCTATTCAACACCTATACCTCATTGTACGTATTCACGAAAGAGAAAGAAACCAAAATAAAGAAAGAGAGAAAGAGAGGTAAAAATAAATGAAATTTGCTTATTCAATCGTTGGGGTATTCATTTCTCAATAAAAGAACGCTTGAATATTCCTATATCATAATGAAATTATTTTGATTATGTCAGAATGGAAATAAAATATAGCGTATATATGGAATTGTACTTTTTCTTCTTCTTCTTCTTCTTCTTTCTATTCTTATTTTCTATTTTTGATTTTTTACATTCAATTGGCGAAGTTTACGATTCTGCTCGATCTAGTCCTGTAGAATATTATATTGCATTTTTCATCAGTATGAAATATCTACCAACTACTTCCCCTTAACTTATACTACAATCGAAGAAATACGATTCCCTTCATGATCTATATACACATATATGTATTTATATTTTCCATTTCAAGTAATATCCCTCGTTTGACATTAATATGGTAGTAACGATCGAATAAAAAAAAAAATATTTAATGAAATAAAAAGAAGAAAAAAAAAACATCAGAAAAAAATGCTTGATTAATATGATATTTGTTCGGTGAATTATTTCGGTAAAATAAATTCTTTCCACATGTGTGAATATTTTATCTTTTTAATATAAATAATAATTTATTACGAATCAATATTCTCGAATATATAAATATTGAGCCAATAAATGAGATGATAGATAAAAAATAATATCGATATATTAAAACATGAACGACAAGATTTTCAATAGATACTGCAATGGAATTTCCTATGCCTTCATAAAATCGATATATTCTTTGCCTTCTTTGCGAATTGAATTCGTCTATTTCCGTTAATTGTCGTGTTTCCTGATAACATTACTCACGTCAGATATTAAAGATATAAGAGGGGATTCACAATAATATAAAAGACGCATATGTAAGAGAATGACGTGTCATAGAATGTCTACGGTATCAAACGTAATATGTTAACAATGATGATGTAACAAAATATCCTATGTTCTCATGAGTCTTCTATTTATTTTTTTAACACTGAATCGACTAGATAAGCAGATGTTACCTCAACGATTCTCGATAATGTCGATAATTATACCATAAGTCATAAAATAAATATATATATATATATATATAGATATATATATATTATATATAATCAAAGTGCTTCTCTAACCAATCCACTCTTCCCCCCTCTCTCCATTAACCACTTTAATAGAAAATTTTCAAATATGACGTACGAAGTTTCCGTGTTGCATCATATTATATATTATCACGCGAACGATGTTTCAACTTTTAACTTCAAATGAGAACAATTCTATTCCTTTCTAATTTTGTTTCTTTTCTATTATAAATAAAAATGAAACAAAAATGACAATATATCAAATATCTGTCGATAATAAAAAAAACAATTTTTATCTGAACATTTTGATTGTTAAATGATACCAATTGAATCGAATAACTAAAAATTTGGAAATCCTTAATGAAAGATTGCATGACTTGGGACGATTTCATTCGTTGGACACGTCATCATCTTCTTCATTTCGACACGAGAACCACGCGTGATCTCTTTCGTTCTCTCTTTTTTCTTTTAATTCTTTCTCCTTCTTAAGATACCATGACGTTAGTTGTTCATGTCGAAAAGCACGTTGACTAATATCCATTAATTTCGTACGTGTACTTACTTACGACGCCACATATTTAGCCAATGCTTATCGATATTATTATTACAGATATCAATCGAAAAAATATCAGACAATAAAATAATGTCGATTTATTTAGATTAAAATCAACCAAACGACTTTGTTATCTGCATTACTCATTGTTTTAGCAAAAAAAAAATAATAATAATAAATAAATAACAAAGGCATCTTCCATATCGTTTTATCGTTAATTAATCGTTAATTAATCTCTCTCTCTTTTTTATTTTTATTTCTTTTTCTCTTTACGTATATTGGCGAAATAATGTACATGTATAGATTAATTAAGTGATAAATTATATTACGCGGTTATATAATTCTATGTGATGCGTGTTGAAGAAAAAAAAAGGGGTCTCTCGAATAACGTTTTAATAATTTTTCTTGTTTTCTTTTTTTTTTGCAATAATAAGATAATTTTCAAGGGACTAACGAGCTCATTTAATTATCGTTTTGTTTTCTGTTCTATTTGAAGAGGTCGCAAGCGAAGATCTTCATCAGACGACAGTTTCAACAAATTGAGAGAAATTCTGCAAATTGACGGACAAGATTCGATTTTCCTACCGGAAGAGAATAACGAGATTCTATCTCTGCCATTGGTAAGTTTTACCACTTTCAAAACAGTACTTTTATATCATACCATCTTCTACTACTCACGCGTTCAATATGTTATTCTTGGTATTTATATTTGAAAAAGTTTAGAGAAAAAAAGTTACTTGTATTTTATTATATTAGTATTTCTCAATATTTTTATTTAATATTAGTAATAAAATATCAGTAAGATCGATGAATTAATAAAACAAAAACTGTCAGTATTATAAAATTAATATATTTGGAAAATTAGAATCAACTTTATATAAACAATATTGCGTAGACAAAATTAATTATTTATACAACAAAATACCCTAATCATTGATTGATAAAAATACCGATCAGATAAATAAAAGAAAAAGAGAACAAAAATCGATTGCGTATAACGGGCGTATTTAGAAAGATTTTCGAGATCGTCTTCTAATTTCTCATTTATATATGAAACTACGAGCTAACTTCGATCTTTTATACATAATCAAGTGATAATTAGTATACTAAGTATTTGAAAAAATGAAAAAACGATTGGCACGCGCCAAGGAACTTGATAAACTTTGTTCCTTAAGGTTAAGAAAATCCAATTTGCGTTCTCGCATTACAAGAGTGATGCAAGATTTTTCCAATAAATTACATATCATCCCGGAAATTATGCGTAAATGTAGTATGTAAATATTATTATTTTTCATTTTTCTTTTTAAATTTATTAACGGCTTATCAAAAGCGACAGTAAAAAAAGAAAGATAAAAAAAACATTCTTGCATTTGATAAAAAAAAAAATTATAGTTATAAAATAGTTTTCGAAATCAAAACATAATCGATTAGAATGAATCAACGAACTAACGAACGAACGAGCGTTCATTAAATATTTTTTTATTTATAGAAAGATGCGAGCAGTCATTTAGAAATCGAGAGACAATATTAGTCTAATTGGATGTTGCAATATCGACTGAAGATGAGAAGAAAATCGAAGCAATCGAGTATAGCAAAAGAAGAAAAATAAGAAGAAGGGAAGAAAGAAAAAAGAAGATACAAAATTAAAGAAATAATAAAGCAACTCGATCGTGAACCGCCTAAATCAGTATTACGGACCGTTCTCCGTCCGAGTTTGATGCACTGAACTCTTTGATGAATTTTATTGATAAATAATTAGCGACGAGCACTACGAATTTTAATGTCTTATCGTGATTCGTAGATTCTAGTTTAATAGTTAATACGAGAGAAATTGAGAAAGGTTAAGGGGAAAATTAAAATTACGCAGCGCGAAAATGAATGATTGATGAATGATTTTAATGAATAGAAAGAAGAAGAAAAAAAAGAGGAAGAAGGAGAAGAAGAAGAAATGAGAAAACCTGAAACAATCGTAAAAAATATAAAATTATGCTCTTCCTTTTTAAGTATTCGACATCTTAACGAGAACAGTATTCAATGCGTTCGCTTATATATTCACCATATATAACATATATTTAATTTATTTCTTATCTCATCTCTCTTCATTTTTGTCATCTTTTCATTTTTTTTTATTATCATATACTCTTTTTCTAAGTTATTTATTTTATTACTTTTAACGTTAATCGACATAAAAAATGATCATTTATTATATTTTCATAGTCGATCCACCGCAATCTCAAATGATTTCCGTGATGCATAAAACGTGCATCATTAAAACATGTACATACGTATTATACGACGGCATAATGACACGAGGAGTGATAATCACGTGAACGATGAAAGATCTGAGAAAAAGATGGAGGAAAAAAAAAAGAAAAGTAAGAGAATTAAAAAAAAAATAACGAATGAGAGAGTGTAGAAAAAAAATACTGTATTATCATTTAACTTCATTCTACAAAATCTTACGTGATTTTCTTAAAATACTATACGCATACAATTTCGTAATAAAATGTCATTATGCCAATACGAAAAAACGATGTATGGGAGATAAAAAAAAAAAGAAATCGTTCATTTTTCTATCAATAATTTAATTCACATTCCTTTACTTATGTCTGTGCATTTATCTATGTATTTATACATTTATACATCACCTTCATGTAAGCTCTTATATTAACGTCATCGTCGATTAAAATTTATTGCGCTCTCATTCATAAAGATAAAATAATTTAAAATTACATTCTAGCGCGAACGTGCGCATTTTACGAGTATTATCGATATTTCTATCGTCTTATCTCGATATATGTACTTATCTAGTTAGTTGTTAGTTAGTTACTTACTTAATTAATTAATACTTATTATTATAAGTAAATTATTTTTCATTAGCTCTTATTATATTATATATTATATATAAATGGATAATATAAATGTACGTGTTCAACGTATTAAATGTATGTGCGTGTGTTCAAAGGCTGATTGTTTTAGGAATTCTCTTCAAAGAATCGTCCGAAATATTTCAAATGTATTCTATCGAACTTATTCGATGTTACTCTCCACCATGTTTTTTTTTTTTATCGCTGCGTATTATTTATTATTGCGTATTATTTAACAAATATATTTATATACTTATATATATATGTAATTATTTATTTATTTTATTTATTTATTTATTTATTATTTTACAAAACGATCTGCGCGCAAAATTTCCATGAATGTGTAGACTATGCGTTACAGTGATTAATATATTATGTGTATTACGTTATATTTATTTGACAATGAAATAATTTATTGTATACTTTCTTCATACTTCACGAGAGAGCAAGAATAAAAATATAAATTGTGTCTATGTAAAAGTGTATTTAAATCGTGCTGATTTTTTCTTATATTTCAAAAAAAAAAAAATCCTTTAAAAAAAAAAAAGTAGGTATATGGAACATTGTTTAAAACATGCCATAATTTACCCGCCTAAATTAAAAATATACCTTTCAGCTCCCTCTATGAACGTTATAAAAAAACTACATTTCTTAACCGATAAAAACGAAATTCATGCCTTTCTTTATACTTCAATTCAATATTACCTTTATTATTTATTTGTTATTTTTATGAATTAAATGATAAGACATCTATACATACTTATGTAAATTGGATAAAAAACAATACTTGATTTTAATGCAATTTTAGAGATTAATATCTAAATGGTTGATATATACAAAAAATATAAAAGTACATCTAAGGCAAGATTAATTATTCACTCGTAAATTAATAAAAAAGGTCATCGTTATTATTTCTTAACTTAAAACGATTACATTTTATTAAAGAGTATAAAAAAAGATATGTAAAATAAGAAAGGGTTTAAATGATTAATCACGTGAAACAATTAAAATTCTTCGAATCTTTAAGGCGCGGTATAATGCGTACGAGAGAGAAGGAGAAAAATAAAGAAAGAATGAAACAAAAAGGGAGAGAGAAAAGGAGAGAGAGAAAGAGAGAGAGAAAGAGAGAGTTAATAGATCCTGTCTGACTAAAACTGCTTTGAACTACTTGCGAGTCGATGAGAAATGGAAACGGAATAAGAATTAGAGACGTTCGACTAAACGAGCTCTGAATTATTTTTTCTTTCTTTACATTTTTTTTTTCTTTTTTCTTATTTTCTTTTTTTTTTCTATAATAGACAACAAAATATCATTCTTTATTCATCGCCGTTATTTGAGAGAAAAAAAAATTGTTGATAATTTTTTAAAGGACTTTAAAAAATTCTTACATACTACACGGTGATCATTAAAAACGTCGATATGAAGTTAAGCAGTTTAATAGTAAGAGGACGATGATATAAAATGATCGAGAGAGAAACG
Organism: Mischocyttarus mexicanus; assembly: GCA_023678845.1. Lineage (NCBI taxonomy): Eukaryota > Metazoa > Arthropoda > Insecta > Hymenoptera > Vespidae > Mischocyttarus > Mischocyttarus mexicanus. The sequence goes on along the minus strand of JACGTP010000011.1, from coordinate 210,399 downwards.
AATCGCGTGGTTGATCTACATTTCGCAATTATAAACTACGCAGTAAGCTCTCTCCCTCTCTCCCTCTCATTTGAACGTATATATGTGTATATATATATATCTTGATGGACCACTCCCCTTACACAATCTTACATTTCCTTTTGACGAGCATCATGTTTGTTGGTATCAAATGAAAGATTTTTTGGTTTATTTGATGTTGCGCAGGTTTTTATCGTAGTAAAACAACGAATTTTGTTATTTTTACCCATTGTGAAATTTTCACGTATCTTACCACGCCCTCCTTTCAAAAAATATGTCATTTAGGTATTATTTCGTATGCATATACAAATAAGTACACACACATATATATATCATTATTAATCGTGATATTTTCTTAGCAAGAATCAATATGGCTGCTCGATTAAACCAAAGGATTCGATAAAATTATCATTTAAAATTTATTATTTCAATTTAAATTACTTTGAAAGTGTAATGGTAATTGAAAGATCAATTTAACGATTACCTTAACTATAAAATCATTTACGGCGATAAACCGCAAGAAAACCATAAAACCTGCTCAAGAGTATCGATTTATCTTACATTACATACACATATACATATACATAAAAACATTGAATAAAAAAAAGAGAGAGAGGGAGGAGTAGGAATAGGCACGCGTCTTTAACAAGAAGTGGAATATATGTATAAATGATAAAAAGGAGAGTATAGGGCAAGCGTCATTAATTAGACTTAGTGGAGGGGATTTAGAACGATATATACACATGTCCGAGGATGTTCGCTTATGTTACAGTTTGACTCAAGACGAAATCGGTTGAGCTTTGAGCGTCGTGGTGTTAACTTAAGCTTGCGAGATTAAAATTGCAAGATTTATATATATATATACAGTAAATATTTTGACCGTATCTAACGTAAAAAAAAAAGGCACGATGGTTTCCATAAAAATCATCATTTTTATTTCATCGTTGGTCCTCTTCGATTTTGCTAACAGTCATCCACTCAGGTAGATATTTTACTAATTTATAATCGTAATATTTTTTCGTATTTTTTTTATTTCATATTACAACCCCTTTTTAAAAATACTTACAATGTTCGTTATACAAAACTAGGATAAAAAAAGGATTTGTACATAGTTCATTTTGTTACACTAGCGTATAATATTTTTTCTTTTTTTTTTTTTTAATGTAATCTATTTTTAAAAAGTAGGTGCGCATATCGGCTTAGATCAAGTTTATTACACAAAAATTGCAAAAGTTACATCAGAATGTTATATTATGACAAAGTGATATCTCCTTTTTGTTCCTCATGAATATTTAATTGAAATTCATTAAAGCCATAACGGCTTCGTTAACTAACATTGTTTTTTTTTTTTTCGAATTCTCACTAGATTCGCGGGGGTGGATGAAAATGACTCGAATATCAAAATATCGTTATCCAATACAGAAAATGAATTATCGAACTTACCATTGAAGTAAGTAGAATATTTCTATATCTAACGGTATCATATTATTTGAATCATTTTTAGTATTATAATCTTACGATATTTTATTGAAATCTTAAAACTTGAAATCTAATTAATGAAAAAAGAAAAGTAAAGGAAATATTTCTTTTTTTTATTTAATAAAATTTTATTGGCAATTTTAGACGTCTGAAACGCGTTTCCGATCAAAGATTGGCAGAACTCGAAACAATTCATAAAATTTATATAATAAGTTCCCTGATGTCGACGAACCGACCTCCTTACATCATATTAAAACCGGCAGGAATGTAAGTCATTTTAACATAAAAGTCTAATTTATAGAAATATCTTGGAATCTTCATAAATCATTTATTTGCGATATATTGCAGAGTACGACGTAAACGAAAGAACAATGAAAATTGGAACGATACTCGAAAAATCGATCAACGTACAAGCAAACCGACCTACGATGAAATCCTTATTAGGTATGTATATATTTTCTTTAAAAAATATAATAAATCATTTATTTAACAAATAATATTATATCAAATTCGAAAGAAAAAAATGATTATAATATTTATATAATTGTAATCCGATCTAATTATTGTTTCATTTTATTTCCAAATATAAAATTAGAAAAATAATAAATTTATCCCATTTTCTAAATAAAAAATTCGCGTATAAACTTTTTAGTATAACATTTTAATAAAAATCTAGATCGAATAATTTACACGAAATATCAACGAAACGAAAATCGACAAAGATCAATGCATAAGCATTTATAATTAGGCGAACATTAAATTTTAATAATCCCCATGTTCTACCTAATTTCAATGAGCGTAAGCTTTAGAGATAAGAACGCAGTTACGTATGTCGTAAATTTGATATAAAATATGTAGTGCGAACGTTAAAATACGTGATGCAAGCAAATCAGTGTATCTTCATTGATAAATTTTTGTCGGCTACTAAATGAAATAGTTCATGTTCTTATGGACATTATCTGGAAAATGTGTTGCAATAACGATTTATGCTAATAACATTTTATCCTTTATCATTAAAATTAAGAGATTCCTAATATCATTAAAAATTTAATTATACGTATATACAAAGTATGTATAAATATATTAACGTATTTCGAATTTTTAAGTTCAATTGACATATCTCATATCATTTATTAAATATTTAATTTTATATATAGATAATACAAAAAATATGATATGATATTGTATAAATATCTTTAACCACCCGTACTCATATCTCCAAATTATAATATTTTTTAATTCTATCTACTTACAGATGATTTCATTCCATAATTAAGGGACATTGAAAAAAATCGAGGAGAGACACTTCTCGAGAGAAAAATAGAGGGATATATATTTTTCTATAGAATCGTATTAAACGATCTATAATTATCTAACAAGCGGTATTACGTTTGGGACTTTTATAATTAGAATTGACGGGACGCTTTTTTATACTACTTTCATATACACAAAAAACTGCGTTATACTAATTTATTTATTACCTATAAACTAATATATTCATCCGATAAGTATCTTACCCCCACATACCCCTTACAGTATTTATAATAAAATAATATTGTTAAGCAATGCAAAGGAATAATTTGTGTAAAATGTTTAAAATGTTAAAACGAATGTATGTATTATACAAATGAAATGTCTATAAAAATGAATGTAATATAATATAATGATCCAATTGTACTTAATTAAGATACTAAATTAAATAAATATATATGTAAGCTTTGCATAAAAACATTAAATATTCAATTAAAACTCACCGAAATATAGATACGACGAGATATTAAGTATATTCATCCCCAATGGGCGAGCTTCGAAATTCGTGGGAAAAAAAATGGCGATCACATTGTTGGCGCGAAATTCTTCCTCCAAAATTTGAACCATCGGATAACAAAATGGCAATGCATTTATTCCTCCGATCAAGTTTCTTCTTTTCTTTACCTTCCATCGTCTTAGCACTTTCAGATTACAAACACGAATGTCAAACTGATTCTACGAAGATTTGAAACAAACTGAGAAATATAAACGCGCGCGGGCATTGTTTACATACGAAAAATAAACATCGAATATTACCCCGTAAGGATTACAAAGCATAACGCGTTCTCTCACGGTGTTTATTATTGTCACACACGAATTATGAACAGATCTGTTATATATATATATATATATATATATATATATCTTTCAATGCTTACTTCGACGATATTTTAACTATTTAATATTATGCTCTGAGTATTTGAATAAACTAATGAAAAATGATTTTAATAAGCGAAAGTAACAACGATAAATATTCTAAAATCACGCGGACGAGAACATAAGCGCCATCGTGCGGATAAATAAAGTAACTATGTCGATTCGAGTTCTCTCGATAACTCTCGATATCTCGTCCGTTCTCGCTAAAGAAAATCGCTAATATCGCGATATCGATCGAACTACCGTGTGTGGCACAAGTCGTGCCGCGCCATGGTAGTAGCTTACGATAGAGACGATAGTGGTGCGACAAGTAAACCATTGGAATCTAATGAAGGACAATTTCTGGCCGAATCTTCGGCTTTGAAAGATGCGAGAGTGTGAGAACTTGACGAATCTCGGGTTTCCCTCGGGGATGTTTCCTATGCGAATAAAAAGTATGAGGGACGTGGGAGAGGCGCGAAAATACGATCGAGTGGCTTAGCTATCATCGTTTACTCACAGAAAGCGAGAAAAAAAAGAGAGAGGGAGAACGAGAGGAAGAGAGACAGACAGACGGTGGGAGTGAGAGAGAGAGAGGGTGTGGGAGAGGAAGAGAGAACGAAAACGAGAGAAAGAGTGAGAGTGAGAGAGAGAGAAGGATAGAAAGAGAGGTATGATGTCTGCGCCCTGAGTAACGGACAGACAGACAGACATAGACGTTTATGTCAAGTTTTTGTGCCTCTTGACGATGTTCTTTATAAATTCGGAGAACTCTCCGGAGCGTGTTCTTTAAGGTGGTTATGTGATTGTAATCGTTAGTTCGGATGCCGTTGATAGTTTCTGTCCTAACAGAACGGTGAAATGTTTTCATCGCCGGCGTCGGTGGTGGGCGAGCCGTCAGGCTACGACTTTCTGAAGGAGGAGAACGCCGCCAAGTGGAAGGGAGTGTTTGTCAATTCCCTTAGAAAGGTAAATTCATTGTTACGTTATCGAAACACGACAAAACTAACGATCTCATTTGTCCATCATACGTTTCTCATTTCCAAAACTTTCCGATAATCTTTACGAGAGCGACGACGGTCGATCAATCGTGCCACCCTTCCTCTCTCTCTTTTTCTTTCTTTCTCTCTCTTTCTCTCTTTCTCTCTCTCTCTCGCTGTCTACGATGTTTAAATGCTCGTACTACTTACTTTCTTCCGCGTTCGATCGAATCTATTAATCGTCAATGTATTGGCAAATTTCTTAGCCAAACTTAACGTCGAATGCTCTTTAATTACGCAATAGATCCTTTGCAATGTGATTAGAAAGAAAAAAACGGGAAAGACATAGATTAAAAATATGCAATTGAAATATTCTAATTAAAACTTTTACAAAATCAATGGTTTAAAATTTTTCTATAAATATGTAAAAGTTACTATTTTATTGATTAATTTTCCTTTCGTTAAGGATATCCTATAGATTAGATTGATTCTAATGACATTCTTGAGTAATCATACATATGTCAATGTTGTCATTATCATTTTGATAGGTATTGGAACAAGTACATCCTAGTCTTGAAGCACGCCAAGATGCCTTAGACTACGTTGAAAGTTTAATATTAAAAATGCTGGGCATGCTTTGTGGTCATCCACCTCCACACACACCGCAAGATGTAGAAGAAAGAGTAAGAAGGACATTTCCGACTCCCATTGATAGATGGGCATTGAGAGATGCTAAGGATGCCTTAGAGAAAGGAAAAAAGAAGTCACCGTTAGTTCTTCCTGTTGATAAAATTCATCAACTTCTGCAAAAAGTAAGCAGCAATATGGATAATAGGTTTATAGACCCTTTATGTACGCATTAGTTGTCAACAACAAAAAAAGATTTATTCATACCCACATTAGTTCTTTAATATGCATTTGTAGGAAGTCTTGCAGCACAAAATTGACTTACAAGTTAGTCTTTTTGTGGTAGGAGTTTTGGAATATATATCGGCAGATATTTTAAAGGTTGGTATTAGTATTACGAACTATAATTTTTATTTTAAATGATAACGCATAGGTATATTTGAGATACTTTAAATTCTTTTCTTTTCAGTTAGCTGGAAATTATGTTAAGAATATACGTCATGTGGAGATCTCTTGCGAGGATATAAGAGTTGCTATGTACGCAGACATGGTAATATATCATTTATTCAAGATATATACATTTAAGCCTGCATTGTCCTTTTATCCATGCACATTTTTTATTAACATACATAACATATTTTGCTACAACAAAACCAAATCGCGTATGCATAATTTTTATTATTTCTGCACAACGCTTTTTATTTTTAAATGTCACAGCCTTGCAAACAGATATATATATACTAAAAATAATTCAGTATAGTTTAAAAATATTCATTTCCCTTTTTCTTTCTCTATTTCTTTTTCTTTTCCTTTTTCTTACATCATATTTAATTAAAACTGTACTTACAGCTATGTATTTATTCACTATTTAGTATTGTAGAATATACCTTTGAATTATATTGCCTGCCTTTTAATTAACTCTTACATATTATTCTTGAAATTTATAGGCAATTTCATATTTTTTCCTTTTTAGTTTATTTCATTTATTTAATCAAATCATTAGTAAGTTAAACATAACTTTGCTAGTAATAGTAGTTACAGAAATTATAGATTAATTTATCAATCAAGTAATTTTTTTAAATATAAGTAACTTATACCAAGTACATCTATTACTAGCAATAATTAAAATAGTTCTTGCTGCATTGTCAAATCTAAAATTTATTATTGGATAGAATTGAATGGTCACAGATTTATTGTGGCTGCATATCTTTTTTGCTTAATTACATGCTTACCACTAACATATAACAAAATCAACGGTGTTCATTCTTCGCTCATGCTGTTCTAGGTGGTACGTACCTGCAATCCTTTAGCAAAAAAAAAAGATATATGGAAAGTGTTTTATGTATTGAACAATTTATAAGAAATTTCTATTTGCTTTACGTATTGTCTTTATGTTTTGTTTTGGAAATTGAATTATACAAAATAATATTATAATTTTTTTTTATTATTGATATGCGGTAGTAGATTTGTTTGCATTATTTTCATTTCATAAATTATATTACATAGAATTTTCTTTTATCTTTATTCAATATCTTAGTCAATAAAAAATATATACTTTATAATCTATATTAAGTGTATTAAGTTTAATCATAGAAAGTATATTAAATTATTACGATACGATATTGTATAGAATATGTAATTACTATATAGAATCTGTAACTTCATTATAAATTTGATACAATAATTTAATAATAACGAGTGTGGTCAATAAAAATAAATTATGTATGCATGAAATATAATGTAAACATACTTGAGGTAGATTTTATAAACATTTTTCTTAATAGCATGAATTATTTCTACATATACATACAATATATATATTTTGTTTCAATCTACATTTTTTTTTGTATAAATTCTGCACAAAGTTAAACATAATATTTGTAGATTTGACACATATACTTACAAAACCACTATTTGATGTAAAATATTATCTTTGATAATAGAATATATATGTATGTACATTATAGAATACTATATATTAGTAACTACTTAATATTATATTATTAAATTTCCAAAATTTGTAAAATACGCCATTGAAATTTAAATAATATTATTAAAATATAAATAAATATTTTGTTATCAACAGGTACTGATGGATATGTTTTTTCAAGATGATTATTCAGAAATTCCGCAAAGCGGATTAGGTGCAGTTGTCTCTCAAACATATGAAGAATCTGTCAGAGATCTTATACACGATGAACGTCATTATTTGCGTGATCTTCACATGATCATAAAGGTATAACAACGTCAAAATTAATTTTGATTATTTAATAACTATAAAATTAGTACAATAATAACAAAGTTTGATTCATCTAGGTATTTCGTGAAGAAATTGCCAAGCTTGCGCAAGATAAAAGTGAACTTGAAACGCTTTTTAGTAATATTATGGATATATATGAAGTCACTGTTACATTACTTGGTAGTTTAGAAGATATAATGGAAATTACAGAAGAAAAACAAACTCCTACAGTTGGGTCATGTTTTGAAGAATTGGCTGAAGCTGCTGAGTTTGATGTGTATATAAAGTATGTTATTTACCGATAGTTATAGTCATATAATATGTCAATAGATAATAATACATTATTGTACATTTTCTTCTTTTTCTACCAGATACGCGAAAGATATTAATAGTTCGGCTAGTAAAGAAATTTTAACAAATTTATTATCAAGACCAGAAGCTAATGCAGCATTAAGAGCAGCAGGACATGGTTTCAAAGAAGCTGTTAAATACTATTTGCCAAAACTTTTATTGCAACCTGTGTGGCATTGTTTTTTGTACTTTGATTATATAAAGGTATGTTTTTTAAATTGACAAATTACTTATTATTTTTATATTTAAATAAGTTATATTATTAATATTATTCACTCTTCTTATTGTTTTATTGCTTTATTTAGGTATTACAGAAACGCACACCTAACATAGAAGATGGTGAAACATTAGAACAAGTGCAAGGACTACTAAGGCCATTACAAATGGAATTAATGCAGTCAGTTGCAAGTCTTCCAAAAAAAGATACTGGTCTACGAATGCAAAGTCGTGCTAGAAGACAAGCAGCATTGGAGAAGATTAGTGAATTACAAAAAACTGTTGATGGGTGGGATCAAAGAGATGTTGGGCAATGTTGCAATGAATTTATAAGGGAGGATACATTAGGAAAAGTAGGTAGTAATGGTCGAAGATTAACAGAAAGGAAAGCCCTTTTATTCGATGGATTATTGGTATTATGTAAGCCTAGTGGTGGTAAAAGAGTCAGTGTCACTGTTGCTGTTGGTGTTGGTGTGGTTCATCCAACACATCCAGGTGAACTTCGTTTAAAAGAAAGATTCTTCATTAGAAAAGTTGACATTATAGACAGAGAAGATACTGAGGAATTAAAAAATGCCTTTGAGATAGCACCAAGGGACCATCCTAATGTTATACTCGTTGCCAAATCCGCCGAAGATAAAAACAATTGGATGGCTGATTTAGTTATGTTAAATACTAAAAGTATGTTAGAACGAACTTTGGATAGTATTCTCTTGGATGAAGAGAGGAAACATCCTTTGAAATTACCTCCACCACATTTGTATAAATTTGCTGAACAAGATAGTTCAGAAAACATTGTCTTGGAAGCTAGAGAAAATGGTGGGGTGCCATTAATTAAAGGTGCAATATTGGTCAAATTGGTAGAAAGATTAACTTACCACATATATGCTGATCCTGCTTTTGTACGTACATTCCTTACTACTTATAGGTAAATATTCCTCATTTATTTCTTCGATTTGATTTCATAGACATTTATCAATTCATTTTACATGTATCAATATTTACAGGAGTTTTTGCTCACCTCAAGAATTATTGACATTATTAATAGAAAGATTTGATATACCAGATCCTTCATTAGTTTATGGTGACGATGAAAAACCTTCTGGCTGTAAAACCACAGCTAGAGAAGATTGGAAAAGATATAGGAAAGAATTTTGTCAACCTGTACAATTTAGGGTTTTAAATGTTTTAAGGCATTGGGTGAGTAAATAAAATATATGTAAATATTTTTTTTTAATGTACACATATATAATTTACATTAACATTTTGTAGGTGGATCATCATTTTTATGATTTCGAACGTGATAGAAATCTTCTGGAAAGATTGCAAACGTTTTTAGATACTGTAAGTGGTAAATCAATGAGAAAATGGGTTGATTCGGTTATAAAAATTGTACAAAGAAAATGTGAGCCGTCTGAACAACGGCAAATAACCTTTAGTTTTGAACGATCTCCTCCACCTATTGAGTGGCATCTAAAAGTTCCTGAAGAGGAATGGGGTATACTTACAGTAAGCATCAACATAATTCAATGCAATACATGTACCTACATTATTTTTTTTCTCTATAAATACAGTTAAATAACAAATATTTTGATTTCAGTTACACCCCATTGAATTAGCAAGGCAGTTGACACTTTTAGAATTTGAATTGTATAGAACTGTAAAGCCTTCTGAGTTAGTAGGATCAGTATGGACTAAAAAGGATAAAGAAAAGACATCACCAAACTTATTGAAAATGATCAAACATACGACAAATGTAAGAGATGCTTAATACGTATAATTTTTCAAAGTTTTATAAAACAATATATTGTATCTTCTGTTACTTTATAGTTTACTAGATGGCTTGATAAAACGATAGTAGAAGCAGAAAATCTTGAAGAGAGAGTAGCAATTGTTTCACGAGCAATCGAAGTTATGATGGTGTTGCAAGATCTTAATAATTTTAATGGTGTATTAGCCATTGTTAGTGCTATGGGATCTGCATCTGTATTTAGGTTAAAATTTACTTTTCAAGTAAGTTCAAATCATTAAATATATACAATTTTTCATGTTTGTTTTGATCTATATCGAATGTTTTATATTTTAGCAAATTCCTGCGAGGCTAGAAAAAGCACTTGAAGAGGCACGAGAATTAAATAACGACCACTTTAAAAAGTATCAAGAAAAATTAAGATCGATAAACCCTCCTTGTGTACCCTTTTTTGGTAAGGAAATATATCTGAAATTGAATTGTTTTTATTTAATACTTATAAATTCTTTACTAATTAAATATTTTTATATTCAGGTATGTATTTGACTAATATTTTACATATTGAAGAAGGAAATCCCGATTATCTCCCGGGAAGTCCAGAATTAATAAATTTTAGTAAACGACGGAAAGTCGCGGAAATAACTGGAGAAATTCAGCAATACCAAAATCAACCATATTGTCTTTCGCTAGAACCTAAAATACGAAATTTCATTGAAAACTTATGTCCATTCGATCCCAATATGAAAGATGCAGATATCAGTAATTACTTATTCAATAAAAGCTTAGAAGTAGAACCCAGAGGATGTAGACAACCACCCAGAGTTGTAAGTTCATTTATATTAAATATATTTTCCTACGTAAAAATCAATTGATTATATTTGAATGTATTTAATATTAGCCTCGTAAATGGCCGGATTTAAATTTGAAATCACCGGGTATTAAAGCAAGAAGTTTGAGTGGTAAATTACCTGCTCCTCTTCAAGCAGCATCAAGTGTAAGATTACACGATCCACTACCTGAGGTACCACCACCTCCACCACCAGAATTACCCGAGACACCACCACACACATCACAGATTGCAATTCCACATACAGGGGACCATAGCGTGTTTGCGCCTGTATTATTAGGAGGTTTGTATTTAAAATAAAATATATTAATTTTTTATATGGATTGTATGTAGCTTTTTATACAGGTATAGGTCAACCCCCAGGTTCACCAGGTCCACTTAGTATGTCAGGACTCTCAGTCAATTCGCCGAGTAGTAGTCCACAAATGGGATCACCAGGACACCTTCCTACAACGCATCATCAATCGCAAATTACTCACTTTGGTTTTAATTCGGGTACTATCGGTGTTATGGGAGCTTTGACAGGTTTGTCGTCGTCTAGTGGAAGTCCAGGTGCTATAATGCCTCCGCCACCTTCTCCTAGCCATATGCCTCCTAATCAACCACCACCACCCTTACCACCTAGATCTCATAGAAGGCGGGAAAGCTCAATAAGTGAATCACCTCAGCAGGTAATTATAAACATTTTTTTTTGTTTCGATCACTTTTTTTTGTATATATATTATTTATTTATATATTATAATAACAGGCACGACAAGCACCAAATGCACCTATACTTCCTCCGAGAGATGGTACTTCACCACCACCATTACCACCAAGAAGAGACTTGCCTTTAACAACATTGCCACCAAAACTTCCAACTACGTTGAATCCAAGCACTTCGGCGTTATTAACTAGGCGAAATTCAACATTAGAAAATACATGTTCGTCGAACGCTCACCCACGTCGACATATGTCTTTTAATGGGCCTAGTCCTACAAAGCTTCCCCCTACACAACCTAATGGTAATGACTTATAAATTCCTAAATGATTTTATTTAGATGCATGAGAATTTCTTAATAGCAATTGATTTTTACGATATATGAATTTGTAGGGTCTGTGACTCCAAGACTACCACCAAAACCTTTACCAGGACGTCCACCAACAACCATGTTTAATTTCAATGCTCCTCCTGGACCTAGTTAAGTGTTACTCTTTCTTATCTTCTTCCTTAATAAAAGAAAAACAAATATTTTCGGAAATCGATTTCTAGTCCACTCAGAAAGCTAGGTAAAGCCAAAGGTTTTACTAGCTCAGATCGACTGACTGTAAATAACATTGCTTCGAAACTTGTACATCATTTTTTATTGAATGAGTGTATATCGAACATAGTATTAATACATTTATCACGATACTCTTAACATTCAATAATATGTACGTGGTAAATGGATTAAAGTGCAGAAGACTTAGTAAATATCTTTGCAAGAGATGGCTCTTACGTGATGAGATGCTAGTTACATTCCTTACAGAAATTCATCTTTTAATGGTGTCCATGACACCATATTCATTCAAAGTTTATTTTTTGAGACAATACAGACTGTTATGACTTGTACAATATATTTTTAGATATTTTTTTAATAAGCAGGTACACATAATCAATAGATGTAAGGTTGTATATTCCATCATGAAAAGATACTTTTATTAATATGTAATATTTCTTAACATAAATGAAACTTCAAAGCCTCTCGTATTCAAAGCTTATGCATAACATCGTGCACTATTTTTTCTTATTTCTAACGAAGAACAAATTTGTCAGATCAATAGTGATTGTCCCCAAATTTTTGTTTCAGTTATTCATTAAGATATTATCTGTTTATAGGTTTTAAAATATTTTTAGCAAAAAAATAATTTTAAACTTGGATGCAAATATAAACGCATCGGTTCTTTTTATTTTTTAACATTCTTCTATCTCTTCGTGAAATTATATTTTATCTTTACACGCATAATAGGGAGAATGAAAATCTTTCTTTTAATTTGAGGAATGCAAGATACATTTCATCGCAGTTGCCAGTTCTTTAAAAATTTTATTCCATAACTCAGAAGTGTGTTTACCTTCATTATAATTTAGTCGTGCTACGTGTATTACGATCTTACTGAATGGACTATATTCGATTTCGGTTGCACAATAGTTTCTTTTTTTCTTCTAATTCCTCTCTGTCCCTCAACACAACTGTGATACACTTAAACGTGAGTATGTACGTTATGTAACTAGGCATTTAGGTTTTAAAGAATCCGATGCAAAAAATGTGCAGTATCGAATGAATCATAGGCCAATATACATATAAATATATATATAATTATATACGTATAAAATGAATCAATAGTAAAGATGAGTACATAATATGTACATGTATAATATTATAAATATATTCTATAATAGTTACTGTGTAATAATATCGAATATAAGATGAAAAAATGAAAAATTGAAATTATATAAAATAAAGATTATATTGTGTAGCATTTCGCATATATTTTATCCTTATTATTTGTTTATTACATAAATATATGCATGTATTATATGTAAAAAAAATATTTAGTATATATAAGTTATTTATTAAGGATGTTCATTATTCCTGATTTTAAAATGATTTAAGCCAATATTAAGTAATCATACATTTGTTTAAATATTGGATAATTAAAAATAAATTATAATTGTTAAATAATATTAATTCGATATCCTCAGTACGCGTAAATCTTGAAAAATAAATAAATATTATTCGCACTGAAATTATCGTTGCATTCATAATTTCGCGCGCAATATTCAGATCTTATTTCATTTCCGGTTTATACTTAACATTGTTTATATGTTCGATTAATGAATCTTTATCAAACAAAATAACCTCGCACGATTGTAATGTCAAATGTGTTCTTTGTATAATTTAATATTTAATTTATTAATAATATTTATAAATCAATCTATTATTTATAACCACATAGTTTATGTTAAATTAAAATCACTGATCTTATTATTTTGCAATACCGTAATCACATCACGTAGTAAAATAAGAAATAAAGCAATAACAAACATCCGAAACCTAAACTCCCCCAGATGAAATCTATAATGGAGATACATAGGACATTTATATTTCCAGTTGCAGTGTACCTACACTGCAATATGCTTACATTAGGCGCTACAAACTTTTGTAGTAAATGCGCGAGTTCTTTGCCATTCGTTAAATGTTATTTTTCGGGCAGTGTCAGTGAAAGAGAATTAACTAGTGTATACAAATTTAAATATTTCTGTAATGAAATTATTACCTTATATTTATACAAAGGTATACACCCTTTTTTTAAATTCTTTCCATGTAACATTAACTGCTGTCAGTTTAAGATATTTTAAATGTAACATTTTGTTTTCTTCATACAATATTTTTAATAATTTTATTATTTAAAATAATCAGTTTACTTTTATTAAAATATGTAATTTATTATTAATATGCACCCTCTTAGCAAAGCAGCTATGAATACAAATTTAAGTTCTACGGATGGAGGCGGTGATAAACGTTTGCCTGAAACTACTGTGCAAACTATAGCGCAAAATTTAACTACAATGCAAAATATACAAAACATACAGAATGTACAAAGTGTAGTTCAAAGTAATATACAAAGTATACAGCCTACGCAAACTATTGTTGGAACGGTTGGGACTCCTACTAGCCTTGTTGGTAAATCTGTATCATTAGACATTAATCCAAAATTATCTCTGATGAAGCCCGTTATTCCATCTGGTGCAACATCCAGTGCAGAAACAAACAAGATCACGACAACAGTAAATTTGTTTATTTATATTTAAATATCTATTGATCGAATTAAGTTAAAGTTTACATTAACATTTGTATTTACTTTATAGCTTTGTTCTGTTGGTTCTACGGTAAGAATTATATCACCGGGTATGTTGAATGCGGTAGAACGTCAAAATCAACAACAAGGCCAACAGTTAACTCAACAGAGTCAGCAAATTACTAGTATGCCAGCAACGTATCATGTACCTAGAGGACCAGCAGCGGTTGCAAATATTGCTGCTCCAAGGTCAACAGTTGCTACGCCCATTGTTAGAGCTAACACTGGTCAAGCTGTACCAACTACAAGGGCAGGGTACATGTTTATTTTTGAATTTTATGTTTATGCATATATAAGTTTTATTGAGCCTTTACAGGCTATAGATACTAATACAAAATTATATACAACATTTTAAATTTATTTTTGATTTAATTTACATCAAATTTTTATATAGAGCAATCTATTCCTATTCCATTCAATCAATACTTCCCTACTCCAATTCAATACTCCCCTCAATTCTATGTTTTAGTGTTTCTGTTTTTTCTCCATACATTTTACATTGTTTTTTCATCCTCCTCCAAACAATAATTGTATATCATCGATTCATTACTTACTCTAAATTTTGCAATAACTGAAATCTCTACATCTTCACTTATATTCCAGCATCTCATCTGCTTTTCAGTCTTCCATAAATAAATTTCTTAACTCAGTGTACTTTATCTTCTCTATTCTTTTTAAATCTTCTAACTTTATTTTCTTTCTCAATATTTCTTCTATCTCCATAAAATTTTGATCACCTTCATAGAAATCTCTTCTTACAACATAGTCCGAAATATTTTTTTGCAGCCTAAAAACTCAAACCACAAATTACTTTCTCTCACTTGAACCACCACCTTTCTATCACTGCATTTTATATTTATGTATGTACCAACTTTTAATGATAGTTTTTAAATGATAGATTTTATTAATGATAGTTAATATAATATATTTTTATTTTTCAGAATAAGTACAACAGTATCAAATCCTCAATGGCAACCTAAGGCAACTTCCGTTGTATATGCACAACCACGACACCTAACATCTCCCGTTAGTAGGGTGCCTACAAGACCTCCACCTGCTGTTTACAGTGGACAACAACCTCGATTAATAACTCAAACCAATCAAGGAAGATCTGTTCAGGCCACTATGGTTACTGGAGTTCCTGGTACTCCGTCCAGATTGATAGCACCTATTCTACAAACAAGTAATAGTATTACACGAATTCCAGTTGCACAAAACAGACCTCCAGCTGCTCAAGTAGCAAATGTTTCGCAAATATCGCAAGCTGGAAGAACATCAACTCAAGCTATTCAAGTAAACTTTTTAAATGAAATTTTACATAATAATATCTGAATTTGTGAACAATGATTATAATTTATATATTTATTATTTTAGCCTAATCAGACAAGCAGATCTCTCAGTACAACAGGTACAGTAAATCGTATAGCTGTATCGGCACCAGTAGTAGGAACAGCAAGCAGAATAAGTGGTACAGCTTCTGTTAGTGTCCAACCAACATTGAGCCGACAGTTATCTATTAATACAACAGCTGGTCCATCAGCTGGTACTGTTAGTCGTATTGTAATCCCACAGCAACAGGTAAAATTTCAATAGAATTTTATTGGTGAATAAAATAAAATAAAATAAAATAAAAATGGAATATTTGTATAGGTGCAACAGCAGCAAGGAACAGCGCGTGTTGTTCAAACAGTAACTCCTTTATCAAATCTTAATACAGTCTCGCGTGTTATTACAACAACAGCAAATACATCCAATGTTGCAAGATTACCACAAACTACAACTACTGTTACAAGAATTACTGGAATGTCTTTGCATCCATTACCTTTGGCTCCAGCAAGAACTGCAACAACGCCGGTGAAAACTGCACAAGCACAAAATATTGGACAAACGGTACAGATAAAACAACCTGTTCAACAACCAGCACTTCGTTACTCTTCGACGAATGCTACCAATTCAACTTCTAATCCTCCTCAGTCAGTTCAAGGTCAATACCTGCATCCACCTCATACTACTACTACCTATTATTCTTTGGACACTGGTGGTTAGTGTTACAAACTCTATCTCTAGTTTTATTAATTAATAATTTACAGTAGGACATTGCTTAATAATACAATAATTTTCAAATATATTTTTTTTTAATTGCATATAGGTACATACTCTCAGTATCGACAGGCTTCGGTACAACCTGTAAGATTACTTGTTGAACCAGGATATGATGAACCACATAGTAAACCTAATGCATCTCCAAGACCAAGCATACTTAGGAAAAGAGATCATGATACTTCTCCTATTAAGGGTATTTTTATAAGGATATTGAACTTCTTTATTGAACGTTGTGATAATAAATCTTATATCCGATTATATTATATTATACCTTTATAAATATTTTTATATATTTTTTATTTGCATAGATAATTTTACTTATCTAAATCATCTTTTAAATAACTTTTTAATTCTCAGGTGCAGCTAAAAATTTAGTTCCTGTTCTTGCTTCCTTACCATCGGTACCATCAATATCCAGTCCTCCTGGTTCTCCGAGGGATCAAGATGGTGGTGGTTGTCAAAGTTCAGGATCAACTACTGTTTCAGCTACTTCATCTCCTGGTCTTGACGAAGACCCGGAACAATCAAGGATAACAATTAATCCAACAATAGAGATGTCACCAAGGAAGAAACCTCGTAAACAACAATTGACAGGTGTTGAATTAATAGAACCCAGATGTACGGAAGAAGAAATGCAATTTATTACGGAGGAAAAAGTAAAGAAAGATATAAAGGAAGATTTGAAAGACAAAACAATTGATAAAAGACATATTTCTAATGTACAACGAGATATGAAATCTCCTATACACCCAATACCTATTACTGGACGAATACGACCACCAAGCTTATTAGGTTTGCAAATAAAGCATAAATTATCAAGTACTCTAATAATTAATCTAATTATCAAATAATGCAGCTATGATGTTAATGATTTATATTAAAGGTTCTTCTTGGACAAATAGATGGAGTGGTAGACTTCATCATTACAAAAGACCTAGTGAGGTACGACCTCGTGAAGAAAGGAGACCCTCAGTTGCAGAATTGGCACAGCAGAAACATGTTTTACAAAAATTAAATGGTTGGAAAGTGTATCATATTACAGCACAAATGGATGACATCGCTGAGCTTGAAAATCAGGTAAATAAATATATATTATCTTTAGTTGGATTCAATATATTATATAGTTAAAATTAAAAATTGCGCTTCTTCTATTTATTTAAATTTCTATCATCTTTGTATTTAGGTATATGAAAAATTAAAAACGACATTGACAATACTTGAGTCTCAACAGACTATTAAAAGTAAGCAAGATGATGGACTTGAACGTATAAACGAACTCATTAAAGGAAATATGCAACGTAGTAGTTTTATCAGCGATGGAATGAACGAAGCACGCGCGCAACTAATTTCTATTTTTCAACACAAAGGACCTATCACGGATATTTTACAGCGTTGTGGAAATAAGCGTGCTCAAAAAAAAAGAGATAAATGAGCTATTAATGTTGATCAAATTAGGAAAAAAGGAGCACTTTAAGGAACCACTGTACACATAAGGTTCGAAAGGGAGTTATTTTTATCTGTGTCACAGAATCTACATTATAGAAGTAAAATAATAAATGGTTTTATAAGTCTAAATGACATAATCGTCGCTAATATGTTTATAATTTTATTATAAAAAAAAAACTATTTCATGTTTTTATTTTAATACAGTACTTCTTAATCCTCCAACTTGCTTAAAAGTTTCGTCTATATTTTATATTCTCACTCCAATGAATTAATGCTAACGATATAGACAGACAGGAATAATATACAGGAGTAATATAGGTTCTATGTATGTGATATTGAGAGAAACAAGTAAACTTTCTGTTATGTGATAAAGAAAAAAAGAAAAAAAAAGTGCTTACCAAACGGGATTTATGAAAATAAAAAAAAATGCGCCCGCGCCTTTTAAAAAGTTATTGTGCGCGCGCGCATGAATAAACTCGCGCGAAATTTTTATATGTATTTCTCTCTATGGCAACTAGAAATTGTCAATTTTGGTTCGTATCCATAACAGTAATAGTCCTTATTACCATACATTTATACTGCATTTTAGGGCATCGTGTGTATTGAAAGAAAGTAGTGAAAAACTCAGGAAAAATAAAAATAAAAAAATGTGGTGGGGATATAGTGCTCCATTAGACTTGCAATGTGAAATTGAAGAAAAGGATGATACAACTAAAAAATCTCTCGAGGTATTGATCATAGGTGCTTCTGATGCAAGACATATTGTAAAGACATTAGCGTCCTCTTATAAACACTCTGATCGTACTATAACTTATCATATAATTGAACCAACGATGGAACAAATTGCTAGATCAATACTTTTATTAAGCACTTGTTTGGATAAAGATTTAGGTATGTATATGTCCAATCTTAAAAGTACCTCAATAATAGCAATTATGAAAATATTATGTGAAAGATTATATGAATATACTCAAGGGCTCCAAGAAGCAACTCGATATTACTTGGAAATAATGGGAAATACACTTTTAAGACCTGCTACTGCTAAATATTTGGCAAAGCATTCGAAATTATTAGCAGATACTGTAACTGAAACCATTGCTTGTCCTTGGCTAAATCTGGAAAAGCTTAAACATAAGGACAGAGATCAGTTAGAATGGATATTTAAGTGAGTTCTTTATTATTTGAGATTTAGAGATACTATGATATTTATCGTCATATTAAATCTATCTGATAAAAGATTTTGGGAACGTGCTACACGTGAAGGTGTTCCAATTGTGGATTATTGGGACAGAAGAATTAGAAAATCATTAAAAACACGATATGACTACAGAGATGGAGTTTTTGATTGGGACTATCACATGATATTAAAACCAAGAGGTCATATGAATTTAACCATACATGAATATAGGTACGTCTGACCAGAACAATTACTTTCATGCAAAATATATCTGATAGATAAATAAATAAATAAATAAATAAATAAATAAATAAATAAATATTACGATGCGAATGAAAGAATAGGTACGTGCAATTATATTTGACTTTATCTGTGAATCAGATTTTGGAGAAATAATGGAATAGCGTTCACTTGGATAGAGGGTGAACCTGCTAGAAGTAATCCTACACTTTTAAATAATATTGTTCCTCTTGGAGAGGGATTTTTGCATTATGCTTATTTGGGGGATATAACTAATGGACCCTTTTTTACATGGGGTTTAAGTGAAGATAAAGAAAATAATGTGTAAGATATAAGTATCAAATTTATTTCTAATCAATTTCCATTCTGATAATACAAATTTTCATTGCATAGAAAGTTCAGAGCAACTGATATAGCGGAAAGAGAGATAATGCGCGTTATTCATGAAATTAGAGCGAAGGAACCTTTTTGTGAAGAACTCGTCGCTGCGCATAGAGATCAGTCTATCTTAAATGGTATAATAATAACAGAAATGCCAAGTTCTGATATAGAATATGAATCATGGGTTAAATTCGATAAGTACAAAAAACAAAGCGTTCCTTGGATATCTATTCCTAATACAAAGGTATAAAATACAAGAAAGAGAATGACTATTTTAAATGCTAGAAGTAAACATCCGAAACGATGTTACTTTCAGGTTTTATTTCATCCATTGTCGATGTTGGAATTATTTAAAAATAGAATAGAGTATAAAGAGAAATTCGATGTGATTTGGATAGCACATAATATGACTAAACAATTACCAAATGTAGTACCATCGTTGAAAAAGAAAGGACATATACTAATCGAATTACGTAAATACTTAAGTGAATTACGTAAAGAGGACTTGGAAAATTTTACCAAAGAATTAAAGAATACTGTGCAAGGATGCGGACTGAGAGAATTAAAAAATTTTAATTCAGAAAGTCATACTATAGCAACATTTTCCAATAATTAATAATAATTGTAATAAAATATTTCCTAACCTAAATATCATAAGTTACATCAAAGAGAGAAATTAATATAACAATTAGGTCTAATATCACGTGTCTTTATTTTTTTGTATTCACAGTAATAATAAAATATTTATTAGGTACATTTTATGTATATATGTTTACTTTAATAAAACTTCATTTAATTTATTTATTTTAAGTATATATACACATGAAATATAAATTATACGTACGATAGATTTAAAAATCTGAAGAAGAAATTACTGTTAGTAATTCGATTAATAAACGTATAAAATGTTTATTTACAATTACAGGAACTTAATCAACTAAGCAAAGGAAAAAATTAAAATGTATAAAATATTATGATAGTAAACTTGATTTATTTAAAAGCTGTAATAACCAACAACCAATCAGAATTCTTTTATAGTATTTATATTGCATATGGCCGACCAATGGGAAAGTCATACTAATACCAACATTACATTTTCATGAAAGTTTAAGATGCAAATAGCATAGCGTCAAGTAAATGAACGAACACGTTTATGTGGATCAACCGAAATCGCGGGAAACGCGTTCTGTTCCATTAGTCCCGCAATGATAATTTGTATTTTCTTAATGTTAACAATAAACATTCTATAGAGATTCGTTTTGTGGAGTTTCTGAAGCTTCATATGCAGTAGATATTGATACTTCAACAACGGATGGAGGAACTTAAAAGAATCGTGAAAAATAAGATAATCCTTGAAAATCGGCCATTGCGACTATTTTCAGCGGTAATAGAAAATTGTTTTAGATTTCTAAGCTCTTTAGAAAGTATTCTTAGTATTGTAACCCATACTGGCAGTTGAAGAATTTTATAAACTAGCGTCATTTGATCACAGAACAGAGTTATATAGCTTAAAATGGTAATTTAACGATTAAGCTATGAGCTCTTGCAATACACGGAATAATAAGGTGGCCGAAGCAGCTAACAATGCAGGACAAAGCATTGGGAACGAGAAAATAGAAAATACCAACGATGCTCCTGATTCTGTGGAAAATGGTGGAGAAAAGTCAGATCTAATAGATAGTGCTTATTTTCCTGGTAAAAGTCGTTATGGCAGAACCATAAAGCCTAAATCTCCTCGAGATGACATATCTGAATCATTTAAGGTACATGGAATTCTCGTATTTTCGATAAAGGTCACTTCGTATGTGATCTTTTTTTATTTTTTACATGTAATCTTTCCTACGATCTTCGGATAGTTCAAATGTTTCATTATTTTATTGTATAATTATCTTATTCTATAGAATTACAAAATGTCCAAAGTACGAAAATCTCAAAACTCTAGTGAAAATAGTAATGAAAATGTAGATGAAAGTAATATTGTTAATGATGGGGGAGATGAAGCAAGCGACTCATTTAGTTCTACCAATTCTATGGAAGAAATATTATCTCCTAAATTTGATAATAACCTTGCGCCAAGCACTTGGAGTTTAGGACAATTAGCATGGGCTCGTGTTGGCAATTTTCCATTTTGGCCATGCGTTGTAACATTAGATCCAACTTCATTAATTTTTTATAAATATAAAGGTAAACATTGTTTTAAATGTGTTATACATTTTTAAATAATAATATTTAACATTTATTTATAGAATGAATAAGTCTATTAAATCTCTAAAAAGCATGTTTAAATGACTTTTTTAATCAGTTGCTGGCAGATCGCAATTTCTAACGATACACGTTCAGTATTTTGGAGATAAAGGACGTCATAGCTGGGTCTCATCTAATTCTATGATCCATTTCACTAATCTTGATGACTTTTTAAAACTATCCGAATCATTAACCGCAGAAATTAAAAGGAAGGATGCTAGGTATGCAGCAGGATTTGTTATTAAAGCAGGATTAAAGTCTAAATGGAAAACAGCCGTTGATGAAGCTATGGAAGTTCAATCGATGACTGATCAAGAAAGAGCCAATATATTTAAACCAGTAGTTAAAAGTACAAGACAAAGAGTGCAAAAAACACTTGATTTTTATGAAAAAGATAAACCCAATAAAAGAAAATTAACGAATGATTCAAATGCACCAGACGCTAAACGTACTAAGCAGGAAAATGTAAGTTAAATAAATAAATAATTTAAGTATGATAAACACTATTATTATAATTATACTCATATAAATATATGTAACACTAAATGTTTTTTTTTTTATACATGTTTCTAGATTGATTCGGATAAATCACAGTATAAATTAGAATCGCCTAAATTAAGACATTTGCGACATAATGAAAATGGAAAAGCAAATTTGAGATTAAATCTTGAAAGTCCTTCTCGAATGTCAACTAAATCTAATGAATCCAATGATTCATCTACAACACAAAAAAGTGATTTTAAAAGTGATGAACATCTTGAAGGTGTTTTCGAAGTTTATTACGAAAGGAATAGAGATATGTTAGAAGATGAACATCCTGATTTATCGGAAGAAGAAATTCGAAAATATTTAAGAAAAACATGGAATGATATGAACTCCTCTTTTCGCAGAAAATATCGCTTATATGTCAAATCTGGAGGTAGTCAATCCAAGGATGATATACCAGAAGAGTCTGAAGAAGACACGTCAACAGATGCAGAAAGTGTTGTTACAAAAGATACGAAGAAAATCAAATCTAAAATCGAAAAAGAGGAAACTTATACAGTAGAAACAAAGAAAACTAGACCATATAATCTTTTTAAAGGTATGAAACAAGAAAAGGTTTGCCAAATATGTGAAAAAACAGGAAAGTTAACAAGATGTAGAGGACCCTGTTATTCGTACTTTCATCTGTCATGTGTTAAACCTGGAGAATCTAGTCCAGAACATTCTATCGATGAAAGTATGTACAGTGATAAATTATTCGAGGATTTGAGAGAAATTAAAAGGAGTAATACAGATGATGAAGAAAATAGTGGTAAATAATTAATTGTATACTTAATACTATATCTCCTTAATTAACACATCGTTGACTGACCATGAGTAAATTCGTGTCATGATGCCAAAATATTGACTGGTTACAAGTTAACTAAAAAATAAAGTCTGAAAAACAATGTGTTAAATTTAATTGTGATTTTAATCCTGTTATTTTTTTCTTTAGATAAAGCAGAAGAGCAAGAAGATGAGAGCTTTAAATGTATTGATTGTTTGTCCTGTGTAGCTCCAGCATGTTTTGTATGTAATGAAAGAGAAGGAGATAGAATACGGTGTTCAGTTTTAGCATGCGGCAAACATTACCATACATCTTGCTTGAAGTCTTGGCCTCAAGTATGAATAAATATAAATAGCTTTCTATTATAATTATGTTTTTTTTTTTATAATTGGAATTAAGAATGTGATATTATTTTTTAGTCTCGTTGGCAAGGAGGTCGTTTAAATTGTCCATATCATATATGTCATACATGTAGTTCGGATAATCCTCAAGATAGTCATTCTCGTGCACCTAATGAAAAAATAGCACGATGCGTAAGATGTCCATCATCTTATCAT
Organism: Mischocyttarus mexicanus; assembly: GCA_023678845.1. Lineage (NCBI taxonomy): Eukaryota > Metazoa > Arthropoda > Insecta > Hymenoptera > Vespidae > Mischocyttarus > Mischocyttarus mexicanus. The sequence goes on along the minus strand of JACGTP010000011.1, from coordinate 186,387 downwards.
ACTTCTATATCATGTTTACCTGCTGGATCAGTTATATTAACAGGAAGCCAAATTGTCTGTCCTAAGCATTACAAAGCTCCTCATCCTCCTTTGAATGCAGCATGGTGTTTTCTTTGTACTCGTGGTGGAAGTCTCATTTGTTGCGACACATGCCCAACTTCATTTCATTTGGAATGTCTTGGTAAATATATTTTTAACCTAAATAAGAAAAGAAGAATATTTATTGATATTTTATTATAATATTTTCTTTGATTTGTAACAGGTATAAATGCACCAGATGGTGCGTTTATATGCGAAGATTGTGAAACTGGGAGACTTCCTCTTTACGGAGAAGTAGTATGGGTCAAGCTTGGTAATTATCGTTGGTGGCCCTCACGTATATGTTATCCACATGAAATACCTGAAAATGTTGATTCTATGCCACATAGCCCAGGAAAATTTTGTGTCATGTTTTTAGGTTCTAACAATTATTATTGGGTCCACAGGTAAATATATGACATGTTTATATCTTTTACACATAAATGTATTTAAAAAAGAATAAAAAATAGGATGTATAATTTTTGTATAACATTTACAGAGGACGTGCTTTTTTATATCAAGAAGGAGATGCAACTATAAAGCCTTCAGTAGGTAAAAAAAAATGTGAGAAATAATACTTATAGAAAAGCTTTAGAAGCAGCTAGTGAGATTCATCAACGTTTAAAAATTGAGAGAGCTGCTGCAAAGGATATTGAGGCTAAGGGATTGAAACCTCCACCATATGTTAAATTAAAAGTGCGTTATTATTTTAATAATAAACAATTCTATACAGTTGCGTTGGATGGATTATTTATTTTCTCATTAATTAAATATTTTCTTAGGTTAACAAACCTGTAGGTAATGTGAAACCTGTTGAAGTTGAAAGTATTGTGGCATGTGATTGTGATCCAGAATTAGATGATGCTTGTGCACCTGGAACAGATTGCTTAAATCGCATTCTGCTGATAGAATGTAGTCCGGGAGTTTGCCCTGCTGGTACCAAATGTCAAAATCAAGATTTTGTACGCAGACAGTATCCAGCAATGGAACCATTTCATACAGTTGGGCGTGGATGGGGTCTTAGAACTTTGGAAGCTATTAAGTTTGGCCAATTTGTAATTGAATATGTAGGCGAAATTATAGATGAAGCTGAATACAAACAGAGATTAACTAGAAAAAAAGAACTGAAGAATGAAAACTTTTATTTCTTGACAATAGATAATAATAGAATGATCGATGCAGAACCAAAGGGTAATCTTAGTCGATTCATGAGTAAGTTTATCTTCTTTTTAAGAATACATTGTAAATTAAAAAATAAATTAATGTATAATTTTTCTAATATTCTGTTTTACTTAGATCATTCTTGTTCACCAAATTGTGAAACACAAAAATGGACAGTAAATGGAGATACGCGTATTGGTTTATTTGCTCTGCAAGATATAGCGCCAGGAGAAGAATTAACTTTTAATTATAATTTAGCTTGCGATGGGGAAACACGTAAAGCATGTTTATGTGGGGCATCAAATTGTAGTGGATTTATAGGTTTAAAAGTACAAAAACCACAAATAACTTCAGTTGCAGTACAACCTAAAAAACCTGAAAAAGTAGAAAAAGTAAGAAGGCAAAGAAGGTAAATACATACTTTACATTTTTTTTTTTAATTGTCTAATCATACCTACAAATAATAAAAATATGTATTTTATTAATATTTGTACTCCTATTTTAGATCAAGGAAACGTTTTTGTTGGAATTGCGGAGAAGAGATAACGCCTGATAGCGAAATTATTGTATGTGACCATAAAACATGTAATAAGAAGTATCATAGCACTTGTATAAATAGTATCTACAACGCGGAAAGTAAATTTAGTTGTCCATGGCATCACTGTATACTATGTAATCGAAGAACATCCGCACATTGCTCATATTGCAGTACTGCTTTTTGTCAAGGTAATATTTTTGCATTTTTGAGAATGACGTAGATATAAAAGTGTTTGAATTTGAATTAAAGGAAAAATGTATTTCTTATATTAGCTCATTTAGATGGGAATTTATTTGAATACGGGGAAAAAGGTGGCTTTGTTTGTACGTTGCATGAAAATATGGAAGTACAGAGATCATCTGCAGAAGATGAAAAAGATTCTTCCGATAACGAAGCTGAAATTGATAAAGAATATTTATCAAGATCTAGTAGCCCTATAGAAATGGAAACAAAGTTACAACGAGAACCATCACCTCGAGTTTCAATAGTAGAGGTAAGATGATACTCTAGTGACTTATTTATAATCAGTAAAATAATATAATAATCGGCTCACACATTTTTCAATTATATTAAGTAATATATTAGATATGTTAAAGATTAGTCAAATCCTTTTACTTATTTTGAATATAATTGACATGAGCTAAAAATGTAATACTTTGGTGGTGGTTAAGCATGAAGACAGGCATTTGCATTAAATCGCATAATAAGTAAAATGCATAATAGAATGTTGTATAGTTCTAAAAAGATTTCTTTATGTGCTTTAACCCTAGATAACTATCTGATTATTTGCTACCACACAATTCCAATACTTGCTTTGTAATTTTTACGAATAGTTAATTATCTAGGGTTAATAAATGTTTTTATTTTTGTAATTATGAATTCAAATTATCATTTTTATATTTTCATTTATATACGTACATTAATTTTAATTTTACACATAATAATAATAATGCCTGAAACTTGTCTTATATTTTGCATCAAAGTAAAGTTCACGAATTTATTTCACATAGAATTATCAAAATTTAATGTTACTAAAACAATTTATGTATATTACATATATTATATATATATAAAATAATATTTTATTGTAATCCGTTATTTGACATTTTTTTTAATCATATATTGGCATATATGTTATAAACCAGTAATAATATATCTTTTGTATTAAAGATAATTATTACATCTGTATGAATCATGAGAAAATATTAATACGTTTGAGAATGTAATTTTTAAATAGGGTATTTTGACAAAAAATACTTATTATTATTATCCTATTTTTTAATTTATTTCAATTTTATTTTTTTTAAATTTATTTTCTCAAATTCTTTACACAACTACCTGCATCCTTACCTTAAATATTGGTTGAAATATAATATCAAAATTTGATTGAAAAGTGAAAATGTTTTTCTTTAATTTTGTATGAAGAAGTGAGTGTGTATTTATTTCAGTTACTGTTCTTTGGGTTCTTAATTAAAAGTAAATTGTAGTAAGTAAAAAAATCGATTCACTGTTAATGGATATTGATGAATAGAGAATATATTTTTAATATAAATTATTATATATTATTTATTACAAATTGCAGAGGTTTTAAAGGTGAGTACTTTTTTTCATCAAATATTTCATAATGGTGAATCACAATTCTAAAACATTTTACATATATGAACCACCTTAGCGTGAAAATGTTTTGTATAGTATGTGAATTTTTTGTTTATATGAAAACCAAACGTTTTTTTTTTCTATATACATAAATATGTATGTATTTACAGGTTCATCCAAACAGCGAAGAAAGCGAAGAGTCACAAAGGGAAGAAGACGAAGAGTTGTTAGAAGATACAATAGCGCTGTGTACATATAATTTTTCCAAAACAGTTAAAAAAAAGATGCTCAATCAGTCTTCGAATATTTTTGAAGAAGAACAAGCTGAGAAATTAAATAATCTTACTTCTAGTCAGCTGGAAGCGATAATTGGTGGCAGTTTATTTGAATAGATTATTTTGAATTACCAAACAAAGTAAAAGAAAATATATAGATAGATAGATATAAATCATTTAAACAAAATCCTAACAAAAGTGATCAGTTTAAATTACATTTAAGGTGGCTGCATTATTCTTCCAGTAATCAAATAGCAGTATGTGTAGTATATTATTATGTGGGCAATAGACTAAATTGAATAATATTTTTGTGTTAAACGAAGGAATATAAATATCTAGTCCTTTACCAAATTTAATTTCTTTTTTTCTTTTCTTTCTTTTTTTAATATATATGAGCAAATACGTTGGACACAGGTGCTCTTCTGAAATATCTGCTATATTTATGTATCAGTTTTTATAAAACTATTCAAGAAATGATAAAATATGATTAATTCAAAGTAAAGTATCTTTGTCCATTTTATAAAAGGCTTGCCTGTTCCGATAATGCATTCCTACTTTTGAATATTTGGTAAAGAGAAAGTTAATTCTATTGTTTATATAATAATCCATTAAAAAAAAATATATAAAAATACTTTATGTTTTATAGACTGAATAGTACTTTATTGTAATCTTATATTGTTTTTATTAGCAAATGTCATAATTATCATTTTTATTTATCTTATTTATAATATAGTATTATAAATACTTTTTTACTTTGTTTTGTATATATACATTAAAAACACGACTGAATTCTAAATCTGTATAAATCATTCTTCAAAATTAAAAATACTTTGCTTCACGCTAGAAGAATAGAGATTACAGGAATTAATAATTTATATCTTAATATTTTTTCTTTTTTTTTTTTTATTGTATCTTTTTGTGTATTTTCTATTTTATACAAGAATAATGTCTTCTAAACGATCTAATCATGAAAAAGACTGCTTTCTAGAATGGAAAATTGGATATTAAATTTTTCTCTTAAGTCTCTCTCTCTTTTTCTTTTTTTCTTTCTCTCTCTCTCTCTCTCTCTCTCTTGAATGGATTACAAAAAGAAATAGTTTTTATTTCGTGTTATTAATCGATAATATATCGATGAAGCAATTGAAAGGTGCCTTGTCTGATACTATTGAGGATTGATAAACGTATATCTGCTCATTTATCACTATTTAAGAATGAACAAGAATCTGAATTAGCAATTACATTTATAATTAGTACATTACACTTTTTCTAAGACATGAATTTACGCATATACACTGCCTTCTATATTCATTTACATATTAGTAATGTAAACTAATTAATACTGATAATTTGATTAAGTAGTGTGTTTGTATACTATTAAACTAAGAGTTCTTCCATTCTTATCTCAAGATCATATTATTTAAAACTGTAGCTATAAGAAAAATACTATGTATACAATGGTAGAAAATTTTAAATGTCGTAAATATATATATGTATAATTTTCAATGTTTATTTATATAAGAAATTAGATAGGGTAAAATAAAATTTATATATATATATATATATATAATACAGAAAAAAAAGAAGTGTACACAATTTTATATAACGTGTTAATGCAAACTGTATAAATACCTGTGTAGAAAGTATCTTATTAAAAATTAAAGGCATCAGTTTTAGTTTCATCGTATAATGTGCATAGAAATAAGGTATGGTGGTATGTCTCTCTTATAAGCGTAAGGAAAAACGTGTCATTACTTCTAATATTATATACATAAAATACAGTGACTGCCACGTATATATACATATATATATATATACACCTTCCCGTGTAAAAGATAATGTAATGACACGCGCAAGTATGTAAATATATCCATATAATACCAGTGTACATTTTTTCTTTAATGTCAATGTCGGATTAACTAACACGTTCAACTACGAAATTAAACATTATTAATATGCAATTTATTTATGCATTTTTATCACAATGGAAATCTTGCTTTTAAATAATAATAATTACATATTTTAATACATTATTTTACAATAACTGTTTATTAGAATATCTGTGATGCTTATTTTTTTCTTCTTCAAATTTTTAAGATAGATATTTTTTGTGCTACTTCATATAAGCCTGTGTTTATCAAAACTGCTTATAGAAAACAGATATATGATACTCCTTACACCTTAGGTTCCTTTCCATAATTTTGATAAAGCTTAGGACTCTCTTGTACGGAGGAAGTTGTACTTCTTGAACTTGCCGTATTAATATCAAAGTTTGAATTTGTAGATATAATTTCTTCTACAGAATTTTCTTTCTTTTTTAATACAGGTGCAATGAAACTTTGTCCTGTTACTCCCCCTGGAAGATCTCTTTTCGGCGGTTGTGTCTAAAAATAAGAACATCGTTTATATATTTTATTAATAATAATGAGACAACAATTACAAAATCAAGAGTTGAATATGAATTATACTTTAGGTTTAGATGCAGGTAATGTAACTCCAGTTACAAGACCTAAAATACTAGCAGCAAGACCACAAAGTTGTACAGCTGCCAAAGGAGATAAACCTCTTCTTACTAATCCGAGAGATAAAAATGCTACTTGAGTAATAATTGGAGCAGCTCCAGCCGCACTAGCTGCTGCACCTGCTAACTGGCCACCACCAATATTTGGTCCATAAGCGAAGCATAAATTATGCCTGTCCACCTGTTTGTTTGCGATGTATATATTTTGAATTAGTAATAAAAAATAATAACTAGTTTCAAAATAGTATAATTATTAATCAAATCTTTTTCAAACATACCAAATGTTTAACTAATAAATATAATAATCCAAACGGAGTAATTAAAGGACAGGCAAGGCTATAGACTGTTGTCATAGTAAATACCAATAATAGCCATGCATAATGTGCCCCTAATGGAAACTCCCATAATACTGCTTTTCTAACGTACACTCTTTCTGCTTTACTACGTGCTACACAAAGACGATAAGTATATAGGGCAAGTTCTGGAAATCTTACTAATTCTAATGCACTTCCAAGTAAAGCAGCAGTAATCACATAATTTACAAATAAAGCACCCTGAAATAATGATGAAGATATTAAATATTTTTATTTGCAGGTTTAGAAATACATTTTACTGAAAAATAAGTTTACAGATAATGATCGAAAAGATCATTACAATACCTGATCGGGAAGAAATACACAGTCCCATCTTCCTGTCTCATTTTTGGCTTTCATTGTCCAAACAAAAAATGCTTCAGCACTGGTTAATCCTAAACTAGGTAATATAAGAACCATAAGTAATAAAAGTAATAAAGTTTTTTTCATCACCGTTCGATTAAGACTGCTTCTTGTCCAGTGTCTTACTAAAGATTCACTTTTTTCAACTAGAACGGGCATTAAAGCAGCTACGCTTACTAACAATAAAGTTGGTAAAAATGAAGATATTAGAGGATTTAAATTTTTCGTTATTCCTCCTGGTGTTGTTAATCTATCCAGAATTGGTATAATAACCTAAATAAACAAAAAAATAATGTAATATAAATTAATTTTATATTTCATATTAAATATATGATGAAATCTCATCGTAATAATATATATATATATATAATTAACTTACAGCTGGTGTCGTAAGAAAAAACAATGTTATACCCAAAGCAAAATTAATTAATATTGCGTTAAAATACCAGAATCGTTTTGGTATACTTAAATTTTCCCAAAAAATATCTGAAGGAGCTGGAGCATAATTAATGATCCACTTTATAGAAGGTAAAGATTTTAATTGTCTTCTCATGGTTCTAGCTGCACCAGGAGTTCCTATATCATAATATATAAAAAAATAATAATAATAATATAAAATATTTTTTTAAAAATATTTGAAGAATTCAACAACTAAATATAAAGATACAAACCTAATGTAACAAAGGCTATCCCAATTGGTTTATTCAAGGCCAATTTTTTTTCTTCTTCTACTAATGCAGTTAATCGAATTTCTTCATTCGCATAAAATTCTTGTGCATCCACTTTCTTCAAGATTATTAAATATTAAAAATTATTTTTTTATTTAGAAAATAATAATTTTGCGTACAACTATGATATTAATGACATACTTACGGATTTGCAACAACATCCCAAAATTTGACCACAACGATAGGGATATATTTTTAAAGGCTCTCTTTTTTTTGCATAATTCTCGCAATACAAACGTGCTTGTTCTGCGCAATCTCTTTCTGCATCTAACGCAGAAAGACGTCTAATATCGTAAGCTAATGTTACATCTTCTATGCTCAACGTTGAAAATGCTTCTCTAAATTAATAAAAAAATAATTTATATATATATATATGTAATACGGTTAGGCAATTTCAAATAATTATTGATGTTATTAAAATAATATATACTTAAAATATACAGTAAGTGTTTCTACATCACATTGGTGTTTCGGTATTTCCGTAATAATTAATGTTCTAGCTGCTAATTCTCCACTAGATCTGGTTTCTCGTACCTAGAAATAATTTGAAAAATTATAGAAAAAATAACATTATATATGAAATCCAATTGTTTTTTTTTTTTAAACATCCCTTACTTGTTTTAAAAAACGCCTCATCACATAAGCACCAATCGGTAAGTAAGATATAATCAAGATCGAGTGTACCCATATCCAAGAAGATATTGGCTCTAGATTAGCTATTGTTGTACGACTAAATGTTAAATCGTCATCATGTTTATTACCATGAATATTAATAGGTAATGCTATACATAGCGATACAATAACCATTCCAAAAGTTAAAATAATCAAATAACGTTCAAATAATATATACAGCAGGCCATCCGGACCAGCTCTTTTCAATAATTCATCATCTCTGCGCAAATATTATTTTATATTAATTAAAATAACAATGGAGATTACAGAAATTTGTATATATATTACCAGCCAAAAGTTTGAAACAATTTGCTGATAATAGAGAACGATATTTTAATAGCAAAACATGCAAATAGTAGAACGTTTAAATACTAAATCGTCTCAGATACTGAAAGTTCTACCATACAAGTTAATTTTTCTTGACAAAAAAAACTACCTTGGTTTCTCTAAAGACATTCATTTATTCTTATAAATATTGAGTTTCTCTGAATTTTCTTAGTAATTCCAAACTATTGGCTGGTACAGTGTAAAAATTGTACCAACTTTATTTTAAATGCTGTAACAATCCATGATAGAAACCCTCTGTCTACTTGAGACAACTGTGAATTAACAGATGTATCTAAGAATATTGCATCCGAATCTCTGGTATCGTTGTCCCCATAAAATAATTCCATCCATTTGTTATCCGATTTATGTAACAACGCAAGACGTCCATAATTCCACGCCTTTTTACGTAGTAAACCAAATAAGATGACTAATAACTGTAAATAGAAATATCCAATAAAAATGATATAAATCTAGATTTTTATCATATACATCTGTTAAATGACTCATAAATGATAAGAATGAACTGACCACAAATCCTATTAAATTTAAAACTAAATTTTCAGGTATTCCAGCATATACATCTGTTATAATAGTTGTATTGGATTTGTGAATTGTTATGCAGAAATCTGATGATGGAGGTTGATAAGTTGAATGTGGTAAGCTTGCACTGTAAAAAAAGAAGAAAATATTATTTCATATAAATGCGAATACATAAATTTATAATGGAAACATATGTGTTATCGCGTATTAAATTCATGCAATAAACAATACGCAATTAAATCTATTTTAATATAAGAAGGTACAAGAGAGTATACGAACAATAATTATTAGTTTATAACAGATAATAGGATAAGGACGTTTATTATCATGAAGATAAGTAATGTTATCTGAATAATTAAATAAATACGTAAGTTTAATCATTAAAAATTAAAGGAATTTAAAAACGTCACAAAAGAAAACAGAGGGAGATACTAATCGAATTGAAATATATACAAAAGAAAAAAAAACAAAAAAATAATAATTTTCAATAGAAAATTTCAACAGATACTTACTTTGGTGAAGTTTCCATTGTTGTGCGAACAATTAAGATTAGAATATCACTAAATAAATTTGAAGAAACATGTTAAACAAACACCTACGAGTTTGACACATCGTATGGTAAATTCTAGATGTGAGATCTAAACATACGCTTTAATGTAGTGTGATATAAAAGTCTAACGTTAAGGCGCTATTTTATTTTGCGATAAAAAGATAGACAATGGTTACTTCATGTCATTTGACTATTCTTAGTTTCTGATTGGTTAAAATATTGTGTCATTACGTATACCATCTATGAGCACACATTAGTCACATTCCTTCAGATGCATTTTTGCTTATCTGAAATGTACTGTCAATGAATATATTATATATATATATGTATAAATGTATATTGTAATATTATATTAATAATATACAATAATAAATATGTATGACTGAGTATTATAATATTATATAAATGTAATGAATATTTAATGTTTTAAATATTTTTATGTTCTGAGTGAACAGTCCTTTATTAGCATTCATATATAATATAAAAGGTTAAATACATTATCACATAGTAAAAATAATCCTTGTTATTAATATGAAAAAGAGAATATATATATTATATACACAAAATATACACTTATTTGATGTAGTATAAAATTGTTTTACATGATTATTATATTATAATATAAATATATGTATGTGAAACAACCAACGAAATACTTGTAAATATTAATTAAATAATTTACATTTATAAACAACAATTTTTGCCATACTGTTTATGGCAATTATTTATAATTTGTTAAAAAAAAAAATAAAATAGAATAAGTAAATAATACTATCTTATTTCCTTTGATATTCCTCTGTCGATTGTAAGACACCAGTAGTAATAGAATCCAAGATCCAGCTTTCTTTAACACCATTTGCACCAATTATAATTTTTGCAGCTTGTGGATATTCAGTTATTCTACCACCGGCAGCTTTTATAAGTTCTTTTAAAACCTGAGCGGAAGGTGTAGTACCATTTTCAACGTGCAAGAAACCAGAAGTAGCAAATAAATCTGGTACAAAAGCCATTCCAAATAATTCTCGATCTTTACGATTTTCCTAAAATAAAACACAAAAATATATTTATATATATTTTTCTATTAAAAATTATTTATATATTGTTATCAAATTTTAGAGTTATTTCTTACTTTGACTGCCTTAGAATAATGCATCAATTCATAATCTTCTGGATTCAACCATTTATTGTTTTCCAAAGATTTCAAAACCCATTCAAGTTTTACGAGCCAGCAACCTCTTATTATACCATGCAATAAATTTATTGTACGCACTCCTGTACTCACTACGTGAGTTGTTCTACGCGTAACATTTTGTTCAATGCTTGCCATGCCAAGAGATTTTACTATACTTCTAATTAAACTTTTGTCTCTGAAAAATAATTGAGTTTAATATTTAATAACATTATTCTCTCTATGGAGAAAAGATTTAAGGTGTAAATTAGAAAAATATTGCTAAGTTACCCTTTTGAAAATCCTGTTACAACCATAATAATTTTTGGGGATTTATGAAACAGCCTTTGAGAAGAGTCTTTTTTAGTTTGAAAATCATTCATAGAATTTCCAGCTTCAACGACTTCAGTTTGCTTATTAGGATGTTTATATAAATTTTCTAATTTTCTTAATATATCGCTATCAACCATTTTTTTAATTACAATCTTCTTACTAACCACTTTTCTAGGATTTTTACGTTCTTTTTTCTTCTTTAGATTGAAAGAAAAATTATTTTCTGACAAATCTTTATTACCTTTTTCTACATCATTTGAGACATTGCAAGCCTTCATCCACAAATTCTGTTTTATCGTTCTTTTCTTTCTAAATGGTTTTTTTTTCTTTGTTATCGATGGCGTGGGCGATGAAGATTTTTCTTTTGGAGTCAACGATAATTTAGAGTCTTCAAAAAGCGGCAATAATTTCTTTTTCTTTATCTTAAGTGGTATAACATTTATATTTTTAAAACTGTTATTCCCCCCCCTTATTTTGTCTTTGTCGGTTACTTGCTGACTAAGAGATTCGTCTATAATTACTTCCTTGCATTTTGGTTTATTCGAAGCAATGAAAGGTGAGTCATCTGAAATAACTGTACTATGCAAAATGTTTTTTCTATTTTCGGCACACAGAATTGTTGTATGAATTTTACATCTGAAAAATAAAATATGTTACAATAATTTGTTTACACAATTGAATTATTGTATATATACAAATGTTTAGCAGAGGTGTAATATACTTACACGCATGGTTCTGTTTCTGGATTATGAACAGTTTCATTTATTTTCTTTATATTGCTTTTATTTAATATTTCAGTCACCTTAGAAGAATCCTTGTGTTTTGTATTATCTATTACTTTATCCATTTGTAATGGAGATTTCGGTAAATTAGATTCAAATACATTATAAGGTGTACATGGAACATAATTTGAGCTATCATTGTTTCCATTTATTATTTCATTATTGTATCGTGAATTATTTTTTGATGTCTTTGTACTTTGTTCTTTTGATTGTTCCTTGTTACGAGATTTTCTATTTTTGTATGTAGAATTTAAAGATGTATTTACTTGTAACGAACCATGAATTTTAGTTATACATTCCTGATCATTTTCATTATCCATAGATGTATTTACATGTAAAGATGATTCAAGCTTTCCTGTACTATTTTCACTGTTAACTTTGGATTTAATACTTTTATTTTTTTCAGTAATAAACTTACTAGATTGGTTTACTGTATTTGACGTTATCAGTATAGTTTTCTGATTCATTATAGATTCTTTATCAGATATTGAATTTGTTTGATTTATTTTTTCTTTTGCGTTTTGAATTTCAGATTCTTTTTTATTGCTAATTTGATTACTATTAATTACGTCTATTGCATCTATTTTTTTACTACAAGTATTATAATGTTTCAAATTATGATTTTGAACAGTTGTTAATTCCATGGATACAACTGTTGCACTTTTTTTATTTCTTTCGTTATTAATGTTATGTTCTTCAATAAATTTGTTATTGTTCCCACATAATTCCTCCTTAAACGTGGAACATAATATTGGCTTATCAAGAGATTCAATTTCATTAGTTAAAATATTTAAACTCGATACAGTATTTTGACTCAAAACTTCTGTATCGAACTTTGTTCTATTTTTAGAAAGATTTGTTAGTTTTGATTTACGATGTTTTCTATGACTACCAGATATTATAGGACTACTTTCACAATTTAAATTTCTAGGAAATATTTGTTGTAAGTTATTTTCAGCGATATGATTTTCTTTCATCGTAGTCTCAACAATTTGAGGATAGATAATATCATTATGCGTGAACAGTTTTCTTTTAGATTTTTTTGATTTATCTATAGATTCATTATCATTGTAATTTTTAACAGGCGTAGAAAAGATACTAACTTTACTATTCTGAGTATTGGTTTGTAAATTAGTAATTCCATTTGTTGAAAGTTGTTGTTGTTGATTTCCAATATTCTTGGAATAAGTGTTTAATAATTCATTATTCCGATTTTCTAGAACTAAAGAAGTCTTTATAGCACATTCATCTTGTTTATTAAATATTTCTCTAGTTTTACTTAATATTGCATCTCTTAGATATTGAAAACTTGTATCAGTTTGTTTAATATGTTTTATATCAATGATACGCACACTGACATTCTTTAACAATTGACCTTCGTTAGAAGAACTTACATTATTTGTTTTATTTACGATAGATCTTTTAGAAAATCTTTTATCAGATTGTTTATTCGTGTTAGATTCTTTATTGTATTTTGATAAGTCATTATAAGGTTGCATTTGAACAGGCGATTCATCACTTTTAATGTGCGTTTTTCTGAGAGAACCATTACCCGAATCCGTGAAGTTTGTAAAACTTAAATTAACTGCTAACGAACTACGATTATATTTAGGGCTACTTTCTTCCTCCGAATTAATTTCAATAGTTTTTCTCTTACTCGTACTCATACTGATTTACAATAATTAATAAATGATGACAAATAATTATACCATATCAATAATTATTATATATTTATATATATATATATATATATATATATATATATTTATATTATATATATATTTAAAATATAATATTTAAAATATAATATTTTAATAACTTAATATAAATATTTTATGTCATAAATTTTATAATATGTAATGGCACTTCTTTCTTTTGACAAGAACTACCCACCATTTTGAATGGCAGAAAAAGAAAACAATTATTAAGTCCCATTCTCATCGCAGCAATGGATTCTTGTCATTTGATCGTTTTAGTCATAAAAATTGTGTTTATCTTCACAACTGAAGAAATTATTCAATTTAAAATTTAAAAACCTGCAATAAAATAACTTTGTATAAGTCAATGAAAATCTTCTTGACATTTATACTCTCTTAATTCAAAATTGAATTTTCGATATAATCTTATAATGTTTATAAAGAAAGGAAACCAATAAAATTTGAAAGAATAGTAGTTTTATTCATTTTATTTTGACTAACAGTAAAATCGTACAGAAGTGTCCGAAAGTGTTGACACAATTTACAGGTTCTATGATGTCACATTTTATAAGCATTACAAATTAGTAAGTATGAATTTGTGAGTTTCCCGCCATTTTTTTCGGTCTCTCTAACGTGATTTTTAAGTCCAGAGAGGAATAAGTTTGGAAACATCTTTATATAACTATTTTAAATATATTTATAAAAGAGAACATTTTAATTTATTGTATTATATTTAACATTATTTTTCACGTTATGATAAGGAAATTCTATATTAACATAATATTTAAAAAAAAAATAGAAGAAACATTATATTGTTGGCTTTGTGAAAGAAACAATCGTTAAAGGTGTTTGTATATAAAGTGAGGTTAAAATTTATAATGATGTGTGAATAAAAACAAAAATAAAAACAAAAACAAAAACGAAAAAAAAAGAAGACGAATATTCTCTTGTTAAACTTTAGAAGAGTTTTTTTTTTTTTAAACGAATATTTAATTATATCTTTTTGATGCATGATGAATACACCAACCAGAGAATTTTTAAGAAGACCAGATGGTTCACGCAGAAGATCTGCGCGTCAAGCTTTAGCAGTTATTCCTAATGTCCCTGGTATGACACTTTCACCAGGTATCCATGATATTATTTACAATATTGGTGTCTAATCATTATTGCTGAGTGTAAAAAGTGTAAAAGTTGTATATTATATGTATGTACATATATATATGTACTGTATATGGTGTATTGTATTTTTGATAATCAGTTTTATCAAATGTCATTCACCATTTTGTCATTTGATAAAGAAATCAAATTACATCTTTTTTCTCTTTTCATATTTTACAGGTGAAGTGCTTTCTATTGAGCAAAATACTATGGACAATGTAATTAATAGTCGACAAACTTCAGATTCTTGTAGTCCAGCTCCTAGTCCCGACGAACTTGTTATTCAAAAACGCGGAAGACGACGAAGGACTATTGTCTGGTCACCAGATCTGGATGCCTGTAAACGTGACAGCTTATTAAGGTCGGTTCTTGTTTTTAAAATATTAAAGGCATAACACAAATGAGAATAGAGTGAATATTTTATTTTTTTTTTTTTGCTTTAGTTTAAGTTCCAAGGATCGAACTCCTGTAAAGAGTCCAACTAAGACAACCGTGTTATTAAGAAGTACACCTAGAAAGAGATTATCTCTTGACGATGATACTGGATTCAATTCATCCGAAAAAAAGAAGAGGACACCTACGAAATCAACAAATCTAATTGATACTTCAGTACAGAAAAAGTTCAATGGAAATTTAATAAATGGATTACGAGGTCTTAGTCATGATCAGTTGATCAAACTTATTACAGATGTAATATCTATGCAAGAAAATGGTACACTACGAGGAAATGACAAATTAAAGGATGTATTTATGAACAAGATACCACTGGCGGATATACAACCACTGAGAGAAAAACTTTGTAATTTGAAACAAAATGTCTTTGCCAGTCTTGTTTCCTCTAATCCAGATGACTGCGCGTATAGTCGCGCATATATACATTTAGAAACATTTCAAGTACGGTTAAAATTTTACTTTTTTTAAATAAGATATATATATAATAGTTTTTCATGCGTTAAAAAAAATTTGTTAGATTTAATTTATACTTTTTATATTTATACAGAAAGCGGTAATTGATCAAGGAAAAAAACTTCTAGACTCACAACATTGGTCATCTCTGATGCAATATATTTTTGCAGCATGGAGTATAACTAAAGAATTACCTGAATGGAAAAGTCAAGGTTTAGAAAATATTACTTGTAAATGTTTTAAAAATTTAGCCATATTGTGTAGTCGTGCGTTAATAGAAGGATGCTTCAATTTACCAATGTTGAATTTGTACAGAGAGAGGTAAGATTTATTTATTAATATATTATCCTTTTTTTTTTATATTTTCTTGCGTATTATTGTTTTTTACTTTTTTTTGTGTTTTTTCTTTTTTCTTTTTTTAGATTGGAGATCATGGCAAAAGACTGTGAAGAAATAAATGTATGTCTTCAGCTACTAAAAGATAGCAATCCGGTTATTGTCTAGGTATATTTAAATTATGATTAATTTACGTACCCCATTTTTCTATACGTTGTCACGAGAATCTTGAAGTTAATCTAGAATTATTAATTTTTGTTTTGTTTTTGTTTTTGTTTTTTTTTTTACAGCGTCATGGTATTATTATCTTAATATATTATTTAATATAATAATTTATATACAAGTAGAGATAAAAGAGATGAAGGAATATATCGTGATCAAAATTCTATGTCTTCTCGCCATCATGTGTCAAGATTTATCGACAATTTTGTCGCCGTAATAGACTTATATTTATAGATATATATATTTTTGTTAATATATACATCCATTTTTATAACACTATATATACTTCAATAACTTCGACTGAGATCTTAACGCATTTGAAATGTTTGTCGCGAATAAAACAAATATCTATAAATTATTATCTTATAGTTAAGTTTTTTTCTTAAACGATTTTATGGAACAGATTTTATGATTTATTTCTAAAAAAAAAAGAAAAAAAAAAAAGAAAAAAAAAGGAAAGAAAATAGTTTGTGGTTCTATGTTAAATTGGCAGAATCTAAAGTTAACAATTTTGAAATTATTGACGTTCATATAGTTTTTTATAAGTATGAAAATAATAAATGCTATTTATAAATAGACATATTGGAATAAGTATATGATTATTCTTCTTTGTCGTATATTTGATAATATGTAATGCAAGCATGATAAATTTTTATGTTAGTTAAAACGTTTAAAGTATCCTTCGTTTTATGTTATGTCAACGAATTAAAATTGCCATCATTGATTTCCTATATTTTTATAATACGTTTGTTAATAATAATAATTATTATTATTTAATCTTATTCTATATCGTTCTATATAAATATGTGAAGAGAGATAGGAGTCTGGATTAAATTTATTAAAAACAATTTTTTTTATTTGTCATATGTATATATATATATATCATATATTCTTACATAATATGTATATCTGTTATTACTTCTGGAAAAGGCACATACTTTATTAATTAGTAATCATCAAAAAATTTTTTTTTAAAGGCCTGTATTAGGACCGAAACGACATGTATATTAAATATATATATATATATATATTTAAGGATTATAACAACATGCTTATAGAAATTTTCTGATTTATCAGTAAAATTTCTTTCTATTCTATTAGAATATTGCATCAATAATTTTAGAGATTCCTGAACTACTAAAAATGGTATACGCTTTTAAAATGGAATTTTAATCAATCACACATTAATATTTATTCTATATTTCTCCACTTGAAAGATTCTTTTCACCTCTATAACGTACTTGCACACTGCTGGTCATTTTTTAATGTCTATCTTGGCAAGACTCTATATTACACCTTACACTTTCGGAACATTTTCTAAATCCGAGGAGATTACTTATTTATTCATATATATATTTTTGTTGTTGTTTTGTTTTGTTTTGTTTTATCTTTATTTAAAATCAGATCGAGAAAATGTCTTGACACGAAATTTAAATGTAATAACAGGTCTCGCAACAAGAGAATCTGATTTCATCTAAACATAGATATT
Source organism: Mischocyttarus mexicanus (assembly GCA_023678845.1). Taxonomy (NCBI): domain Eukaryota; kingdom Metazoa; phylum Arthropoda; class Insecta; order Hymenoptera; family Vespidae; genus Mischocyttarus; species Mischocyttarus mexicanus. Next base: position 168,597 of record JACGTP010000011.1, on the reverse strand, counting down.
TAGGTGAAACAAATTAATGATAATAATATAGGCACGTGATTATTAAGTACAGAAAAGTTCTTGTGTTTGGAACATGCGATACATCTATCTTGCTTGAATATATTTCCGCGTGATGTATTAGAAGAGAACTATCATTTCTTCAAAGTGTCCTTATTTTAAATATTACGTCAAATGATATTAGACTTCGTCTCTCTTGACAGTGAATTTTCATGCATGTATGCGTGCGTGCATAATGTGTTTGTATGTGTGTATGTATGTATGTATTTATATATGATGATGTACGTATACGTGTATGTGTGGTGATGTCATAGATTAGAACATTAAAACAAGTCGTTAAAAAACATTGTAGCATTTTTTTGTACTTTATCTTAAAGGAACTGATGCTAAACTACGTATGAAGAACAAAAAAAAAAGAAAGAAAATCTTTTTCCACTAATAAGTACATTGAAAAGTAAGAAATACACACTGTTAAAAGCAAGAAATCGTTGATAAATTGTTTCGTTAAAAATTATTGATTATTGTGTAGTCCGTTGCTTGAGTGACGTCAGAAAAAACTGAAACATATATTTATTGTTTCTATCTCATAAAAGTTCAAATCGTTTTCATTTCTATCGATATATATATAATATATACATTTATGTATGTTTGTCATTGTATTAGTTTTTTTTTGTCTTATATTTATATATATATATATATATTTTTATTTTTTTATAATTTTTTTAAATATTATTTTTGTATCACGTTTTAATAAAAAAACAAATGCGAAAGAAAAAAAAACAAAAAATTACGAGACGAATGTATTAAAACCTATATATATATATATAACATACGTGTTGCACCAAATACTGTATATGCTTTACAATATTCTATATATTTTGAATCTTTTTTCCTTTCTCGTAAAACATAGTGAAGAAGATGATAACATAATCTTCACGTCTCTCGTGTCACTACGTACCTTTATGTAACACAAACATTCTATACTTTCACATGTAAACGTTAAAAGAGAAAGAGATAGAGAGAAAGAGAGAGAGAAAGATTTGTCAATAAAAATAACTTATATGTTAATCCCAGCACACATATACGTGTGGGCTTGGGTGTTTTGTCTTCTACACGCGCTGTGTGTTGTTTGTTTTCTCTTAAAAAATCTAGAAAAATTATACAGAATTTTGTATTCGTTTCCTTTCGGCGAGATATAACACGTAATTATTAAATAAGACAACATTGGTAATGTGTGACAATGGACTACGATACTTAATAAGATAAAGCTGCTGATCGAATACTGTGATAATGAATAATTAATTATTAGCGGATATTACGAATGATGTGGCATCACGTGCCTCAGTCCGTTTTTGTTGGTTGTACTCTAGGATACAACTGAAACAGGAAAATAATATTTAAAAGATTAATTATATATAAAAGTAAAAGAAAAATATTACTAAAAGCTTTTAAATACAAAAAATACGCTATAATATTTTTCTAAAAATACAACTTACACCCAGTAAGTTTCGAGGTACGTAGCCCTCTTTGTGTCCAAGTTTGCTCCACCACCATTCTCTTTCGTTATCGTCACCTTTACGAAGTACGACCAAAGAATCACCATTTTTTAAAGAAAGTTCGTCACTATGTTGCGCCTCATAATCAAAGACCGCATACACTTGACCATTATTCATAATTCCTAATTTCTCTTGAACACCTGTAACGAAAGTTTGTCAGTTTATTTGTCAATTAATATACTAATTAATCTGTTAATTAATTTGCTAATTAAAATTAAGATACACACGATGGCAAACATATAATAATAATAATAATAATAATAATAATAATAATAGTACTAACTGTATAAATATTCCGAGCATCCGTCAAAGCCCTCTTCATCTTCTTCACATTTTTCCGCGGCTGTTTCGTGATCGGAAAGTGTCGTTGCAAAAATGCAAGCACCGTGTTCCACCAAAAATCTAACCATAGAGAGATTGTTGCAACTTGCTGCACAATGAAGCGGTGTCCTATAAAAATTCAACAAGTGTTATATATATAAGTATATAAGAATAATGCGAAGTTAATATACAAATATATGTAAATAGGAGAAAGAAATATAAAATTCAGGAAAAAACATTGATATTACCATCCATCGCTATCTTGAGCATTAACATCGCAGCCAAATTCAACTAGAAATTTCACGATTTCGAGATGACCAGCACATATGGCATTGTGAAGGGCGGTTATACCCTCGTCATTGGCAGAGCTTGGATTGGCAACCTCTTTGGCGGTTTTCTTCACTAGTTCTAGCTCACCTTCTAGGCTGGCATCCAAAAGAAGTGCAAGTGGGTCGAAGGAAACTCTTCTCGATAGATTAGCTTTCCCCGTACTTGACTTCAGATTACCTTTTTTTCTTCTCATCACTTCGGACGTCTTAACGTCTATATCTAATTCTAATCTACGTTCCGTGTCACTTTTTAATTTGGGTTTATCTTCAATGTTGATTATGTTCAAAGCATCTATGATATCTGATTCTTCTAATTTTTCGTTTCCAATTACATCCTCGCCGATAATCGTATTATTTTTTTTACAAGTACTATCCGTCGTGTCGATTATTTGCTGAGATTGTTGTTGCTGTTGCTGTTGCTGCTGCTGTTGTTGTTGCTGTTGTTGTTGTTGTTGTTGTTGTTGTTGTTGTTGCTGCTGTTGTTGTTGTTGTTGTTGTTGCTGTTGCTGTTGCTGTTCTGGTTGCATGAGGTCCGCTGGTATTTCTGTTTCCGGGAAAAGAAAAGCCGGGGGCATTTCAATGCGTCGATTTATCGACACGTGAACATTCGATTTAGCATATCGCAACTTAGGTTGTTCTGAAATTGGTGCCTTCTTCAATGTCAACGGACGTGCCTTAATAATTTGATGATTACTGAGTTGAGAATCCGTTGGTGATTCCGGTGGTTCCGACGTAGGAATCGGTGGTATATCTTCTTCTTTCTCGGTTCTGCAAATTATCAAATAATTATTAACATATACGGAAAACAAGAAATCAACATTTAACAAAGCTACAAGTGTTTTATAATACCATTGCATTCAAAGATTCTTTACAATTTAAATTTTCTTTTTTTATCTCGCAAATTTGAGTCGGTATTTTGCTTAAAGTGTTTCGCGATTGTCATTCGTGTGAACCAATACTCGTTTAGGTAAAGTTTGTAAGACCCATTCGATCAAAGTACCAATATACCAACAAAGTATCTATTCGTCGTTTTTATTCCAAGTTGATACAATGAAAAAATATCTTTTAAGAAAAAAAAAGATAGAAAAGGTTGCAAAGAATACATAAAGATTTTAAAAGTATCACCGACCGACCACTTTGGTATCCTACGCCTTTATCAATCAGAGACCTCGCGGGAACTAAACGCACGTCTGTTGTCTCTTCGGTACATTCGTCGTTCTATTTCGGTGTCTATTATTCGAGACAGGCCTCACACTCGATTCACTCTCGCCAAATCGATCGTGGACTAATTAACATTTATAATTAACCCACCCCATGTAATTGTTTCCCCTCTTTTTTCTCTTCGCTGGATAAGTCGAATTCCTTTTTATTTTCTTTCCTACTTTCATTTGTCCATCATATATTTTTTCTTTCTTTTTTTTGTCGCATAAATATGCAAAACATTGCAATGATAATAATAATAATAATAATAAAAAAGGATAAAAAAAAGAAAATGTAGAAATATATGCATATGTAAAAATGTACCTGGAACCAATGCTAACAACAACCGCCGTTTTACAATCGTTGAGTCCATCCGAAGTTACATCGATTTTGTCATGATGAGTTAGCCTAGGAGGTGGATTGGGTTTGCTTGGTTTTGGGGGTAGCGCAGGCTTAATCTTGTCCTCCGTTCTCAATTCATTCAAATTCTTTCTCTCGTTCTCGTTCTTTAGCCTTTCAAATTCGAATGGCTTTTCCGATAGCTTGCTAGGTGGTTCAAACTTGACGTTGTGATCGTGCTTGATCGTCGTGTTTTGTTCGTATTTCGAAGACGTAGATTCGAATTTATTTTGTCCCGATTCGTATTTCGTTTGCTCTTGCTTGAATTGTTGGGGATTGTTCGTTACCTCGTGCTTGAAAGATGGATTACCACCACCACCACCACCACCACCACCACCACTGTGTTGCTCGTATTTAACTGAATTACGATTCTCGTGTTGATCGTGTTTGTATTGCTGCGAGGATTGACCAGAATCGTATTTAGCATTATGGTGTTGTTCGTGTTTCGATTGTCTATTCTCGTGTTTCTGATCGTGTTTAACACTTTGCTCGTACATCTTTGATGGTTGATTTACTTGTTGATCGTATTTCATTTGTTGGCTATCGTATTTAAAGAGATTCCCCTCATATCTGATTTGTTGTTGTTGTTGCTGCTGTTGCTGCTGCTGTTCATGTTTAGACGGCAAGACATGCTCGAATTTATCCTGTACTTTCGTAGGCTCGAATTTATTTTTATTATCGTTCTGAGATTCGCTCTGGTTTTGATTGTAACGTTGAACATTCGTATTACCAGTTAGAGTTGTTACGTTTGGAGTGGCATGTACGCTTGCCACGAGATTCGGTGAATTTTGGGCTTGATAGATCGTTGAAGAAGATACATGAGCATTCGTCTGACCAGTACCATGTTGTTGTTGTTGTTGTTGCTGTTGCTGCGGCTGCTGTTGATTGCTTCCGTAATTGTGCCTCGACGAGTAATTAGGCTCTTGAGTGGAACCGACGTTTCCTTGCCCTGTTTGATTCGCCTGTTGCTGACTGTTGTTGTTTGACCCACTCAAACCCACAAAGTTTTGGGTCGTTGAATGAGCTCGACCTATCAGACTAAGCGTCTGTGGCATCACAGGATTGATCTTAGTCGAAGAAGTTTGATAAATTAAAGATTTAACAGGAAAACTTGGCGCTACGCTCGACACAGGTTTTTGATGAGTCTGTAGATTTCGATGATTATGGGCCTGAGTGATGGACGGCGCTGAGCCTAAGCTCGAAGTCGAGGAACTCGTTGAATTGTACTGCTTCGTTTGAGTATTACCGTGCTGTGACTGTTGCTGCTGTTGTTGTTGTAACTGCGATGATTGTTGGGGATGGGCATGAATCCTAAAGTTCTGCGACAAAGTCTCCTGAGTGAAATTATTGTGTGTAGAGGCGATGAGATTGTTATTGCTATTATTATTATTATTGTTGTTGTTATTATTGTTGTTATTATTATTATTGTTGTTGTTGCCGGTCATATTGGTATTGTTGTTGCAGTTTCCCTGCAAATTGGCAGTCTGGTTACCAAGATTTTGATTATGCTGCTGTTGTTGTTGATTCGATCCAAGGGGTTGAGACTGACCTGTAAAATAATAGGTAACCGGAGGATGAGGCAGATGGTACGGTGTATATGTATATGTGTGTTTAAGAAGATATGATATTGGCGAATGTTGCAATATTCGAAAGATAAAATAAAAAACCGACCTTGTATGTGCGACTGCGACTGGCTGTGGGCGATTTGATGGCCGAATTGTTGGAAGGCAGTCCTCTGTCCGAGTTGGGATGCGCTCGCGCTGTGCTGTATCTTGTTTTTGTTAACGTCGTCTTCGACGGCTTTGAAATTCACGGTAAACTTAGTATTGTACGGTAGCGTTTGATACTTCGGATCATTTTTGTTAAGATTGAAATCATTGTCGTTGGGTATATGCGAGTAAGGTTCGATGGCGGCAATGTTACCGGTAGGTCTCGCTTTACCACCTGCATTAAAATCTAATTTAGATTCCGGGAAACCTGTGTTCGTAGTTGCGTTCGTACGATTAGTCGAGCCAAGTTGTTGGCTAAGTCGTTGATTCAATGCTCTTTTACGTTGCAGACGACCCTGAAGTTGTGCTATCCTTGCGTCAATAGACGCCATTTCTGCTTGCCTCTGAGCCAGTGCTAATCTTTGTTGAGATACTACTTGATTTTGTTGTTCGTTCATCTTGTTGCGATACTGGGGAAAATGTTTAACATAATAAAACGTTTTACAAGTTGTTAAGATGTTAGATATTGGAAGACTATCAACGAGAATTTTTCTATCGTATAATCGATGGAAAGACAACTTACCATGAGTTCTCTTCTGAGTTTTTCGAGTTCAGCACTGGCTGGTGCCGGTAAGTGTCCCGCAGAGATACCACCAGGTCCGGTACCGGCGACCCCTCCGCCACCACCAATGCCCGTTCCGGTACCACCACCGTTCTGACGACCCCTTAATTCTTCCAATTGTCGCGTCAGCTCTTCGACCTTCGCCACCGCCAGGGAAAGCTCTTTTTCCTTTTCATTGAAGAGAGCTCTTATGCAATCAAGGTCCGAGGCTGTAACCAAATGTATGGGGAACCATTTCAAAAATCTATCTTTTCTTTCTTTTTTCTTTTACATCTCACATCGACGTATTTTTCCAAGCCCTCATTTACAACAAAAACGTTGTAATAGTGTCATTTCATCGTTATATTAAAAACGTTGACAAGCTGGATAAATTGTTGTAGTTGGTGGAATACAAATTACAAGATAAAGGAAGAAGAATACAATTGTATAAGAGAACAAAAAATAATAATCGCGGAAACAACGAACTCCGGTTTAAATTTTTTTCTTCCGAAGCAAAGCTGATTTCGTTTCCTCCTCGATAGTCCTTTTGTCTTTCTCCCTTCCTTTATTCTTCTACCTTCTTATTCCTATTATTCTGTAACTCCGGAATTTAAGTCTTTCACCTTTCTGCACTTTCCTTTATTATTTTCATTTCTTTTTTCTTTCTCTCTCTCTCTCTCTCTCTCTCTCTCTCTCTCTCTCTCTCTCTCTCTCTCTCTCTCTCTCTCTCTCTCTTTATTTCTTTAAAAGCGCGTTAGATAGAACAAAATGTACAAAATGTGAAGTGTTCTTTCGGCCCAATTTTACGATCTATTCTTTACGACTATACGGTTTAACGTAATCCGTTGGCCGCAGTGAAACCTCAGATTTAATGGAAAACGATGTCACCCGGATAGTTCACTTCTCATCTTCACTTAACTACATATTTCCAAATTTAGGTCCATGATCAACCGTACGTATTCGAGGCCAACCAAATAAAATTTATAATCTTGAATTTTTTTTATTTTAAGATTAACTTGTGGCAAATATTTAACAATTCGTATTATAATATTATCATTAAATTATGATCATTGAGTTGTTAACAATTGTAATGTTTCCATTTTATATATATTAATAAGATAATTTATCTATTTTTCAATAAAGGAACGTTATTAACAAGATCGAACAAACTTTGTTAAATTTATATATATATCTTTTTTAGTATCCAATTTGTTAAGTTATAATGATGGTTATTAAAGAATTTGAATTATCCAATTTCACATATGTACCAATAAGATTATTCGTTACTTTTTAGATCAAGGACACACTGGGTAAAAGAGAACAGAAAATTCTGTCTGAGTTTTCTTCTATAAGTTTTCTTCTTTTTTTTCGATGAAAAAGGATTCAAGTGTCGATATCGGGAACGATAAAAATGAAGTTACTTTTTGAAAGATCGCGGGTTGGGTTCCTCGTGATGTGTTCGAGGTATGCGAGCACACGTGTGGCAAATTCGAAGGAAACTGTTGAATAAGCCTGACACGTGTATTCGAAAAGCTCAGCACCATCAAAGTACGTGCCAAAAGCTCTTACGCATAAATTTTACTCTATCCTTCTCTTATTCCTTCTATTTCTCTTACATACACACACTTTCTCTCTCTCTCTCTCTTTCTCTCTCTCTATTTTTCTATTTCTCTACCTTCGAGTTACTTCGAGTGAGAGAGTAGGTCAACGATCTTACGTCGGTTTTGCGCTTTTGCCAACTCATGACTAAGGTTTGACCGTAAAAGTCTTGCCTAAGGAAACGCAACGACGACGGTTTGTCTCGAAATCACTCCTACTCTATTCATTTTCTTGTCAAACCAATTTCTTTCTTCCTCTTCTTCTTTTTCTTTTTTTTCTAATTTTTTTCTTTATTTTTTGTTACTTTAATAGAAAATATAGTTCAAGTATCTCACTACGAGTACAAATTTTATTATTATTTCTAACATTAATTATAATTTTTTTATTTAATAATTTAAATACATTTATTTTCACAATCCTTTACGAAACATACGAAAAATGATCAGCCTAACTTTTTAACGCTACCTTTTGTAATTGTTTATATTATCAGATTGATCAATAATATTTCTATATTATTTCCATTAAATATCTTTATATTTGTATTAATTATTTATTATTATTAATTTTTTTGAATTAAATATTATATTAAATTTCAAAATACGTTAATACTCTGATAGTTTTTGCGTTAAACGAATATATGTATTTAAATATTAAACGAATATTATAAATATTGATATGACTGACATATTCATTGTGTCAATATTTCCAAGAGATATATTTTGGTTAATTTATCTCAAATAAATAATTAATATTTTTATTAAAATATTAAATATGTAACTCTTTCCTATTCGTCTATGAAAATAAAAATACTGATAAAATAATCAAGAACTGTATAATAATAATTGAAATATTAAATAATTTTCTACGCAAAGATATCGAAAGAAATTAAATTCTAGACTATACATATATATATATCTTTGGAGAGATAGTAAAAGTAAGAGAAAAAGAATTATGTTGAGAATTGATTAATTCGATTAGTTCACCCGCAACCTTTCGATACCTTCTTTAACGAGACTTGATTCGGTCAATTTAGTTTTTACTAGTTTAAAGAATCTTTCTCGTTCGAAAAGATAAGAGAAAATAAAATTCTCTGTATTAAACAATAAAAAAGAATAAAAAAGAAATAAAGAAATAAAGAAAGATCGTAAGATCGATCAAGGAATTTCAAGATTCATTAGATTCGCCTAACTCTCTTCCTTTCTCTCTCTTTTGTGACAAAAGATTCGCTGCGGTAAGAACGAGGCAAATCACGATTCTACGCGAGACACGGCTTACAACCGCGGATGCGGAAGAAATGAAAACGATAAAAGGGAAGAAAACAAGACTGAATGAGTAAGGTAGAATAAGAGACAGAGAGACAGAGAGAGAGAGAGAGAGAGAGACAGAGAGAGAGAGAGAGAGTATGTGATTTCTCAACGTGTTGCATATATACGTATATATACTACTTGCATCTTGACGCATAATGCGGAGGCGTGCGGTTGAACGAACGAATCGTTTTCAAAGGGACAGAGGAATTGCGGTTTTAAAAGATACAAAAGATCGTTATTTTAACTTCGATGCTCAAACGTACGAACGTGATTTTTCTATTCGCATTAAAAATAATTTAAAAACAAAAAAAATGTACCGATATGATACCATGGAATATTATTGTTATTGTTGTTGTAAATCGATTTATATTTCCATATTTTTGCCCCTATTTTCACGGTATTATAATAATAATTATAATTATAATAATAATAATGACGATGATGATGATTATATTAATGAGGGATGGTAAAGAGAAATATTAAGGAAGAAAAAAGATGATAAAAATAAATAAAGAAGCAAAAAGAAGATAGAAAAAAAGAATTTCTATGAAAAGGGAACGTGAAACAATGGGGAAAGGATTTTCGAGGTATAATCGAAAAAAGGACGATAAGAGGTATCACGTCGTTTCTCGCATTTTTCGATGCGAATTTTAATTTCAAATATATACAGAAAAATACATCATTTTCGAGAAAAATATAATCTTTTAGAATCCGAGATTTTTCAACGTAATAGAAGATTTTTCCATCGAGAATTTTTCTCAACGATTCTCTCACACCAATTTTATTTTCCTTTTTGTTTTTTCTTTTTTCTTTTTCTCTTTCTCTTTTTCTTTTATTTCGATTATTATTTAACACTATAAACCTGATATCAATTTATTTTTTACCATCGAATGCAGGTATAAAAGTAAAAAGTAATCTCAATGAAATGTAATAAGTATAATATAAAGAATTAAAAAAATATTTATATAATTATTGTATTAGTTGATAAAGTAAAAAAAACGAAGGATAAAAAGAAATAAATTAAAATTGTAAAGAATTTTATAATTGGAAAATTTGCAAAAGCGGTCTTTGTCAGAATATTTAACGTCAAAAAAGAAAAAATAAAAGAAAAAAAATAATCCGAGATATAAACTTATTGCAATTCTCTTCCCCGTAATGCTCATCGATTTTCCTGTCTCGGAGAAAAAAATTATTGTTAAATTCTTTCAACGTTGCGACTTTGTGAATTCGATTCGCGCGATGGGAAAGCTGAGCTGAGCTTGCGAATGCTCGACCGACCAAACCGTTTTAAGGGAGCCTTTCGCAGGAAGGTTTCTTTACTGCGAAAAGGAAAACGATTCTTGTAAAATAGTGAGAGAGAAAGAGAGAAAGAGAAAGAGAGAGAGAAAGAAATATTATAGACGAGTGAAGTAAACGTTAAAAATATAATCTTCCTTTCTGATTATATTAAATACCTATCTTGCGAATTTATGCTACAAGATGAAAAGTTCATGTACAAATACATAAGCACTTATGTACAAATAATCTCAGAATTATTCGTATCCCCCCACCCGACCATCAATTTAAAACAATCAATATCTGTAAATTCTTATACACAAAAATCATATATTAGGATTATTCAATTTTTTTAATTGACAGGTGTAACATAATTAATTCGTTGCATTGATAATTAAATTCGTTACATTCAAATCGTCATCTTTTATTCGTCATGGAATTTGACAGTTTTCTGAAAGTTGGAACATAGTCATCGAAAATAATGGGAAAGATTATTTCGAAGAATAATAGAGATATCTGTGTATATGATTGCTTTATAAATAAATATTAAATTTGTTAATATATGTTATTAACTATAACATATATTATATTATATATAATATATAATAAATTTATATATATATATATATATAATAAAAAAGATACCTGAATTAATTGCTACACCTAATAGATGATATCTAGTATAGTAAGAAATTCTAATTCGAACGGAAGTAATGATCATTTAAAAAAAATAAAATAAATAAAAGGAGTACCGAATTAATTACTACATCTTATATAAAAGCTCTTTGTTTTTTTTCTCTCTTTCTCTCTTTTTTTCCTGTACTATTCAAAGCCCTTAATAATAATTTCAACTGAGATTTCATAAAGCTGTATCTTTCATTCTATCTCTTTTTCATATATCTTTCTTTTTTCTTCTACCAAGAGAAGGGAAGACGAAAAAGTGGAAATAGAGTTGATAAAAAGGAAAAGAAAAAAGAAGAGGAGGATTCGCTACTTTGCTACTCAAAGCTTCGTCGTTTCTTCTTAGATAGAAGAAGAACCTTAGTTCGTTCTTTCGTTCATTCATTCGTAAGGTTGGATCACGCCTTATTAGACTTTTCATTTTCATTCGGTGATAAAAAGATGTTCGTAAAGTATCTATGAGATATAATATACGTTCTTTTTATCTTCCCTCTCCTTGTTACGGCTATTCCGCTGATTTGCACCCAAGGAAAATATCGAATATTCCTTTTGGTTCGATCTTATCTTCAGTTTCATATTAAAAAGATTAAAAAAAGAAAAAAAACAGCACGTGGAACATAAACACACGACTGAAGCGAAACTTTTTATATATTTTATGGTTCAATAACTTTATTCAAAAATTATTAATATTATTATATTTTTATATAATAATTATTTTTTTTTTAAATTTATATTTTGTTCGTTCATACATTTATACTGTTAGCTTTATAAAAATGTTTTTTTTTTGTTTGTTTTGTTTGCACATTTAATAGATATTTCTGAAGATAGCAAGTGCGAACGTAGGAGGAAGTCAATTGGCCCAAGGGATATACCCTTTGACCCGAGGGGATGTACGCTTGTCTCGATGGATATTTTTGGTTTACACGCTCTCGGGGACCTAAAATAATAATTTTGTCTGATACGATAGGATTATTTTTTTTTTTTCAATGTTACGTCTTGATCGATTGAAACACATTTACTACACTGTAAATCGTACGTTTATTTTTCTTGAAAAGTCTATTAAATTTTTGTCAATTATGTTGTATCATTGTCCAACTCAATTAACGCGTTTTGAATATTTAATAAACCGTATTAGCTAATATAATTTTTAGATAACGAATCTTTCTTAACTGTTTTATTTAATATTTCAATTATCTTATTTTACAAGTGAATCGACCAAATTGAATTTCAGTAACATCGTTAGAAGTGGATTTTTATTATCTTTTAAATGATGAATAGCAAAAAGAAAAAAAGAAAGAAAGAAAGATTGAGAGAGAGAGAGAGAGAGAGAGAGAGGATGGGTTTTAATAAATTTTAAAGTAGGTAGTAGTAAATTTTAAAGGGGCTCCTGGAATGAAAAGGATGAAAGGTATAATTTTATAAAGATTGATTTTCATCTTCTACTTTGATATTTAAATTTGCGTAGATTTTCTTTTCTTTTATATTTTTTTTTTTTTTTTCAAAATCAAATTTTTAAATGAACGTATTATACTGTATGTTTACTATCGCTAATTTTTCGAGATTTTCTCTACGAACAATGAGAAGAGAGATTATTAAAAAAAAAAAACCTTTCTCGGTTAATATCTTTGAGAGCTTTCTTCTTAAATTTAATCATCGTTTAAATTGATTTTTCAAAAAAAGTATATATATAATAAAATATATAAAATATTCTAAACGATATTGTAAATATTTAATAGATAATATACAGCGATAATTTTATTAATCATGCTCTCATACGGGAAATCGTCACGTTTTAATAAAATTATATTATTAATTTTGTAAACACACATATACGATCCATAAGTACATGTAAATATACCCATACATCTACACCCACACCTACACCCACACCTACACCCACACATACACATATGAAAATTTATACATACGTGTATATATGAACAAACATAAATACGGAACGAATGACCTCGTTTTTCCTCTTCACTCGTTCTGTAATTAAACTGTATACCTATTATTTTAACGAATACGTTTATTATTTGTTACGCATACTCTTATAAGTACTTTTGCAGAAAAAGAAAGAAACAATAAAAAGAAAAAAAGAAAAAATATAAAAGCAAACACGCCTCTCGAGGTTTATCTCCATTTTACGAGTAGTAATACATCACCATCATCATCGCGATGCACCGTAGTGCACTATCTCTTTCTCTCTTTCGAGCAAAATGTCGCTGCTTTTAACATTTTATAATTCTCGTCCGGTAGTTTTTCGAAGCGAAATTTTCAACACTCCCTCTCTAAACTCCTAGTCTGGTAATTTTGCAAATGAACTCGAGTACGTTTGGATTCAGTATACGTGTAACCAGTTAAAATCATTTCAAAGAGTGAGCTCAGGTTTATAAACGAAATTTTCTTTTAAGAAAAATCTATATAATATATGGAATAATGATTCCAATTAAAAATACACAATATATTTATACAAAAATTAAATTCAAAAGAAAATAATAAAAGTTCCGTTGGTGCAATTAGGAACTAAATGTTTAAGAAAAAGAAGAAGAAAAAAGAGAAAGTAGATTAATTTGTTATGCAAAAAATCACGCAGAGCTTTTATAATATGGATTTTTTTTGGTTCTTTCTCTCTTCCTCTCTTTAATATATTTTTTTTCTTCACCTTTTCTCCTTTCTTCGTCGGGTCTATAATCGCCATACGTTCGACGACCCAGAATTCGATTATCGAATAGCGGATACCGAACGATATATTCGAAAGGGGATGCCGGTACTACGGGTTCTTCTTTCTCATCCTCACCCTCTCTCTCTTACCCTTAGAAATGGTGATCTCGGTGCTCGATACGTTTAAATATTCCTGTCATAGGGATAGAAAGTACGTTTTATCTGGCCTGAAACGTTGCCAACCTTGACGCGAGAGTAATTAATCCTTATGGAAAAAAAGAAATATCTCAACTAAGACATTTTAATTAATCGTCGATTGTAACATTTTCCTAAATATTTACCAACAAGTATTTTTATTAAATATCATATTTATTTAATTAATTATTCTTAAACAAAAATACGTTAATTATTTCTCTCTTTCTTTGGCTATTCAAGTATTTAAGTAATCGATAAATTTTCGTTGAACTAAATTTATCCTTTCAGAAGTTTTGATTTCTTAATAGCAAAATTCCTATATTCGCAAAATAGTAATAATAATAATAATAATAGTAATAATAATAATAATAATATTAATAAAAAAACGTTATATCATATCGAATCTCGTCAGGTCGGTTATCGTAAGGTTGCTTTTAATCTCGTCCACTCGACAATCAAACTGATATTCGCACATTTTTACTCGCACCTATGTCGAGGGTGATTTTTCAAACCTTTTTTTTTCCTCCCTGTCTTTTTTTTTTCCCCCAACATTCCCACGTCGAAAGTGCGCGCACACGCGCGTCAATTCTCGTTCCTTTTTTTTTTTTTTTCAAATACGTACGCAGAGATTCTTTAACGAATCTCACTTTCTCTCTCTCTCTTACTCATTGCGATAGTTCACATTGATTTTGCGAACGAATGAGTGAATGAGAAAGAGATAGAGACAGAGAGAGAGAGAGAGAGAGAGAAAAAGAGAGAGATAAAGTATGCGAATTTGTATCTACTATGTTACGAACGTTGGCCATTAAATTTGCAAATTCGTCGAATCGTGTTAACTCGTTTTAATGGTAAACTATCGTTTCCTACCTGACATAATAGCATTGCATGTGTGCGTGCGTGCGTATGTATCTTTTTTTCTTTATTCTACTAAAAAAGAAAAAAGAAAATGAAACAAATTTAACGAGTAATCTCTATCATCGTTATAACATTATCTTTATTTAAAAAAAAAAAAAAAAGAAGTTATAGAGTATGATAATTTTTGTTAATTAGACGCGTTAAATATGATATAAATGTATTTTTTATTTAATCACGCGTTTGCTCGTATTATCACGAACCGCGAAATAAACGACAAACTGCTGCTCACTGTGGTTTTAAATAGTACTAATTTATTTCAACACCTCGCAGTTATTATGGTCAGTAATTTCTAAAAATAAATAATCCTTGGTAGAGATACAAATAATTTATTTTTGTCTTTTTTAAATAATAAATGTAATTAAAAAAATTGTTAGATTATTTTAAGCAGATATGATATTTTATAACGAACAACGAGGATTTATTTGAAATATTTAAAATCGAATAAATGTTAACTTTATTTCCAATATATACGATATTTAACAATAAGTATTAATATAAAGTTGAAATTGAATTAAAATTGTTCCCCTACATTGGGCGTACGCGTTAACCTTTATATGTATGCGTACGTGTGCGTATGTGTGAGTTAAAGAGAAAAAGATAGAGAAACAATTCAGGTACCCATGAATAATTTGTTGAATATATTCAAAGTTTTTCACCTCGTTGGAGAATAAACCGATGGAAAAATCTTTGAAAATCGATTGGGGAATCACCGTTAGTCAGCTTGGAAGAAAAGAAAATCGAAAAATAATCGAAGGGGATGGGGGAAACCGATTTAAACGTCATGTCGGCATGTCATAGTCGTCGTCTACTCGAATGAATTCTGTTTTCTGTCTACGTCGACGTATTTCCGTTGACTGGAAAATCGTGCGATTCTTGGAAACGATTTCCGCGAATTATACCCACCGAGAGTAACTACACACTTTTGTTGGTAAGAATAGCGAAGGACCTTAATTATAGCACGTTCTCAACGCCACGAATGTGGGTCATCGTTAATCCATTCTTGCAAACTCCACCTCTTCCTGTCGTCTCCCCTTTCCTCCTTTCCGTTTCTTTATTTACTTTTCTATTCATATTTTATTTTCATTATAATAAACGCGATTATATTGAGAGAAATTATTATTTCTATGATTGTGGTAGATTTCATTTCTTTTTTTTCCTTTCTCTTCTTCTCCTTTTTCTTCATCGTATGAAAAAGTAAATAACATTACTCCGTCATTAAATTCATTTTCAAAATCATTTTTTTACTCCTTTCTCAACAAATTTTATAATTTTTTTCTCTCTCTCTCTTTCTCTCTCTTTTACTCTCTTCCTTTTTTTTTGTTATACTTTCCGTATTGAGAGAATTAATTTCTTAACAAATCAAAAAAAACGTAATCTTGTCACACGAAAGGATTTTAATAATATTATTTCATCGTTGATGAAATGACAATTTTTGTTTTTTTTTTCTTTTTTTGAAAAAATTAGATAACGACGGTAGGAGGGGAGAAAAAGAAACGAAGCAACGCGATTGGATGACACTATAAAAAAAAATATCAAATGTATTTATGACTTCTGAATTTCGGAAACAATGATAGAACGACACACGGTCATCAGTTATGGAAATAAAAGCTTCGATAACGAGGAACTCTCATCTCTTTTTTTCCCCAACTTTTAGTCGACCGATTCTCATTAGTCAAATTTCCAAGAGGGTGTGTACCATATACATTTAAATTAAATCTACACACATATATATATATAGACATATATGTGGTACGTATTTTTTCGCCATACAATTAGTCTGATTTCCTTGTCACGCGATTTGTTTTCCAGATGATGAAAAAATTAAAAACGAAAAGAGAATAGAAAGTAGAGGAAATATATGTGTATCCGAGAAATTTGTATAAACGGCGTTCGGTGTGTTTTTAATTAAATCGAGAAAAAATATATATATATATATATATATAAAGTAAGAAAAAGGGTTTTGTATATAGTATTTGAATAACGTAGTGGTAGTAGTCGTATAGTAGCAGCAATAGTAGCAACAGCAGCAGCAGCAGCAGCATAACGTATTCCCAACTCAATTTGCGAGAGTGTCATCAATGATAGGGTATTTTCGAACTATTCGTCGTGGCCGACTTCGATACGTTCATCAAAAGCAATGTGTACTCAGGCCCGTTCATTTATTATTTCTACGACGAAAAATTTTACCAGTTACGATCACCATCGCCACCACCACTACCATCACCACCGTTTGTAAATACCCGATATAATTACACGCTTGGTATTACACAAAGCCCTTGATAACGTATTCCGGATAAATTTGCACATATACGAACCGAGAAAGAGAAAGAGAAATAGAGAGAAAGAGAGAGAGAGAGAGGGTTGTTGAGGGGGGGAGAGAGGAGGAGGAGAAGGTCGATCGCAGTTACAAATTAAATGCTATGCAAATGAAAATCGCGTCGATAGGGTATACATATGGCAGTTAAATTCACCGAAACTTCTACTCTCGATTCGCGTTATCGTTGTCGACTATAATCATTAACAAAAATTCCCCCTCCCCTTCCCCCAACCCCCTTTTTTGAGGATGGACACAATGTTTTTTTTTCTTCTCTGTTATCATCATCGTATTCGTAAACATTACGTGAGTTAAGTACCGTATATAAATGTGTGTATGTGCGTGTGTATGGGTGTCTAGGGTGGGGCAAACTAATTTTATGACTTCGTTGTAAATGCATTTATGTAAAAATGGATACGAACGAAAGTTGCATACATTTTTTTTCTGTCATCAATATGACGCATGGAAAAAAAAAACAGAGAAAGAGGGAAAAGAAAAAGAGAGAGAGATTATTTTTATTTTATTTACACAATTCACGTTGAATAAATATTTGCGAAAATACAGAAACAAATTTGAAAAAAAAAATAAATAAAAAAAAGAGGAAAGAAGTAAAGAACAAACAATAGGGCTTTTCGATCGGTTATATTTAAAATTTGTAAAATATTTTTATTCATTTATCAGTATTTTTATAAAAGAGAAAAAAAAGGAAGAAGAAAGATGATTACATTTATTATCGATGAGCATTTTAAAGAGAATAATAATAATCCTAGTTCGTGTACCGAGGATCTCTTTGGATAATGGTAATACTAAAAAAAAAAAAATCTCTTTCGTGTCAAGGATGGATCTCAAAAAGAAAAAAAAAAATAACCCCTTTTAAAAGAGAGAAAAGAGTTAAAGCCGAGTATAAAGTATCGTAGTAGTTTTTTTACGAGCAAAAAAATACATCGATTTCATCTCATCCGTTAAAAACTCGAGTGAGTTAGTGAACAACGTGAATGATGTTCAATGCACGTTTACGAGGAAGGTAACTTGGATATATGGAACACATTTCCGTGATTTGACTCTGAGGAATCAAGTGGAATAACGTAAACGATGTATCGAGGAGATAAACAAAGATAAAGAGAGGGAAATAGAGAAAAAGTGAGAGAGAGAGAGAAAGAGATAGAAAGAAGGAAAGAAATGGAAATGGAAATAAAATAATGGAAACTAAAACGAGTTAGACTATTTTCTTGATTTTTTAAACGATTTTTTACGAACGATTTTCGTATCGACCTTTTGCGGCGCCGTCGACGTTGTAAACGTCGTAGATGGATTATACGTTTTACAATAGGAAAAAGAAGAAAAAAAAACGTTTATCGATTGGCCTGACGATGGTGCTTGCGAAATGTCAAAGTAGTCGGCCGTTTTACGAGTACTCGTAAAATGAATCCGGTGGTGTTATGCTGCTACGACGTCGTTAGTGATCATTCTTGTTACGTAGTTTCCATATTTTCTTTATCTTTCTCTGTTTCTTTATTCCTTCTATTACGATATATTAATCTACTCATTTTATTGCAACAACTATAAATATTGACCTGATTGTAAATTTTTGTAAATTTGAACGCGTTTAAACTTACTAATTTCTATCTTCTTAATATTTTTTTTTTCTTCTTAATATCTTTCTTGTCGCCCAATATGCAGAAAAAGAAATAAAATAAAAGAAAAGAAACAAAGGAATATATTTCCTTTTTTAATTCTTTAATTAGAATTTTATTAACATTATATTTTATATAAATTATATTTTTAAATACGAACTTGAATTTAACAATTTTTAGGTAATTTTTTTCTATTCCATTTCTCCTCTTTCTTGATCTATTTTTATTATTTTTATTTATGTATATGAAAAAAACGAGAAAAAAATGAAAACTGTTGTTTTCAATTTGACTCGCGTTTATTAAACTCCCTTTTGAAAAATAAGAAACATAGGAAAAGGAAAAAAATAGGAAGAAAAATTTAGTCACGACCTTTGATACGTTGTTTGCAAGTCACCCTACCGAAAGTATGCATGTGTGGTGTATAATAAAACAATCAAACCAACAGAACATATATAAACGATATATGTGTAGCCTATTCAGATGAGGGGTCAAGCGAGGTTTCATCTTTTTCTATCTCTTTTTCTATCTCTTTTTCTATCTCTTTTTCTGTTCTGTTTCGTGAACTAACGATCGATTATTATCAAGGTTGATCCGTAACGAATGTACAAATAGAGGGGGGGGGGGACGGTAAGATAGACGGGTCAAGGGTCACCGCTTTCGTTGAATTAATTCGACGATTAGTACCTAATTAAGTGTAATGTAATTAAGTAAAAGACGTGTTTAACTTCTAAATTAGAACTTCATTTTCGCAATGTGTCTTACACTCCCCTACTTCCTCCTTTTCCACCCCCAATTCCCCCCTCTGTTCTTCTTTCTCTTCCTATTCGTCGATAAACGTCTAACTTTCTTCTTACCGTCGAGCAGCATTTACTTCAGGATGAAATTTCTTAAATGGGTGTATACTTTGGGAACATCTACATGTGTGTGTGTGTATATATATATATATATTTATATAGGTGTATGAGAGTGTAAGAAAAGAGGTGAGCTTGGGTGAGGGTAAAACGTACAGCGACTTGACTTTGTCACGTCAAAGTTAACGAGTCAAGAGAGAAAGAGAATGAGAGTTTGTTGTTAATTTGAAAAGGTCTTTTCAAATCAATTTGTAGAATTTATTTCTTTTGCTAATTTCATTTTAAGATCAATGAAAAGTTTTTCACCGTTTTCCTTTTATATATATCTTTCTCCTTTTCCACCTCTTCCTCCCAACTCCTTCCTCGTCCTTTGAAATTTATTCGCGTAGTAGCGTATTTTTTCTTCTTCAGGAGTGTGTATGTATTATGTATGCCTTTAAAATGTAGAAACTTACTTGACAGAGTAAGAATACTGAGAGTACTACTGGATATAGTTCTCCCTTTCAAAAGAAGAAAGTAGAGACGTGTAGTAGAAGCAAAGACGAAGTCTAAAGATTGAAAAGGCAAAGTCACACAAGACTCTTGCTAGAGAGAATCGATTTGGTTTCTTTTCGTTTGAAAAGGATAGAAACGTGTACTACGTACGAAAACGATAGGTTACTCTCAACCAACAGCTTCAGCACCACTACCGTTACAAGCAGGAACAGCGAAAACGCCAAAGAAAAGAGCTTACTGTCGAAGGACTATTGAAAATTCACGTGAAAAGTTTAAAGGAAGAAGGAAAAAACTATAAATCTTTCGTTTCGAAGAAATGCATCTGAATTTTGTGTGGTAGCAGCACCTTTTTTTTTCATTTTTTTTTTTTTACGTTCGAGGAAACGTTCAAATCTCGTTTTCTTTTGAAGTTATTATTTAGAAAGTTTTTCAACAATTGGGTGTGTTACCTTATCGCGAAACTGATATAACATCATAGATAAATATAATATATGCACCATCTCGTTCGTAGGATCACTCCGGTAAATGCGTTAGAATCCATCCGTGAATTCGCATTTTCGAAGGTGCATTGTCGTGAAGCTCGTGAGAAGTAAACAGATGTGAATAGCTCGTCAGGGATAGGATCAACTAGGTATATTTACTTATAGTAAAGTATACGATAACGAAAATTATAAAAAGAAGAGAGAGAGAGAGAGAGAGAGAGAGAGAGAGAGAGAGAGAGAGAAAGTAGAAAGTTAATAAAATTTTACAGCGAAGTAAAAAAATCAAGAATTTTAACGTTCCATCGTTTAATGTTAGTTCTATTTAATGAAACTAACGTGACTTGCCAACTTCGAATTTTCGATAAAAGGAACACTAAAAAGAAATTAATGTTAGGGTGATTGGACACGATCGACAATCGATTTAACGTAGCTCTATCGTTCGAGAAATTCCCAATTCGAAGCAATTTAAAGGGAGACGTGAAACTTAAGAGAAAAAAAGAAAGAGAGAGAGAGAAATACTGCAAACATTGCACTTTTGTTTCGAAATAAAATCTTCGATAGAAGAGGAATTAAATAATACATATATGTATATATATATCATACCCTTTTAACATACGATATTTTTTTTCCAATAGGGAATGAAGAATTTATCGGAGTAAAGCTTATGGCATAAAAAAAAACAGTGTTTCTCGACCTATAAGTAAACGTTAAATTTTTAACGTTAAAAGTAATTAATTTTTAAGAGATCGTCGAGAAAAAACAATTTATTATTCGTCCGAATGGTTATTACGAGTTTCTTTTTTTGAGAAAACATATGCAAGCTCTTGAAAATTTAATATTCAATTTTATTTTTCTGTCATTTTACGTAGAATTAAGAACAAATTAATTTAGGAGAATTAAGAGATGGGAAATATTTTTCAATCTAGATCGTGCAATATTATTTTCCATACTGAAAATGTAAGTTTCTAAAGTTTAAGAAAAGATCCTAGATTAAAGAAAAAATTTGTAAAAATGTGACCAAGCATATTTTATCCCTCTACCCATTTTAAAATACATTGGAGTTGTATAATAAAGAAGGTTGATAAAAGGTTGGTCGAAAAAATGTCTATTATTTTCTATTTCTTTTTTTTTTTCTAAAATTCTTATTTATAGGGTTTGAAAGACGAGAAAATTCGATTTGAAAAGCTAGGTGAATGAAAAGAAAAAAAAAACAAAAAAGAAGAGAAGAAAAAAACGAGTTAATAAAAATGAGAAGAAGAAGAAGAAGAAGAAGGAAAGTAGTCTATTCGGTTTTCATTGTCGAAGTCTTTCTCTCTCACCCTCGAAGCCCTTTTGTCTCCCAACCTTCGAAGACGAGTTTCGAAAGACGATCCTTTCATTCTCTTCTCTCTCTCTCTCTCTCTCTCTCTCTCTCTTCTTCGACGAATATCGTCTTCCGTGTTTCCAGCAAGAGAGAAGAGACCTTAAACGAAGTTCAACAAGTTCCACGCTGGAAACTTTGCCAATGTGGTATAGAAAAGAAAGGAGAAACTTTTTTTCCCGTAAGTTGCATTCCGTGAAGAAAAAGTATTTCTGTTTTTACAAAACGAATCAATTGACATATAGGAAATAATATATGTCATCGTTAAAGTGTTTAATTTCGTTATTTTATGACAATAACTTGGAGGAAAAGCATATACAAATATAAGAATTATATAATATTAAAATTAATTATTTAATTTATTATAGATTAACATATTTTTCACGTTATAATTGTAACGTATATATAAATTTTGTATATTAGCATGATCTTATAAAAAGTGTGCTTATTTCTCATTATCTTTTCATACATATAAATATAAAATAACGAATTATATTTGTTTATTCGTTAATTTTTAGGATCAAACGAATTCTAATGAAATTGTTAATATTTATTAATCTACGGATAATATATATATATGATTGAATCAAATATTTTCTAAATGGTTATTACGGGTATTTACTTTTTTATTATAATACGTATAGATTTGAAGGGTTGGAATCGATAACTATTATTGTCAGCTGTGAAATTTCTTGATTCGTTGATATTAAAAGAAAAAAGATACTATCGAGATAAAAGATAAATTTAATATAAATTTACGAATATATATACCAAGAAAGGGATAAAAATATATATATTTCAAATATTAATAATTATTGACTTATTCCTATATACAATTAATCTATCTCTCCTTTCTACGTAATTTTCATTTATAAATATATAATTAGGTGGAAATCAATAACTACTATCAGCAGTTAAATTTCTTAAGAATAAAATGATCTAAATAAAAATATTTAAATAAATAGACAGGTTAGGAAAACTTTTGCTAAATATAAAACAAATGTTTGTTAAACTTACCCCATATATCTATATGTTCAAAATATACTTTAATATATGTTTTTATTCTTCTTAGGTGTTATCTCTCTCTCTTTCTTTCTCTCTTTTTAGTCTCGTATGCTTCCCGATAGAATCAAGAATGAATAGGCCACTATTACGGCTAACGGCGCGTTCTGAATGCGGGCCAAGTGGCAGTGCGCGAGGATGTCGGAAGAGAAGCAAAAAGTTCGCGATACGCGACCAGGAAGAAGAAGAAGAAGAAGGGGATAGTAACAAGCAAAAGCAAGAGAAAGAGAAAGACAAAATGGAGAGGAAAAAGGGGATGGAAACGTCGAGGTAGTAGCTTCGTCGTTTATTTTCCACGTTCTATCCATTCGTTTCTAGATGTCCGCTCATAGCCTTCCGTGAAGAAAAAAAAAACAACTCAACGAAACTCCTAGACTACCGTTTCTCTTTCTTCCGTCCTAATCTTTTTTTATTTTTCTTTCCTTTCTATAATGTCACACACGCTGTTGAACACTCGAGATAATTGATCTTTCCATTTTTATTTATTCAATAACACATACGATAACTTTTGTACCATTGGTTTTCAAAAGCAAACTTCTTAAAATAAACGTGCAGTTTAACCCTCGAGAAAAAGAAAATTAAAAATTTTTTTATTTACACGCAACAATTTTTTTCTTGTTTTTTTTTTAAAGTTAAATTTTTAACCAGTTAACTGTGTCGCTCCATTTTGAAAGTGCGCACCTCTCACACCTTTCATGTGTCACGAAAATCGATCGATGACGAGTATAGTCGTTAAGCACAGAGTAAGTGTCGCTGTTAAAATATTGCGTCAAAAAAATAGGTTCATTTTATAAAATTCCTTATTTTATTATTTATTTTGGTTAATTTTATTATTTATTTTGCCACTTCTCTATAGCACGCGTATACGCGTCAAACACAGTTAACTGGTTAAAAATGAAATAAATTTAGATACAAATAGGGATAATATATAAAACGTGATAATATATATTATTTATAATTCATTACTTGTATGTGCGTGTATGTACGTATGATAGTAAAACGTATATACGAATGATAGTAAGTGTACTTAATGTACTATTTCTATAAGTACCGTTCCATTTTCCTAGGTCATCTAAAAATGGAAATTATCTAATCGCATCTCTTCGCTTATACTGACTATTCCACCGTACCCTAACGTTAGAAGATGCTAAAAAGAGGTAAGGCACACTTTACGTTAATTTCAAAACTCATTTAACAAAAAAGAAATTATTTTTTGGTTTCACCAAATAATTACTTATGTCGATATCAATTGAATAAAACATAATCAAAGCAAGAATCTCTCCCAAAAAATCATTCTTTTTTATTTACGAATAATTCATCATTGAGGAATAAATGTTAAACATTTATAAAAATGTTCTTGAAAAATAATATTTATTTTTCTTACTTTACGTGGTCCAATTTCGGAACATTATTGTACCGAACAATATATGCATTATATATAATATGAAATAGTATACTATATATTTTTGTATTTTGTAACATATGTATGTAGAACTATGACAGTTATGAATATCAAAGAGCTTTGGTAACAATATATTCTGATAGTAAAGCGAATAACATAGTAATAAACTATCGCGAGAATAGACCTCGTAGTCTATCCGTAGATATAACGATCCGAACAATATAATCGCTAATTAACGAGATACGCGTACTGCCACGTACCATCGGCATAGCTTATGAATTCCAATCGAAACCGAGGATGCTAGCCAACGTTAACGATGACCGAAGTGCCTGTGTGAGAGAGATAGAGAGAGATAGAGAGAGAGAGAGAGAGAGAGAAAGAGAGAGATGCGTGATACAACACACAAACAGAACTATGACGTGACGAGAAGGATAATACGCATACAGATATATACAGGAGGTGTCTCAAAAGCTGCTTTAATTAACCACAAAATTAGGAATCTCTATATGGTCAGGTAATTAATCCAACAATTTTTTAACAACACAGCAACTAAAAATACGTATTTTCTAATGAAAAATATAAATTATTGCAATTCCATAATGATATTTTAATAATATCGTTTTTATATTTTATTTTGGTAAAAGTTAAATATATATATATATTGTTATATTATTGTATATTACAGGGATTCTTTAAAGACTACATATGAAATGGTAGAAATTAAAACAACCAAAATTCCTTTTAATTCGAATTAAGTTTAACAACATTACACGTATAGTATGTTTGTGAATTTATGATAGTGAAAGAGAAAATAGTCTAAAGTCTATATTCAGGGTCTTGAAAATATATTTGGTAAAGGAGGCCACTAAATGGAAAAGTTTGAGAATTTATGATTTATTATGTATACAGTTGTAGGTGAGTTGAAAAATATTGAATTTAACATAGCAAAAATTTATTTTTATTTAAAAAAAAAAGAAATAGAAATAAAAAGAATTTATCTTTCGTCGAGGTTGAAATCTTTTCAACCAATTCACGTATGATATAAAGAAAAAATATTGAACATAATTGATCGTAAATAATTCAACAAAATAACAAATATAATATTATGGTAGAGATAATACTTACGAAGAATATAAAAAGAAAGAAAATAAACTTATAGAAAAATCTAATAAATCGAATATATAAACCGCGTATATATACCAAAATGTAGGAGTTAGTATATATATATATATACGTTAGTATATGTGTTTCTCGAACTAGTCAACAAATCTCGTGAATTCTCGAGTACATGGAAGGATAAGGGATTGGATGATGGGATGAGGGAGAAAAGGGGGTATTGTGGGGTGGTTAGGAAAAGCAAATGCAATCAACTTACTCAACGTTGCGTTGTTGGCTCGTGACTGGTCGGTCTGAGATCTGAGTAACCGCAGACGATTCAGCTTACTCTGTTGCTGGTCAAGTCTGTGCCTCAATCTAGCGAGTTTGTCCTGCTGTGCTGGCTCCTGAAACACCAAATGAGAGACTGACTATGAATAAACGTTCACCGACTACTACGACGACGACAACGACGATGTCGTCGAAGAACAACAACAACAATAATAACAACAACAACAAATTCTCTAGTTTTCTACCAAAGTATTATTCGAGATCGAAATACGACGATTTTTCGAGGAGTATTCTTTTCGAGTTCTTTTTATCTTTTAGCTACGGTGAAAGATGTTCTTAAAAGATAAATAGATAAAAAAAAAGAAAAATAGGGCGGGTGGTGAGGGGTAAGAAAATAAATCCACGTTTTATGTTATTTTTTTTATTTTTTTTTTCTATCGTTTGCCTCTTTTTCGGTTGGAAGAAAAGAAGAGAGAATGAAATCTTTATACCTTTTCTTAAAATCTAGGACGAATAAGCAAAAGGAAAATGGGAGAAAAGAAGATGAGAGAAAAATAAGAACAGAGAGAAATGGTACCACCGCTATCACCACCACTGTTAAACGTTCAAATTCTTTTACGAATAATTTATATAAACCTTTCGCGGTTACTTTGAAATGAAGAAAGAAAGAAATAAGGAAATTTCATTTCGTTATTAGGAAAAATGTCTTATTTAACAAAAATCCTATCAACGATTTTCCTCAATCTCTTTAATTCAATTTTTTTATGCGCACTTATCCTCGACGATTTAAATAGGAGAAGAAAAATGGAAATCTGCTGTGTCTGTCTTTCAGTTTTTTAAAAGAAAAGAAAGGAAAAGAATAGAAATAAAGGAGATATTCTCTGAAAAATTAATCGTGTTTCGAGAGAGTATGTAAAACAAAGAATAAAAGAAGTATTTAATAAAAGTAAAAAAAAAACATGGTAATTCTTTTCAACTTAAGATAAGGATCTTTAAATTTGACAGATGATAACAAAACGACGTGAGTTTTCTTACCGATTAGAACAAACAAAAAAACGAATTCGATAAAAGAAAATATCGAGTAGGTGAAAAATTAGTTTGTAAATTCGAATGCTTACAAATTGTCTTATTTCGCGTTTAAATTCTTACAGATCGGTAGAAAGATGTTATTGTTTCTAAACGATAGACAAGTATTATTATATTCTTTTTCTTACGTTCACTGTTTATCTTTTTATTTTTATATTTTCTTTTGATTTTTTTTTTCTTGCACCAGAGTAAGA
Organism: Mischocyttarus mexicanus; assembly: GCA_023678845.1. NCBI lineage: Eukaryota > Metazoa > Arthropoda > Insecta > Hymenoptera > Vespidae > Mischocyttarus > Mischocyttarus mexicanus. The sequence goes on along the minus strand of JACGTP010000011.1, from coordinate 141,583 downwards.
AAGAAAAATAAAACCGTGAAATGATGACGGATAAAACTTGGCGTATTCGGGTATCGAGGTCCAATTCGATCTTGAACGAAAGATAGAAGGAAAAAGGGATTTTCTCTACGACGGATTAGGATCTTCGTGTTCTCGATATATATATATACAGGGTGATAAATAAAAAAAGGGTTTGATATTTGAAGGGTTTATACAAGTACTTATCGAAATGATTAAAAAATGTCTAATTACCATGAGGCTTAAAAAATCAATTATTTCGATGTAAATTAACTCTTATTATTTATTAGTGTAACGAAGATGAATGTTTATTAAAAATTAGTAATAATTTGTTTACGAAGTAATTTTTATTGATATTGGTTTAATAGGTTTTTGTTTATTTTTTATAATAAACTTATCTTGAAAATATTTCTATGTAAATACCATGGTTCAATGTGTTACTAAGTGATTAATTTATGATGTCTAATACGTTGATAAATAATAAAGATTAATTAATGTAGAAAGGATTGGTTTTAGGATCCATGTTAATTAGACATTTTTTATTCGTCTCTGTGAGTATTATAAGCTCTTCGAATATCGAACTCTTTTTTTATCACCCTATACATATCAGAGAATATGTCCTTCTAGTGATGGAGATAGAAAGAGAGTAAGTAGAAGTCGAGACGATTCGAACGTGTGACCTTTTCACTAGGATATAGAATTCGTCATAGAGATGAAGGATCTGTGGTAATGTGTAGTACCATATCCATAAAGTAAGATCAATATGTTCCACGTTATGTGTAGGTAACTATGCGAGATCATTTTCCATTTTGAAAATACCTTTAGATTCCTTCGGTAATATATATATATATATATATATATATGAGTATATATGTACAAGTATGCGTGAATGGGTACCATTCTCGATTTAACTTCCTATCACGAGATCATATATATTATATATTCAATCCGTTATGAATTTAGATTAGATGTTTCGCAAAAAATTATATCGTAGACAACAAATAATAAGCTTGAAAAATTTCTAAATAAAGACAATTGGTATATACTCGAGGGATGATGATATCAGACGTTTTATATGAAATACAAAAATTATACAATAGAGAGAAGAAGCTATAATAATCTTAAAAAGTTTCAAAATAAAGACGATTGGTATATTCGAGGGATGATGATATATCATCAGACGTTTTATATGAAATACAAAAATTATAATATAGGAAAAATTTAGAATAATTTTGCAAATTTAAAATGTAGAGAGAGAATTGGTATACTCGAGGGATGATATTAGATGTTTAATATGAAATACAAAAATAATAATAAATAGAAGAAATTTATAATAATTTTGCGAAAAGTGAAAATTTAGTGTATTAATAGACTGGAAGGAATCCATAATACGTAAGAAGTGCCAGAAATGACAAGCAAGGAAGAGTACAGAGAGATAGAGAGAGATAGATAGATAGATAGATAGAGAGAGATGGAACATACGACACAGATCCGATTACACGTCGTAGACTCTATCGTTGTCAGTTAATCGGGTTAATATCGAACGTGAAGAGACACTTGGCCCGTTATTCGCGCTTCACACGAGCTACTACTACTACTACTACTATTACAACTACTATTACAACCACTATGGTAAGTACTATATATATTACACCACTAGTCAATCATGGGGTTAAGTAGCTAGCAAAGACGAGGAGACGAGACGTAAGAGCTTGTCTTTACCTATTTTTTTTTTCTTTTTTCATTGACAGGATACATGATACGTTTCATTACACGCACGCATGCACGCAAAGTATTACCACCCTATTATTCTCTAGTCTCTCGATAGTACCACCCAACCAACTATCGACCAATCTCTTGAAAAACTTGAAAATTCTTTTGTCAGCTCGCGAGCCGCTAAAAACTCGAAGAACCCTTGGAACCCTTTCTTTCTTTCTTCTTTTCTTCTTCTACTTCTTCTTCTTATTTTCCTACTCCTACGTTTCATTCACATATGACGAGACGAAGAATAATCCTCATCGATTTTATCTTTATCGCGAATATAAAAGAACTTGCTTGAATGCATTCGTCAGAGGATAATATAAGATTCGTAAAAAATTCGGTGACTTGACATTTACGAAATTTAAATGCGAAAGCTTTACTTTACACATTTTCAAACTTATTTTTCTTTCAAGTAAACATTTCGTATGAACAATTAATATTCTTACATTTTCTATTTATTGTTAGTATTTGTTTGTTAAAATTGTCCCTTGTTTTTTTTTGTACCACCAGTTACAAAGACACCCTGTATATAGAAATATACATCTACGTAGAAGTAAACCAAACCGATCGATTCGCACGACCGCGAATTTCAATTTACCCGCGGAAAATTCGATCAGACTTGGCAGTTTCGATGGGGACCTAACACAAACGATAAGAGATAGTGCATTGCTCCTGTTATTGTCGTAGTCTTTTTAGATCTTATCCTTTCTCGTCCTTTTATCATCATCCTTTATTCTATTCTTGTGTCATTTTATCCTTAATATGGATTAAGCGTTAATGCGTTTCGAATCCGGATGTCTTCCGGATGCTATGGGGGTTTCCGAGAGACGTCAAAAAAGAAGAAAATAATAAAAAGAAAGAATAATAATAATAATAATAATAATAATAATAATAAATGACAATGACTTCATTATTACCTTCAATTTCTTATCTTCAACGTAAATTGAATAGTACAGGTGGTAGAATAAAATTAACATTGAAATAGGAATATAGGGTTAGCCTAACTCGTGACCGTTTGGCAGATCTCATTATTGGAAATGAACTCTCGTTGACAAGGAAACGGAAGAGACAAGGAAAGAGATCTTTTAAGAATATCGAACGTTACTTCTCTTTTCCAACAATTTCCTAGAACGATTTCCTGAGAAGAAGAAGAAGAAGAATAAAGATAAGGAAGATGAGGAGTAGGGAGATGAAATAGGTGGAAATTAGGTTTTAGGATCGAATCGTTTCAAAGTGAAACGATATTTTATCCTTGTTATTTCTAATTCTTGTCTTTTTTTTTCTTCTCGTTCGTTAATTATTGCTATTTGTATTTATTGCGTTACACTGGTTAACTAGTAGAAATTCTAAACTAAATATGAACAATAAGCTACTGTTATACAAAGTAATCATCAAACCGACTTGGTTCTATGGAGTTGCAATATGGGGCATAGTAGCAAAAAGCTATATGACAAAACTTGAAACTTTACAATCCATTATTCTAAGGACCATAGTTAACGCTTTCTGGTATGTACGCAATGATCTTAAGATCAAATCCGTCGTACAGGAAATATTCAATTTGAGTAATAGATGGAAACTCAGAGACTAGAAAAGCACCCTAGCAATCAAGTAAGAAAGTTAAACGTTGAAAATATACCCAGGAGATTATGCAGAAAATACCCAAAAAGATCTCTTAACAACATAAGATAACAGAATTATACTACACTTATTGTAAAAATGTTCTGCTAAATATATTTGTCGAATGTCCATTTTGAACAAAATGGAAAACAAATTGAATATATATAAAAAAAAAAATGTATTGTGTTAAATGGTTGGTTTAAGTTACCTGTGCGCCTCGAAGCACGGCTAGACGGGCCTCCTTTTGTTCAAGGAGGCGCCTCTGCTGAGCGATTTCCCGCTGTTGCCTGGCCGCCATGCTTTCAAGCTCGCTGAGCACCAGCACAGCACCACCCCCGCCCACTGGTAACTGAAAAGATAATTAATCAAAGGATTGTATTAATACAAAAATTCTAATATAAATGTTATCCTATATATATATATTATCCTATATTTAAATATAATCTAAAGAGAAATATTTTTCATTTCAATTTCAATTACATTTCTGGATTCGTTGTTAAGTTGCAATTATTTCTTCTTTTTTTATTTTATACACGTACGAAACAATATGCGAGTATCCATCGAGTGATATAAATTATTGAACAATTTTATTGTATCATTCGTTAGAACAGTGTTTATTTTATTTTGTTATTGATACAACCGATAATTAACGAAGTATTTCTTAAATCATTATGGTATAAAAATATTGAAATTTATTTCACATAAATATAACTGCGAAACAATAGTCTTTATCTTTCAAGGATTTTTCTTTAAAACTTTGAGGAAAACTTAGAAAAATTGTTGTTATTCGTTTAATCTTTTAAATCTTTCTTTTGAAACCACTCCCTCCTGGTAGCGAATTAAACATCTTTCTTTCTCTTTTTTTTTATTTTTACTTTTTCGAGTCTATCTCTCTCAACTGACAGTTAATTATTTCGAAATCTGACGAGAAACTAGAATGGGTTTAACGCTCTAACCCAAATCGTGGTTTAAAGGATCGAGCATTTCAAAAGGGGGAGATAGAGAGAAAAATGGTCTCTTACGGGGTGGGAAGGGAGAAAAAGAAAGGAAGAAAAAAAAACAGAGAGAGATAGAAAGGAAAGAGGGTCGAAGTCGAAACCTATGATGATCAAGGGTGGTTTGGTCCTTGAAGGGTCGGTGGGTCGGTCGGTCGGTCGGTGGGTCGGTCGGTCGGATGGTTGGTTGGGTTGGTTGAGTTGGTTGGGTTGAGTTGGCTGGTGGTTGGTTGCCACGAAAGGTGCTGCCTCGAACGATAAACGTTCTACTCTACGATCACTTTGCGAGTATCTTAAAAAAGATAATAAAAAAAAGGAAAGAAAGGAAAGGAAAGGAAAGAAAAGAAAAGAAAAGAAAAGAGGGATTTCAGTTCTTTTCTACGAAATGACTTGTTTTTATCATTCCATCTGTCGCAAGGAAAATTAATCTTTTGCGAGTTTTTCGCACACGACAACCCCCTTCGTCCTCCATTCCTCCGTACGAAATTTACAATTTAGATGTGGTAAGATAATTTTAATAAATTTTCACGTATCATTCCCCAACCCACCATTGAAGACATACGATAATACTTTCTCCAAAACAGGATTCCAATTCCAAATTATCAGGATTTGGAAGAAATTCGTTTACTTACTTACTAACTTTCCTCACAACATTCTCCATGTCCATCGATTATTATTATTTCCTAGAAACTCTCCAAGTAACTTCTCTTAACCAGTGTTACATACAAACGCAAACACACAAACACACAAACACACAAACACACACACACACACACACACATTCATATACAAATATACGTACTTATATGTATATACGTTCATGTACACAACGAAGCGCGTTCAGGAAATTAATGCCCGGAATTCTATCAAGGATGTCAGCTCGATGGAGATACGCTCGTTACGCGTCCTTCCTAACGAGCTTGCTTTCTACCCGGCAGACATTTTCATTTCAATCGGAGTTATCTTCTCGAATTGATTGATAAATTATTTTAACCATTTATTGATATTGGGATGAACTGGACTGGACTGGACTGGACTGGACAGTACAGGACAGTATAGGACAGGACTGGATTGAGAGGGATGGTTAAAGGGATTCTAGTAACGTGCGATGATTGTTTTATATTATGACATTTTACAAATAATTCGTAAAATTATTTGTAATTTTGATGACAACGATATCATCCGGTTGATCAACGATCAATCGTTATTGTTTGTCTATTCTAAAGAACTTTCTCTCTCTCTTTTCAAAAAAAAAAAAAGAAAAGATAGAAAATAAGTTCACTTGAAAACTTCCAAAAGTTCACTCGGTGAACTTCCTCCCTCTCTCTTCCTTTCTCTCTTTCTTTATATCCGTTCGGCATCGATAGAGAAAACTTTTGTGCGATTTTCCTACACAAGGTTAGAGAAGTGGGAACGTAAGATGTAAATCTGTGCGAGAGAGAATATATAGTCGAGAATGTAAATTTCAACTGAATACTCTCATCCAACATCTATCGAACTATCGAACGAACTATCGAATAAAAGTGGCTACGATTTCTCGCGTGGTAAGAAGAAAATTCGTCTAAAATAAACTTTATTGAAACTAGGAGAATAGGAAAAAGAATTTCTCTTCCTTTTTTTTTTATTTCTTTTTCAGAGTAAAAATACATACGAATGAGTCCTTGAAAGAGAATACCAAAGTCTATTATGTTCATTCAAAAGTCATCTTAACTATACTTTCTTTTCTTACTCCCAAAAAATTACTTATATAATTTACATTGAGTTCACATTGAAAATAACATTGTTTTAATATTTACCGATCATTATTTTGTAAAAAAAAAAAAAAAATTCATCAATATTATTACGCGTTAAAAAGGTATCAACGAAAAGTATATTTTCATCAGACTTGATTTTTTCTCATTAAAAATAAATTTGCAGAAAACAATAACTCATATTAGCATGAATGTTAGTAAATGTGATTATTCTAAAGATCTCTCTCCCCTTTTTCCCCCTTTCTCTGTTTATGCGATTATGGAGAGATATTTCATCGAGAAGTTAATTTATATCGGATTTCGAGGTTACCGGATACGTCAATATGGCTGACATTAAAGCGCATCTCTTGTAAGTAGCATGTTCATCTTCTACTGAATGGTAACATTTGCACGGGCCAAGCACAAACGCCCTATATTTAGGAACGTATTGCATCCTTCGTCGTGGGGGTATGTTCTATGTGCATATTCAAACGCAGTTCTATGTCACGGTTAATAGTAGTATATCTCTCTCTCTCTTTCTCTCTCTCTCTTTATCTTTCTATCTATTCACATACTCTATACACAACCGGACGCATACGCTGACGTACGTCCGTTCCGTTTAAGGTAACTGATCCTTCTTATACAAGATATCGGTTTACACAGGACTATCCACACCTACAAACGTAACAACGCATGAGTGTACAGTTGGAGATGTATGATATAACCTTTGCACGAAAGAGAAAGATTTCTCATATTTCCAATGAGATTCGACACAATGACGATACATATCCTTTAGTTTCTCAATTCAAATTTCATTAGTAAAAAGAAAGAGGAACGAAGAGAGAGAGAGAGAGAGAAAGAGAGGGAAAGTTCACTACAGTTCATTAGAGTAGATTAATTAAATATGATTTAATATATAGAATATTTATAAAGAAAATATCTCTTGGGACAAAGGTGGTCATGTGATGGTTATGTTGTTAAAACATTGTACTGGTTGTATCAACGTTGCTAGAGGCGTACAAGTGAACTCCTTCATAACGTAAAATCGACATACTCGGGGAATGAGTTGAGTTTTGTTTCTCTCGTATATATAAGTCCATTGGGATTTATCGTATTAAAAACAATTGGATAATATTCTAAATGTTACGAGTAAGAGAAATTTTCTTCTAATTTTCCTATTGTTTTTTTATTCTTTTTTTTTTTGTTACCATTATCTCAACGATAAATTTTCATCTTTAATACGATTCCAATAAAATATTAAATTGAAGTGAAATATTATCTAAAAGTAAAAATAATGTAATAGAAAATGGTAGATGAAATAAATGAAGGGTTATCAGTTAGTACGAAATCCTTGAGTGAGGGACCCATCTGTATGCAGTTTATTCATGGTAGATTCCTGTAGGAAGACAAAAAGCAGCAATCCTTCTACGCGAATTGCTAGACAGGAATAGGTGGATGGTTTAACATTTCGTTTTATGGTCGCTGCGAGGAACATCAAACGGGACGGGTTTATTGGAGAATTTTATTTTCTACAAAAATAAAAACCGGATCATACCCAGGGGGTTTTTATACAATTTTTGATAACATCACACTTTAGGTTAACGAGTTTAAATGAAACACGATGCAATGGAACACCGGCTTGATAAACTAGGTTATATATTCTTTAGATTGGTTCCAATTAATTGTTCATATATGGAATCGCGAAAAAAAGGGTGTTGATGTGTGTTCGAGGGAAAGGAAAAAAAAAAGAAATTTATTAAAATACATGTAACTATAGTAATTATTTCGAAATTTGTTCGAACTTTGTTCAAAATTCGAGCTACGATTAAGCAAAGATTCACGGACAAAGTGTTATAATCAGCACGATTGTATCGTAGTAGGCTATTAGAGATTCAGATTAGGTTACTTATGTTTGACCTAAAGGATAGCCTAATATCGTGATGAGAAGATCGATGTATGCATACGTGCTCTCTGCAGATGAAACAGATCATCACTACGCGTATTCCACACGTAGATATGATTATAGTTATTAAAACTGATCGATAATTAGCACATCGTTCTACGTAGATACGAAAATGTAATTACATTTCTCTTTTAATCGAATTCTAAATTATATATTTCTTTTTCATTTCTAGTAGAAAACAAATATTCTACGTAAATTTATTCTAGAAAAAAAATTCTTTGCACATATATATGTTACATTTCTTCTTTTTTTTTGTCATAAGACAGAATAAAACAAATAAAATTAGTTTAATTTCCAAACTTCAATTATATTCCTATCGACAGTGAACATTTTAATCATTTTTTGCATATGCGATATACATGATGCATAATAATACACATTGAAGCATTTATATATGGTATATATGTATATGTATGTATATTCACGTACATTTAGAAACTTAAAAGCATAGCAACGTACTTTCCTTTGAACGACGTAAAGACGTCGTCGTCGTGGCAATTTCACCGTGATGATTAAGAAAATTTCCGTCGTCTTTGCACGAGAGAATGCCGACAGAATGAGGGGTGGTTGGGTGGACCGAGGGAACGTACAACAAAAGGATTCTTTTATTTTTTTTATATTTTTTGGTTTTTTTCTTAATCGATTTTTTTCTCCCAGTCAAATAAATTCTCAAAGGTGGCAGAGAGGAAAAGAGGTAGTTGTGTATAAGTGTATGTATGCTTGTATGTGTTCTGAAAGAGACCAACCATTCAAAGAGACTTGGACCAAGGTCCAAGTTACACAAAAGAAGGGATCCAATTTAACGAAGAAGACGAAAGAAGAAGAAAGAAGTAGAAATAAGAAGGCGAAATAAGAAGAAGAATATTAGATAGTCTTTGATGAGTAAAGAGAGAGAGTTTCTTCTACTCGTCGTTTAAAAGTTCTTCTTCCACCTGGAATATAGTTTTATAAGTTCCTAATTATCCTTCTTTATTAACACCTAGAGAATTATCCCTTTGATATAATTTTAGGTAGGTTATATCAGTAAAGAGAGAGACAGAGAGAGAGATAGATAACCTGGCACATAATTTTATTCTCTACTTCATTCCTCGAGTCCACATAATTATGCGGATAAGATGATTATGAGATTATAATAAGAAGTCCCCTTTGTATCTTCTTCTCACAAAGACACACAGAAAGAGAGAGTGAGAGAGAGAAGACCTTTATTCTTTTTGTAGGTAAGTAAATAGGTTGAAACTAGGAGATTTAAATGGGGTAGGGGAGGAAGAAGAAGAAGAAGAGAAGGGTTGGTTTTGTCAAGATCATTTCACGTACCAAAGAGAATTAAATATATATACATGCATACTCCTACATACACACACATACAAACCCTAAATAAATGTATGTATAATATATTCGCTTTGTAGATCGTGTTCCCCCCTTCATACAGACACACACAAAAGGTCCTTACCTCGTTCTCGAAGCGAGCATTCTCATTGGCATCGGGTTCCTTGCAATCCGGAAGTTTCTCCTTAACAGACAATAGTTTTGGCTTTCTCCTTGATCTTCCATGACGTAACTTCACAGTAACCGTCTTCGACGACTTGAAGTTTTCCGCAGGATAAACGCAAGCCAACATGGTTTTACCCTGGCCCTCTACCGAGGAAGAACTTACTAGTAAGTTCTTTGAGGAAATCTCAAGCTTCCTCTTCTCGTTCTTTATTTCCGATATCGTTGCTAATATTTTTCTATCGCTTTGCGCCAAATAAGACGCCAGGCGATATTTAATTTCTTCACAAATGTCAATCAACCTTGCCCAAAGCTGGCGGTAGTATTTCTTCTTCTCTTATCGATGCTTTCAATCCCCCCCGTCCACTACGAAACACTTCTTCCCATTTTTTTGGTCTTTTTATAGTTTATTCATCGGTATACGAAACGTAAAACATACGGTGTCTTATATTAAACGGTCCTTTAAAAAAAAATAAATTGTCAGTCTTCAAACGGAAGGGTACTGACGAGTATGGCAAGTATTCTTTTTTGTATACAAGATTTCCACTTTCAAAATTGGGGATAACGCTCAAAATATCTACGCTTTATTCATGGTTCTTAATAGAAAATAAAATTATTCATATAAATCGATGTTGGAATATTTTACAAAATATCAACTACCCTTTTTCTATAATCTTGAAAAGAAAAAAAGAATATTACTTTGAAAAAAGAAATTATCTTATCCCCCACTACATATACTGTATTCAAATGGCGTAACTGTGTTAAAAATCTTTTTTTCCCATATAATTATATACAACGAAGGTATTATGGTATTCAAATGAAAATGTTTCACCATGTATGCATGTAAGTACTTACATAAAATATATATATACATGTATACATAAAAGAACGCTAAAAGAAAAGTAAAACAAAAATACACACCCACGCATACACACACACACAGATAGAGACAAACAGAAACCGAGCGAAGGTTTTACGAGATTTCCTACCTTTTTCTTGATAAAAAGAAAAAGGAAATAAAATAAAAAAAAAAGAATAAAAAAATAAAAATAAAAATAAACTCGTCGTAAAAAAAATGTCGAGATATAATATATCCCTGCGACCCAAAGGTATCTTTTTTTTTTCTTCATCCTAACTCATGTTTATAAAGCATCATCATAAGAGCTAAAAGTAATACAACCCCCATTTTCTTCGCTTTTATTTACTTTATCGAGGATCCCTCGTAAACGCTGAGAAGACGTTGGTGGTTAGGTATAGAGATCGCATTTAACGGAATTAACTTAAGTACCAGCCGCATATATATATCTGGTATATATAACGGGGAAAAAGGTTGATGATAATCGAGAATCTTTTTCATTACTTTAACGTATTGAGCCGTTAGGTTGGAGGGTATACCTAGTGATGATAATTTACCTCTGACGATCCCTGATGCTCGTGAATTGTGTAAAAGGAGAATCAGAGCCTGTGTGGTGTATATCTGTGAGTAAGTGAGTAAATGAGTGAGCGAGTGAGTTACTAAGAGAAAGAGAGAGAGAGAGAAAGGGAAAGAGAAGCTAGTTGGTTGGCTATAATAGAGAGTCCTGCTATTAGCCGAATTACTAGCTCGACTAATTCCGCATATGCTACTACTGGATTAAAGTGCGAGAGAGATACAGAGAGAGAGAGAGAGAGAGAGAGAGACAGGAAGAAAATTTGTAGAGTTGAAGCGCATTGCCTTGAAGCTGTACAGGTTGATCGGTAAAAGCTGACGTAATTGTGGGCTCTAGCGTTAATCCAAAACATTCTCGATTCCATGAGCTTTGCCTTTGATATTACTAGAGGCTCAAGTTTCCTAGAGCTACAAAACAAAACTATAGAGAAGTGTTTATATATATATATATGTAAATGTGTGTGAGTGAGTGTAAGCGTATATATAAAGGAGAGAGAGAGAGGTGGGAGAATGGTTTCTGTAATAGCGATCGAGCAACAGATACTGCAACAGGCTGGCAATTTCCCATCGAATTTTCCTTACCAGTCTACTTTTCTAGCTTCTATTCTACACGAACCTTTTTTTTTATCAACCTATGAGATGAGGTTGTTTATTTAATTTTTAAAAGCCAATTAAATCACGAGCAATTGCTGCTTTATACTCCCTCCACCCTCACCCTACCGAAAAGTCGGTAAAGTTAATTCGTAGATTTTTTTGAGATACATTAATTAAAATGTATTTGCGAAGTGTTTTTTGTTTTTACTCCGGTAAAAACTGTATCCCGGGTAAAAACGTACTGTATAATTCTCATATACCACCAGGTTTGTTCAAACTCGGATATTAACAGTCAGATCGTGTGTCTTCTTATTACAAATACCGTGCGTTGGGTTGTTTGTATAGCGCAAGAAGGTTTTAGAACTATCTGTTCTCACCAACTATTCCCTATATCTACATTCCCATTGATTTGAGAACTAATCCTCTTTCATGAAGGGACAAAATTATTCTCTATGATAGAATTTCTTTGGCGAGTAAGAGCATATCGAGAGGGGAGGAGGTGGATTCGAGCTTACAATTAGCGTACCATATCTATTTTTGTAACTAACTAATTACACTCATAACTAGGATTGCAATGAATGTTTGTAGATCTATCGATCGATAATAGAAAAAAAAGACGATGATAAATATTACAAAGGCTTATTACTTGAGGCTTGGTCTATTCCCCAATTACAGTTAATTATTCTCTCCGTAAAGGTAACCTTTTGACTATAGAGTTCGAGATATATCTACCAGTTCGAGAAAATGGCCAAGAAGTTACAGGTTTTAAGTACCATAGCTAAGTACCCACCCTTTACACGATGTTTGCCATCAGACCCTAATATCTAAAGCTTGTACTTGCCGCGAGGAATATAACTTTACTTATGAGCTTTATTTCTATCTCTCTCTCTCTCTCTCTCTCTCTCTTTCGCAATCTCAATCTCAATTTCTCTATCTCTGTCTATCTTTTAAAGCTCCTACAACCAATTCCGCAGGCATCTTAACACGAAAACGTGGAATAACTTAAATCATATTCTAAATACAACCCTATGAAATGGTTTTATGAAATGTTTTTTTTCTTAATTTTCGATAAAAATCATAACAATTATTCTTGACGGAGTAGAATCACGTAAATAACTTTAACACTAAAATGAGAAACTCTAATTTGTTTTTATTTAAAATGAAGTTCGTCTTTATTTGGAGTGTATTTTTCTTGATTTCCAAATAAAAATTACTTTCTTTATCATTCGCGGTGGTTCCTAATTCGTTCGATTATTTTCTTTTTTTTTTTGGAAGTACTCTCTTTCCTAATTTTCAGTAAAGAAAAAAAATAAATCCTATTCCCTATTTGCGGATCCTACGATTCCAATTTCAGGGGCGGTTTAAACGTGAAAATGAGAAATACTTGGAAATTCTTTTCTGGGACTTAATCTCTTTTCTACTACTATCTCGAAGATAAAATTTATTTATTTTTCTTTTATTTTTTTTCTTATTTTTTCTTTATTTCTTTCTTTCTTTCGATGCCCTACGTAATTCTCAGTTAAAATGACTCTTTCTTATTTCTTAACAGATCTCATTTCTCGCGATGTAATGGGACGACAAATCGGGGGTGAAAAAGACAGGGATGGTCGATAAATGAGAAAGTTTTTGTTCTTCTTTCTCTCTTTGTTAATATTTTTTTTTCTTCTCTTCTTCTTCTTCTTCTTCTTCCTTTTTCTTGTCCATTTCTTCTTTCCATTAAAAGAGTAAAGAGAAAATTCGTCGTTAGAGAGGAAAAAAATGTTTCTTACGTTTCTCGGATTATTCTTGTCTTTCGTTTCGTTTCATTTCGTTTCATTTTCACTCACTCACACTAACACTCATTCTCTCTCTTTCTCTTTTTATCTTTTGACGTCTGACACAAGGTAAAGAACCGTTGCAGAGACAACTGCGAGTACGTTGAAGAAGAAGTTGAAGAAGTTGGAGAAGAAGAAGAAGAAGAAGAAGAAGAAGTTGAGGAAACTGCAGAGACAAGAAAGACAGGCTAAAGTAATTGCATTACAAGCGTCAAAACAGATAGACGTTCTCGCACTTGCCTACCTAACGTGTCTTCTTATTACATTCTCTATCCTTTTTACCCACCATCAAAAAGCAAAAAAAGAAACCTTTGTTTTTTTTCTTTTTTTTTAACACACATTTGGAAACACCTTCGTAACGTGTTACACATTTTTTTTTTAGAAGTATTGTTTTTTTTATTTTTTTCTATTTTTCCTCAAGCAATTCTTTTGATAAAACGTCAACGAAATATAGCTGTTGGAGAAAACACGTTTGTTTTTCTTTTTTCAGGTTTGTCCAAAGGTAGGTTAGTATACTTTTCTAGTAAATCGAGCACAATGGCGATATAATCTGTGTCACTTGGTCGTCGACACTCTTAAAAGAAAAAACATATACCACAGGTTACAAGTTTAATATTACTTATGACGATTTTTCTTATTTTCAATTGAAATTTATCGAAATAAATTTATGAATATGATTTGTTGGTTTATTTTTTTTTTATGAATTATTTAACAAGTTGAATTATGTTTTAAGAGATTGTAATATTTTCTTTTCTGCCTATATAGAAGAATAAAATAGAAGAAGCATATGTGTGTGAAATAAAGAGACATATTTTATTAATAATAATAAAATAAAACAATTATTTGTTCATGGATCGTAGGGCAAGGTTAAAATATTCCTACGGAGAATGATTTTAAAAATAAATTATTAATCTTTTTTTATATCCTTTTTGGAAATTAAAAATATCAATTTCCCTTTGCAATAATCTAAATCAAAAATTAATATAGCCAGAATAAAGTTTGGAAAAATAGTGCAATTGATTTTTAATCCAACTCGGAGAAAATACTTTGCTCACTCTATAGAATAAAATGAAAATTAAAAATAAAAAATAAAAATAAAAAATGCAAAAGTTAGAGGAATAGAAAACTAGGCTTTCACCTGGGCAACTTTCGGGTTGCCATACACCTCGTTCAATTTTCTCCATCGGCTTCGTGAAAAGTTTCTTTCGAAAACCTTCTTTTTATATTTCTAATTTTTATTTTTTTTTTATTTTTCAAAAATCTTTTTTATCTTACTTCTTTTTGCATTTCCACAAGGAAACCTTTTGCCGCTCGTTATAACGGTCCGATAACTCGACCCATCTCGACATCTTTTCACGGTTCAATTTTACAACGTAAACTTTTCCACCCTTTTCCTGCTATTTTAACATTTCAAACACTACACACTCACACACACAAACACACATAAACATATCTAATAAGCTACATGAATTTTAATACTTTTTCCTGTCGTAATAATTTTACGAAAATGCTTAATTATTAAATAAATTATTGTAAAAGAAAATTGTTTGGATATAAAGGAACTATAATCATCAGAAAACTTTTTTATTTCTATAAATTGATATGTAATTTATTGTTATTAGGGTTATAATATAAATTTTGTTTTTATATAATTCTAAAAATTATTTATAACAAGAAACATATATATATTATTTATAATAAGATTATAAATTACATTAGTATATTAAAGATTTTGTTATAGAAGAATTTATTGAAGTATTAAAAGAAACAAGATGAATAGTGCAAAGTAATAGAAATTTATGTAACCTTTTATATTTCTATAGAAATATTTTATTTCTTTTTGATAAACCCCTTAAATGTTTCAAAGGTTTGAAATTATAAGAAAAGAGAAAGAGAAATATATGTAAAAGAAATAGAAAATATTTGTCAACACCATTTAACTATTTTAACAGAAATTTTATCGTAAAAGAAAATTCTCTGAATAATATATATTATACTGTATCAACGATATCATACCAAGCACGACAAAGCGAAGATTTACACGTTGGTGTTAAACTTGTCGAATTGAGGAATGCAAAGCTTTCTGATAAATCTTTGAAGGTTTTTAAAGGAACACACATATATACTTTTTGAACGAGCTTTGAATCTAACTCGACCCAGATGTTGCCAGCAAGGAAATCATCGGTTAGGATCGTATCATACACTTTTCTATTCGATCCTCATGAATATATCTGTTATTTATATAAAAGAGAGATTCATAGATTTTTCTTTTATCGAATATGTTTGTTGTAATACAACGTTTACGGGTTTTATCCTTCAAGTTAGATCGATGTAATAATAATAGGATTTAAAATATCATCGAGATTTAATATTACGTAACATAAGTGTCCTATGTATGTGTGTGTGTGAGTGTGGTATCTTTTAAATATACTTCACCAAATTATTATCAGACACGTTTCTTACGATAAGATAATAAGACTTAACTTTGATTGGATTAAAAAAAAAAGGAACTTACGCGCACCCACATACATACGTAAAAATAAAAAGAGGGAAGAGAAATATAGACTTGGTTTAAAAGTTCTCAACATTAGACGAGTTTTAAAAATCAATTACTCTCTTTTTTCTTTTTTTTAAACTTTTTAGTCTAATTTCTCTTGCTTATTTCTTTTTTTTTTTTCCTTCTGATCGTAAAAGTACCAGCGTAGGAACTTTTTCGCTATGTGAAAAAATAAGGCTGAGAAAAGGGTCAAAAAAAAAAAAGTAATAGATTTTTAAAATCAGCTAGGAACTTTTTGACCTAATTTTAAATAACTTTGTCGAAAACGATTTTTACATCTTTAACGTTGAATGCGAGTTCGTAGAAATAAAATAAAAAAAAAATGAAGAAGATTTTAAATAGTAATAAGAAAAAAAAAGAAATCCGATATAAGAGGGGGGAAAAAAATATTCGTCATGTAAGCAAAAATTATCCTACGTCATTTGTAAGAAAAAACGCCCCATAGGTCGGGTTGTGAAGAGTTTTGAACTTGCGATGTTCGAAAAATAAAATTCAACACGATCGATGAAAATAAATCCTTCCTATTTTAAATAAAAAATTTATCGAACCCAGAGTAACACGGTGCATCGAAAAAAAAACCAATTTGCATTTTCCTTAATTAATAAAAATATCTATCTTTTATTTAATTACATTTATTCGATTAAACTTTCTATAATATCAACGTTTAGAAAAACATTCGATCTTTAAAAACTAAATAAAAAAACCAAAGAAAATTTACTATGTCTTTAGCTATACAATATCACACCTATCATTAAGTGTACTTTTTTACGTGTAACGTTACTCGAATAATATTTTTTTGTTTTTTTCTAAAAGGACTGTACAAAGTGTCACAAATGAAGTACGGTTATTTAAAAAGTGGTTGAAAGAGAAAGACAATGCTATGGGGGCGAAAGCCTTTGTGTGTAAAACGAGAGAGATTTTGTGCACTTAAGTATGTATATATGACGCCTTGTATTTACCCCTACCCCTCCCCCCACACTCCCCCTTTCCATTCTTTTCTTTTATATCTATCTCTTTCTATTTCTTTCTTTTATCGCAGCATCCCATAGTGTACTTCTTGCATGTCACATCAGTGTAATCAACGAGAAAAACAGAGAGATAAAAATCTAAAGAAGAATAAGAAGAAGAAAAGGAAGAAGAAGAAGAAGAAGAAGAAAAAGTAGAAGGTACGTCGTCTGACGAGTACGATTTTTAACGACCACTTGAGGAACACGAGAGAGTTAAAGAGAGAGGAAGATAATGATTTCTTACTTTGAATAACCAAAGATGCCGCGTGTCTTACAGTCAAACGAAAAGAAAAGTAGGTATCATTTCTTGATCCTGTCTTTTCCAATGTAAATCAACTTTTACCGTATCATTACTCGTAATTTCTTCTTCATCTTGTTCTTCTTAATCTTCGATACTACTACCTCGATACAACTTTGTATTATTCTTTGAATTGGAGTGTTTTTTCTATAAAATAAGACAGACGTTCCACAATCTTTTACTCTTTTTTAATTCAATTTATCCTCTTTTCTTTTATCTTGAAATATATTCTACATTGTCATAACTTGTATATTAATATGATTATATTACAAGGTAATCAAAGAAAATGAATTGATAAAGTAAATATAAAATAAATAAAAATAAATAATTTGATAAAATGATAGATCACAAAAATAATGATTTCCAAGTAAAGATGAAGTTAAAAAAGTGATTAATTTTATTACAAATTAAATGAATAAAAATTAAAATGTATTCGGATTTTATAATAGTTTTGAGAAATGATTATGATTTTTGTTTTTCTTTTTTACAATCCTGTAATTTTAATTGATTATCTTTAAACAAAGAGTCAAGGTGTATATTAAAAATTAAAACTAAAGATTTTTAATTAAATGCGATGGAGTAAAGTGATTAATTCAATTTATGAATAAAATGAAATAAAATTAAAACTAATCGAGGATATTTAACAAAAAAAAGAGGTTTTAAGCAAAAATTATGATTTTATCTTTTTCTAAGGTACAAAATAATGTTGATTAATTATCTCTTTAGACGCGAATTTTCATGCAAACGAAATTTAATCGTTCTTTTTTTCGTATATTTTCAAATTCTTAAGGTAATTCGAGTTATCACGAGATAGAAAAAGCTCGAATAAAAGAATTTCGTGTTTCAAATGTGTTCGCGAATGTTCTAATTCTTATTGCGTGTTCTACGAAAGAGAAAATAAATTTCTATGAAACTTTTCATTAATCTCCTTCTCTTTCTTTCTTTCTCTCTCTCTCTCTCCCTCTTTCTCTTCATCATTTTCTTTTTTCCCGAAGAAAATTACGATGTGAAATTTGTCAAAATGATATTTCACCGAGTCCGTAACGAGTTACTAGTTACGAGAAAAAAAAAAAAAGAAAGATAATTGAAGAGAATATTTAATGAAAAGTTCTTATAAGTAAATTTTGACGAATAAAAGAAATTAAAATTATACAATTAAAATTATACAATTATAATTAAAAATTATAATTAAAATTAAATTTAAATTTAAAATTAAAATTAAAATTAAAATTAGAATTAAAATGGAAGAAAAATAAATCAAAGTCCTTTAGTAGCTCGACGATTATCTTTCTTTCTTTTTATCGCTCTTTCGCTCTTTCCCTCCTTCTTCCCCCCATCGTCTGTTCTTTTTTCTTTTTAATCTCCCCACTCTTGAAAATCTTACCGTTGCATCGGCCGACATACGGTACACGCGTAAATGACGTTCACTCGCATCTTACGACGTCTACATATGTAAGAAATTACCTACTTAGCCACATATGTACTACGTTAACATCCTAACTGCATTTTCCCAGTACAAGTTCAACCACTAAAAGGGGAAAGAGATAAAAGAAAAGCAAATGAGAGAAAAACAGGAAATAAGAAAGAGAGAGAGAGAGAGAGAGAGAAACAGAGAGACAGAAAGAATTAAAGGCAAAAAAGACAAACATCACACACATACGTGCACATGCATACGCAAACAAATAGAATCAACGAACCCTGTGCGTACTATTTTATTTCCTGTAATCGAAAAAAATTTTCTTGCCGATGGAAAAAAGTTTAAAATTAAAAAGCTCTCTTCGATTTGACTTGAGTTGATTTTTGTTTTTGTTTTATCGTGAAAAAAGAAACGTGGCATTTATGGTTGAAAATGTAACGAAGATTTTTGTAAGTTTATAGAATTTTTTGAACGAAGGTAAAAAAAAACAGAGAAAAGAGAGTCGAGAAAAAGAAAAAGAAAAAAAAATTGATAGCAGAAGACGCGAGGTATCACCTTAGCAACTTAGTTACGTCAGCAATGAACCTTCGTCCGGTTTCCTTCGGCAAAAGATAAGAAGAACGACAGCGTCTTGTCGCGAGGAGAAAAGTTAAGGAACATAAATCTTGAACAAAAAGGGTTCGATGTTGATATCGTGTTTTTAAAATGGGTTTATATGTGCTACAACGTTGTTGGTGTGCCCTCTTCAGACCTTCTGTTATCAATGATGCCTCCTACAAACGCGTTTTTCCATTGTAACTTTAAAACTACTAACATTTTTCTTTACAAAATATCAAATATACTTCGTGTCTGGGGAGAAGAAAAAAATAAATTCAAGATCTTCCGTTACTTTTGCTTTTTAATATAATTTTTTTCTCTCGATAATGTCAAATAATCTCATTTTGTAGTAACGTTAAATAATAATTTCATTTTTAGTTGGTATTACTTAATTCGATACGAAATATAAAAATTATATTTAATATGAGATTAAAAATTTAAGAAATATTTATTCTGTATTTATTATATATTTGTTAATTAATTGATGGATAAAAATATAATTATTATTATTATTTTTGGACGTATTTATTTTACTTCAATTTCTTATTTCTGGTTCCCGTGTATCTTCTTTAAAATAATCTTCCATTATTTGAAATGAAAATGTTGAAATTTTTAGAGAGAAAGAGAGAGAAAGAGAGAGAAAGAGAGAGAATGTGTGTGTGTGTGTGTGTGTGTGTGTGTGTGTGTGTGTGTGTGTGAGAAAGATATGGAGAATAGTTATGCGAATTTATGTATTGTATACGCAATTGTTGTAGAATTTTGAGGGGAATATTAAACACATGCAACAATGCATTTACTAATGCAGTAAATAATCTTATTTCTATTCATACGTTTTAGAAAGACAAAAAGAAAGAGAGAAAGAGACAGAAAAAGAGAGTATATTGTGTGTCTCTTTCTGAAACTAACCCTATATTCTAATTTCCCCATCTAGTTGCTAATAGAAATTTGTGGCACCAGCCTCTTCTCTTCCTCATTCAATTCTCGTGCGTATTTCGAATGATTGTTGCAAGAGAAAAAGGGGAAATTCGATTCGGCGTTGGAATATTTGCTTTCTCGTTTTCCGGAAAGGTTTCCGCTAAGGTTCGTGCCATTTACAAAACCGTCTGGGGCAAAGCGAATTATAACGAGGTAAACTAGTACGTTGTGAGGTAAATGAGAAAAAGAATGGGAGAGTGAGAAAGAGAGAGAGAGAGAGAAAGAGAAAGAAAGATATGCGAACTATTATAAATTAGATAAAGTTGCACGAATTTCTCTCGAGGTTTACATAAATACGCAAAAAAATAGTAAAGAGATAGAAAAAGAAAGAAAGAAAGCGAGAGATAGACAGATAGATGGATGGATAGGAGAAATATGTTTACTACGATGCGTAAATATGCGTTCTACTATGCGAATGAAAATGTTATAGCATCGTACTTTAATTACAATTTACTTTTCTAATTAGCTATAATTGCGTGTGTATGTGTTTATGTGTGTGTGTGTGTGTGTATGTTATGTGCTAGTTAGGATGACGAATCTCTTACGAAATCTTTACAACCTTCACGACTAAATTACCTCCCAACGTTAAACTTTATTTTATCTTAACGTTTAATTAAAGAGATAAATATCTTTTCTCCTATTTTAATTTTAAATCAAATATAACATACACGGATGTGTATTTCTTAATACGTGGATATAATTTTAAGGATAAAAATAACGATAAAAAGAAAAAGTAGATAATTTTCATATTTTATTTGCAATTAATAAAAATTCATTTTTATTTTCGAATATAAGAATTTATATCTCACTTTTATGATGAACGATTGGATTATTAAATGCAACACGAGATAAAAGTATTGAGAATACTACCGTGATTTCGAGACGTTTTATATGTAATCGATGAAAATTATATTTTTCGTCAAATTATTCTTTTGAGTAAAAAAGGATTTTACACCACTTATAGGAATAAATGGTCCGATTATTAAATACAACAGATACCAATAATTCGTGTATACCTCAATTTTGTGTTTGATATTTGATTAAATGTAACATTTATACTTTTCTTCTATATATAGTTATTAATTCAATTACAATATAAACGATTGTTTATTTTAGCGATTAACATCATTTCATCAGATTGTCACAATTTTACTGGCAAATATACAATTCTCAGGTAAATTCAATGCGGTGGTGTCATTTCTTTTTTGTCGTTGCACGAATCAGTTAAATTCTTGTTACGAAATGAACACATTCGAGAGAATATACGTATACATATATATAGATGAGAGATAATATGGGTATTGCATATGGTTATTCATCGAAGTACAGGAGAAGAGAGAAACGCGTAGGACGTGCGAATTAATGCGCGAATTAATGCACGCGACCGTGCGTTCAAGCTTCTCTCACTTTACCACCCCCATTTCAGCAGTATCATTCCATCCTCTTTCTCTTCCTAGCTCACACAACCACTTTACAGCCAGGAAGCTTTCCGCGGTCCATTGTTTTCGAGCTCCATGCCGATCGGCTTTTCACGATGTTGAAAACGATAACCGACTGTCCCGAACATATCCGAGTAAACCCGTAAACGAATAAAATGGGGAATTTGAAGAGTGAGATTCTCGTCTTTCCATTCTTTTATCTCTCCTCTCTTTCTCTCTCTATTTTTTTCTTTTTTATCTTTTTTTTTTTCCCCTTTGAGAGAAACGTAACGTTCTCATTTTTCTCTTCATCCTTTCTCTTCCAAAGCTCCGAGATTTTTCTACGTATATGCGTGTGTGTTTATATGTGTATATGTGTGAGGAAGGAAAAAAGAGAGAGAGAGAGAAAAGAGAGAATGCAGTTGGCTGACTGAGTTTTTCACGATATAAAAGAGAGACACACGACGATAGCAGGTGGAACGAACCTTCGACTGGTAATAATCGCTTTACTCCCGCCAACAACTTTCCGTGATCGTTTGCGGAATAGAAATACTGTTATTGGAATTCGAAACTAGGACTCAGAGTCCTCGAGTGAGCACTGAGAGTGAATCGAAAAGGAAATTATCGCGTTACTGCGTGTCGAATAAGAGAGAAATACTGAAAATCTATATATAATGTATATGTGCATATGTATATATTTATAAATGTATATTTGTATGTGTTAGACAGAAAATCTATATATGTATATGTGTCCTATATGTTGTGATAGAAATGAATACAATACCCTTATAAGACATGTAAGTCCTTACCATCATGATTAGTAATAGTTTTTGTTTAATTTAATATTCTAAAATGTTTTTCATACTCTGTTTTTGTTGTTGGTACTTGTAAGTTATAAATAATTTAATATCGAGACACTCTCCGAATATTCATTTCTATACTTACATGTATATTTGTTTCTTTATGTATTTGTTGCTCATGTTTTTGTTACGATGAAACTTCACGAATACCTTTTAATAATGTTTTTTTTTCTTGTTTGTGTTTTACTATCTTTCACACTTTCCATGAGAATCTAGTGACGTTGGTATTGTAAAGTTGTTGCATAGTCGTTTTAACGAACCTTTCAAAAAGGAAACAACAACAACGAGAACGAATTGACGAGAAATCGATGGAAATGGAAGACGCTGAATTATTATTCTCTATTTTTTAACTAAAGTCTTTCTTTGTTAAGGATGAGATTAAAGTTTCTAGGTTACAGAAAATTCTCGATTATAATGTTAACGAAGAAAATAAAATTTCATAATGTATTTGAAAAGAAGTTTCTCCAAATAACACGAAATAAAGTCGAATCAATGTGTTACGATAAATAAATTGAAAATAATAAATTAAAATAAAATTAAACGTGTTCGCGTATGTGACCCAAATGTTTTATCAAACGTAAACGCGAAGTAGTCGAGAAAGAAAAAAAAATACGACAACGAAGTTTTAAACGATTATTCTTCCTTCGATTCTTCTGAATAACAAATTGTTCAATCTAGAAATCACGTTCTGGGAAAAAAATATTAAAAATCAATTATCGTCTTTTATATTTATTTTCTTTCTAGAAAAATCGTAAGTCAATTTCGTTTCGTTTGGATTGTAAGATTAAAAAGTTAAAGAAAACAAAACAAAATGTTTATTAACTCCTAGTGTACTTTTGTTTTATTCTAAATAACATATCTTTCTCTCTTTTATTATCCAATATTATCACTCATGGGAAATATTTATTAAACGGGTGCGAGTGACGTGCGACTGACGTACGTCGAGTTCAACCATAACTTTTCGAAAGGAGTTTAACAAAACGTATCTACACACACACACACACATACACACATAAATAAATATATACATATATACATACATACAAACATATATACACTTCTATATATATACGAGCACGTATTCAACCGAATAATGGAAATTGTCGGTCAAGTAGCGGACAAGTACGATGAGAGATACTCGTCGATTAAATTCGTCGCATTTTGATTATTCGATTAATTAAGGATTTTCTAATTAAATTTCGAACATTTAAAAATATTTAAAAGAAAAAAAAAAGAAAAGAAAACGTGTAATATCTCGCCAGAACAAAATTCAAATAAAATAATAACAATAATAATAATAATAATAATAGCAATAAAAGGTGATACTTGAGGTAATACAAAAAAGAAAAAGGGGTCACGATTTGTGAGTCATATTTACACGATGATCTTTATCATTATGGTGAAAGAAATTTAAGGTGGATATTAAAAAGTTTTCTTGGCACGTTTCTGGTGGGTGGTATCGCATGCCATTCTTCTCTTTTTCTTTTTATCTTCCTCTCTCTCTTTCTTTTACTCTCTCAAAGGACCAATATCGTTATAGAACAAAAAGATAAAGAGAAAAAAGAAAGAGGTAGGTATAAAGGTGTGTAAAATAAATGAGAGGACATAAACGTTCTTTTTTTTTTTCTTTATCTTCTTTTCCCAATGCTGTTATAACATTATCAAAGTTTATCGATTAACAAATCCAACCCATGATACCGATACTTTTTCTTTTTAATACTTTCTTGCTTTTTTTCTTTTTTAAATTATGCTATTTAATGTCTGTTCTAATAACTCTAATGAAAATTTAAAAGAGAAACTACGATACGTTGGTCGGGTATCCCATTCGTTCGAAAATTCATTTATAAGAAAAACAAGGAGAAGAAAATTTATGAATATAACATAATATAAAAATATATTTATAGATAGAAAATATGATAAATAAAATATGTATAGATAAAACGTAATGTATGATATTTGATTGGTGGATAAAAAATGTTGGATATTCCCATTGAATTGTGGCTAAAAATCCGACATTTTTTTTCCACCAACCGAATATATTAAAAAAAAAAAATAATGTATATGTGTATATAGAAAGAGATATGTTTTTAGGTATATGGGGGAAAGATATAAAACGTAAGATACTTTAATTATAGATTTTACGATAGATTTCATTTTTCTGGGAAGATCGGGACGAGTACGTTTTAACGAAATTTCACAAATGCTTTCTCTTCTTCTTCTTCTTCTTTCTTCTTTGTTGGAAAGAAAAGTCTATCAAATTTAACGACTACTCATCTATCCATACTAGAAATGCTTACGATCACTCATCCACTCATCCATCTATCCACTCACTCACTTACTCACACACACACACATACACACACACACATATACATATCATCTTTTTATACAATAGAGTGAAAATCCATTCGCAATTCCAGGCGATTAAATTTACCAAATTATTTCGTCGTTTGTTCAATGATACCAAAACTCGTTCTCTCTTTATCTATGAAATAAATATTATTTTATTTTTTTGTTTATCCATTTTCAATTAATTCACAAAGCCGATAGGTTTGAAATTAATTTAACTGTAGTATCTCTCTCTATAGATTATTATAATCAGGATTGCATTTATCAAAAGATGCACGAACTGGAATCGTTTGGGAAAAGTTTAGTCTTCTAACAAATAATAATAATAATAATAATAATAATATAAACAGTCCTACTGTAATTGAGAAAATTAATTAAAAATTAACAAAAATTAATTGAATGAAAAATATTGCACTTATGTTAAGGTTTTTAATATAAAAGAAAAAACTAAACTTGTTCTTGACTTCCCATAGTTTCAGAAAAATTATGCTCATATAGTTTAAAGATTGAACAATTTGGTACTCACATGATTGAAAATGAAAAAAAACAAAATAGAAAAAAAATAGAATCAAATATTTGTAGCTATCGTTTAATTTTTTCTTTCCTTTTTTATTTTTTTTTTTATTATCTCTACTATGACTACTTCGTTTCCATTTGATAATTGCGAGAGGGGGATCCGTTCGATAATCGTTTAATTAAAAATTTTATTTCTCTCGAGTCACATTTAAAATCTATTCGCTAATCGAATTCTATCTTTATCACTCCCTATATCTCCTTTTATATTATTTCCTACGTTAGTCGACCTTTATCTGTACCTAAACTTTAGAAATATACCCCTTGTTTAAAAAAAGAATAAATTGAATATCAAAAATAGGGGAGACTTGGAACGAACATTTTTTAGAGGTGTTTTAAAAATCAATCGAAATTTGTCTCAACTTGAACATTGTTTCGAATTATTTTTTTCTTTTTTTATTTGTTTAGAATATGAACAGAAAATCAAGCCAAAATAATTCGATAAATTCAAATTGCTAAACAACGTTTTTTTTTTGGCCCCTCTTCCATTTATCTTGTAGAATATACTAAAAGAAATTTGTCTTCTATGGAAATAAACATTCAACACGTTTATTATATCGACGTATTACATTTGACGAACTAAAGTTGAAGATTTTTCTTTTTCTACTATTTTTTGAAAAAAATGAGAAGTTTCTTTCTTATATCCCGAGGCAATTTCATTTTGAGAAGAGAAAGAGAAAGAGAGAGAGAGAGAGAGAGAGAGAGAGAGAGAAACACGAAGTACATTCTCCGGATTTGCGAATTCACCGTTACGCTTTTAATACTAATGACTAAGTACAAAGCCCTGTAAGACTTGTGATGTTATTATTCTTCGAAGAAAAGCTTTGCGCCGAGTTTCGAATAAACGTTCTTCTCGATTAACATCGGCTTTGATTCTCTACAAAACTTACAATTAGGCTTAGAAGACTTTCAAGTGGATATAAAGTGTTATTTCGTAGAGTCCTTTTAATCAGGTAGTGTACTTTTAAAGTGAATTATTAGGTATAAACATTCCAAGTTATAATATAATATTCTAGTTATTTGTTCTATACAAAAGTTTTAATATGTTTTATGGTATTAACAATTATACCATAAAATTTTAAATATAAATGAGTCAGAATTTTATATGCAATATAAATAATAATTATTATTATTGAAATGATTTGTTATAAACAAAATGTCAGTATTATATAATACTACAGATATAATATATAATATAACAAAATATCTACGATTATAAACAGTCGTGATCGGTAGATATTTACAATACAATAAAATATCAGTATAACAAAACCTGTATCAAATAATCCTCGTACACAACCTCCTCATGTAATCCAATACTTGTGGTACAAATATTATGAATCATTTGATTGAAATATTGAAAAATTATTATTTATTCCCCATCTACTTAAAAAGTACATTTATACGTTACCGATTAATTTAATTTACAAGAAAAAGAAATAATAATAACAACTCCGAATAAATAAAAATTATTACCTTACCATAAAAAATATTATTTCCAACCAACGAAATATTCTCCTTTCTTTTTTTTTTATTTATAATTAATCCAAATGTTTGAAAGTTTACCTTTAATCGTTGAAAACAATAAAGTTACTTAAAAGTTTTTTAAGCTCACCGTATCGAAAGATGTTTATATATAAAACCATTACATGAAATAAAAGATTTGATTAACGATTTTCTTTCTATTCTATTTGATTCGACAAAACTAACTGGCCAATATAGAGAATCTTCTAACATTTCCGATCGGCATTTTAATTTACACTATTCAGATATATATATATAAAGTCTTAAATTCTTGGCGGCTATTAAGCCCGACACACTCTGCCGACACTTGACCTGGATTGAAGAAGCAGTATACGAACGTTTGATTTCATCTACCCAAACTCCCCTCCCCCTCACTCTCCCGCCTCTTCTTTTATTCCCTTTTTATACGAAATGCCAATGCTTCTTGCTCTTTAGATCCTGAAATAATTTCTTTTTATAAACAGCATCGCAATTTAATTTCTACACGAATGTATATATGTATCATACTAAAATCTGTCTAACTAAAGTATCGACACAGAAAACTAATATTTTTACTACTATGAGTTCATTCATTTTTTATCTCCCTCTCTCTCTCTCTCTCTCTCTATTTCTCTTTGTCTTTTTTTTTATTTAAATATATTTAAATATATTTATTTAAAATTTAAGTATAAAAATATTTTCATCCACGTAGACAGAAAATATATATATACGTGTACGATAAAATAAATAATATTTTTTTAAATTTTTATATCTGGTTTTAATATCCATAGTTTCTAACCGTAAGTAATTATGAAAATTAGATACGAGAAATAATAACATTTTCTTGAGTAAAAATAAAATAAAGAATCTCGTATCTCTTTAAAAATGAAAAATGATTAGTGAATAATCGAAGAAGAAATATGTAGTCCAAGCCAATATACTTTCAGTTTATCATTTTCTATATACATGTATGTATGCACGTATAATATGTATTCAATATGTAGATATAATTCAATCAATAAAATTGCTCGTTAAATATTTGTAGGTCAAAAACGTTCGAGGCTTTTAATATGTGTATGCAACGTTAATAATCGTTTCGATTACTACCATACATACTAAAATAACTGGAGTCAATGGTAACAAAAACTTGAACTACGGACTAAAACCGAACAATAATTACGTATGAAAAGATTAATTTCGGTTTAGATTATTACGTTTCCAAAATTCATTTCCCTTCCTCGACCGTGAATAATAATTCTCCCTGCCATCGTAGCTTTTAAATGCAAACTACGTGCGATTTTTCCATCTCACTCTCATCCGGCTAGAAAATTACTAAAAATAATTGCTCAACCGCTCTGATTGCTGTTAATGATCGTTAGAAAAAAAAGGGAATAAAAATAAGAAGAAAAGAACACAGAAAACTATAGTAATAGAATAGGAAAATAAGCTTCTCGTTTTCAACGAAATTGTTCGACCTTTTTCTCTCGGACAATTAATTTCGAATCATTTAATAATTACACAGATATTTGATCTAAAAGAAAAAGAAGGAAAGTTAGCAATTATTCCAAGTAAGATATTTCCAACTTTTATTCGAAAACTGTTATATCGAAAATTATTAGGTAATAATTAAGTATTTGATTCGTGTATAAACAATGAGTTAAAAAATTTCTAGATTTCAAACATTTTAAAAATTAATTAATACAATATTATATTTATAAAGAAGAAAATTAGGATATATGAAATTCTGATGAATATTATACGCGTTCTATTAAGTTTTGTATAAACCATAAGTGAGGGTATAATTAATTTAATAATAACGTAATTTGATAAATATATGGTTAAATAACTATATACTACTTGGAGGATTACTCGTAACTTTATTGTTACACGTTAATGATAAAAAATCAAGCATCGTTCGCAAAACAATTAAAAAGAAACTATTCGGAGTTAAATTATTTGCATTAAAAATACGAAGATATATCTTTTAGTTAATAGAATAGTAATAAATAAGTAGTAATACAATAATTTAAGGAATCTTTTGATCTACAGATACTATATTTGAATTTGTATTGTCGTATCATTGAAAAAGCAACTAAATATTCTTCTATAGTATTTATTTTTCACA
Organism: Mischocyttarus mexicanus; assembly: GCA_023678845.1. Classification (NCBI taxonomy): domain Eukaryota; kingdom Metazoa; phylum Arthropoda; class Insecta; order Hymenoptera; family Vespidae; genus Mischocyttarus; species Mischocyttarus mexicanus. The sequence goes on along the minus strand of JACGTP010000011.1, from coordinate 112,516 downwards.
CCTATGTGATACCTACGATTGACAACTATATTCTAACCTGGAAGAATACTCGTAACTTTTCAAAAAAATCGAAGTTTATTTCCCATCCCTTTTCTTCTATGACGTTATAACTAACATTCATTCGTACTAGACACACGTAAAGTTACAGGATTTGTTCCTCGGTATTCCTCGGACGACAAACTCGGAAACTTACAAACTCGTTACGCTTTTGTGTCGTCGTGGGTATAGCACGACATTGGCTTCCTTGAGTGGCACTCAGATTTTTCGGTCCCTAAAGAGAAGAGAACGGCATAGGAGAGAAACAGAAATAGAGAAATAGAGAAAAAGGAATAGAATAGAATGCTTTTCCCAACTAACACGTACCAACGTTCCTGAAATTCTATGTTACACGAGCGAAAAGTAAAGGCTAAAGTATTTAACGAGCTTCCTAATCAATTGAAATGACGAGTATTCGGAATTTATGTTCATTACGATTTACCTCCAAAAATACTTCGTTTGTTATTTTTGTCTAAATGTTGGATAAAAAGGGAACAGAAATAGAGAGAAAGAGTGAGAGAGTAAGATAGGTTTGTCATGAATAATTTTGCTAACTAAAAAACCCTATAATGATCTCGAAACTCGTAAATCGTTTCTCTCTTTCCCTTTCTCTCTCTCTCTGTAACTTTTTTTTCTGACTCGCCAAACATGCTCCTACAAAAATTTAATTAACACATTCTAAAACTTTTCGCGATTAAGTCGAGTTAGTTTCTTTTTTAGCTTAACGCCGACTTTTAATAAAACGCTAGGAAAGAGAGAGAAAGAGAGAGAAATTTTGAATAAAAATCTTGAAAAATATTAAGTTGATATAAAAAGATGTTTCTTTTTTTCTTTTTATCTTTTCCACAAAATCTCGAATAATAAAATAATTTTCGTTCGAACAATTTCACTCGTAGATTTCATTTTAATAAGTCTAATTTCTTTTCTTCTTTGTAAATAATTGTTATTTTTTATTTATCCAAGGATTTCATCTCTTAGAAAGATTATTTTCGTCTCTTTGCTATTTAAAAAAAAAAAGAAAAAAAGATTTAAAAAAATTAAATTGAAAGCTTAAGTAAGTACTTATACACAGTAACGCTTAATGCAAGATTAAAAAATGTTAGAGGACGAATATTAATTTACGCTTTTAGTACTCGTCAAGATCATCTTGGTAAGATGAAAGAAAGAAAGAAAAAAAGTAAGCAAGCAATGCAAACAAGCAAGCAAGGAAACGAGCTTTTGCAAGTAAAAAGTTTACCAGTTCAAAAGATAAATGAATAAATTCGTGAAACGTATTTTATGAAATTGAATAAAAATAAAAAAAAATAAAGAAAATAGAAAAGAAAAAATGTAAATAGATTCGACGATAGAAATATGGGAGGATAAAAAGAAGAAAGGTATGGGGTTATTATTTGTAAGTAAAATTTAATATAAAAAAGAAAAAAAAGAGTTAGAGTACTCGATAAAATAATCATTTTGTAGCATAGAAGGATGGTTTTCTTAGAACGGCTCGATGAACGCGTTTCAATGTTTTCTTGTCTTCCTAACGGAGTCTCCGACGTGTATCGATTACTATGCTCGATCGTTAAACTTGCTTTCCCTTACTTGCCTGCTTATAAAATAAAAAAAAAAAAACAACTTGGAAACTACGATATCAAGCTATTATTTGGAAAAAAAAATATATTTTTTCGTACAATTAATTAATTACAAACGATTTGGGAAGAGTTACACAGAGACGTCAAGTTACACAGAGACTCGTCTAATAATTCTCTCAAAATGACTTTAAATTATTCAGAAAAAAAATACAAGCTGCGATCGATCCTATCGTTTTATGATCTTTATCTTGCAATAAATTATTTATTCTTATAGTTTGATTTTTCATGCTTGCTACAATAATTACAAGAAAATTTTTTAATTATAATTCATTAAAATTAAATAAAATTATACTAAAAAATTGTTAAATATACATAATATATTTAAAATAGAAATAAAGCTATGTGTTTTCTATTTTCTACATTTTTTCTCTTTTGAAATAAAATCTTTGAAAAATTATACAGTCAATTTTAGATTATCGAAGATATTTTTCATCGTAGTTTTTATTTTGTTTTCAAAACTTGTCTCGAACGTTAATAAACCCGTATATAATTCTATCAATTCTTTTGTAATAAATTATTTGTACGTTAACAATTTTAGCATTATTATAAATTAAAGAAAATTTTAAATAACACATAATACTATTTATATTTAAGTAATCATTGAATGTGGATTTGAGGTTGTTTTTTTCTTGTTTTTTTAATTTGATTAAAACGTCAATAAACACGTATCTGTACTTGTCTATAACGAAATTCTATCGATTCTAATTTCAAATATTTTTCTTTTCTTTTTCTGCTTGTTTGTTTTCTTTCTCTTTCTCTAAATATTAAAAGAAGAGATCGGAAAACCTGTCCATGAATTCTTGGAACGGATAATATCTGCTCATTTTGAAAGTGCTATCCACGCCATTATGAAATTACAGGAATGTCGATAAATCACTTTTAAGCTAGACACGATCAGATATACACAGCGAATTGTTAGTCTGTCACTAAACTTGCAAATGGTCAAAGTAGAAGGACATTTAGAAAGAATTAGGAACCTTCAAAGGTGATTCTGTCGCACCAGTAGGTCTACTGCCTCCTATGCGTATACCTGTGCTGTTCTGATTTATCGTTAAAGTAATTAATTAAGAAACGCTTTGTGAATCATCGATTTAAGAAAGATCGAGATAAACGTCTTGGAACGATTATATATATTTATCCGTATCCTATATTTTAATATAAATATTCCAAAGAATATTCATTAATGCAAATATATTTTTGTCCAAACAAATTTATAACTTGTTTTCTTCGTTTCTAACACCTCTGGGCTTTTTATTTTTTTATTTTTTTTACAACCTTCGCTCGATGTGATTCATAAATCTAACAATCGTAAAAAAAAATCTCACACAGAAGTCAAACCATTGCGAAAGAGTTGACTGTGAAATTAAAAGAAAAAATTTAACATCTTTATAAAATACATTCGTATTATAATACCATAATTGTAATAATTAAATATCTGTATAAAAAAGAAAAAAAGTATCAACTCTTTCCAACGAACAACAAAAATACAAAATCAATAAAAATACGATATTATAATAAAGTGTAAAAGAAAAAAAAAAAGAAGAAACGAACGATAATAATCGTAGATTGATCTTGCCTCTGTTCGCGCGTTGGATCATGGTATACGTGATCTTGGATCAATATGCACTCGCGATCTATAATTATAAAATATATACATGTAATATATAGGTAACACGATCGGTAATTCTCCTGTAAACGAGTAACACGTATAAGCACAGTGAATAAATAATAAAGAAATAGATATATGTATATATGTATATATATAGAAAGATAGATAGAGAAAAGAAAAGTAGAATAAATATAGAGAAAGTAAGTAGTATGATGCACGAGTGCGTCGAACAATCTGGTACGTTACGGTACCGCGCTCGCCGACGAACTGCGCGCTCTCGTCGAGTACCTCGAGGCTCTAGGCACGCTAAGACCAACTTCGGTAATCTTCGGATTTGTTCGGTTGCCGTTCGGCTGCCCGGCCGGCGGATACGTCCGAAATAGAACGACGCTTGCCGAGCCGGCTGTTTTACGCCCCGCCCCCCTCCTACTTCGACCACTTGGCGCGTTGCACAGACAGCGCGTTCGACTCTGACAGCACCGGTGGGAATATTACCGCGTGGACGGAAGCCAAATTAAATAGATTGCCATCTTTATTGGTTCCTGACTATCGCCTTTCCTCCTCCCCCTTAAGTCGCTAACCAACGCCATATTCTTATTCTTATTCTCTTTACAATATATTTATGTTTTATTGCGTTTTATTAATATAATTATACAATATTTTAGTTATTTTGTTTTAGTATAAAAATAACTCGAATATTATTTTTACATAATACTCTTTCGTATTGAAACATATCATTTTCATGCAATTATTGATAAATATTGATCAAATGAATATAAGTTATGTATTGAAATATTTTGTTAAAAAAACTATTTCAATTATTGTACCATATATAGATTCTATTTAAAATATATCTATATAAGTATTGACAATAAATATAATTTTGTAAGTATTCTGTAAGTAATATATAATGCTATTCTATATCTATACTATGAATATTGACTATATATTATATCAATTTATCTTAGAAACCATTTAAATTCAATAGGAGTAATCGCGTTAAAATAAGTCGCATAACTTTAAAGTAGACTATAGAAAATAGTGATCGGGGAAAAGTATTTAGAGAGAGAATCGGGTCTAACTAAAAAGACGAATGAAGGAAGGTGGTGGTTGGGGAAGGGGAAAAATCTACGAGGAAGCTTGCTTGTTTGGTCCGTTAATTATGCACTCTTTACGTTGTCGCGCCTATTGGAGAAACTTGGGGAATAAGGTAAAGAGAGAAAGAGAAAAGGAGTGAATGCGGGTGGAAACTCAGACAAGGCTGAGAGGGCAAAAGTCGCCAAGTCCTCTCCAATTACTAGGCTTCCGGCTTTATGGAGTCGACCACCACCACCACCACTTCCAACCACCACCACCACCATCACAATCAGCATCAGCAGCACCACCACTATTACAAACCCTATCTTCCTCGTTCCATCTTTCTTCCTCTTACTATTCCTAGGGATTTACCGAGGACGAATGGAAACGACCATGGAACACTAGTTTGCAAGTAGCACCGTGTGCCGTTTGCGAATGAATGCGATCTTTCATCTTACTCTCTTTACTCCAATGAAGCGAGAGTTTTCAATTTGCCGGTCTAAACGGCTCTCTGTCCCATATTTTATATTCTTTCTTTCTTTCCTCCTTTCTCTCTGTTTCTGTCTCTGCCTCGTACGTCCTGTAGAATATATTTCAGGAAAAGGAAAACAAAGATAGAAATTGATGGGGAGGACGAATAAAGAAAAATATAAATGTAAAAAAGGGGACAACGTCTAACTGTTATAGTTGGGCCCTGTCGTCAATCGTGAGACTTATACACTAGGTATTACATTTCGAAATATCACGAATTCTCTTCTCTAATTTGTACGTTCGTTGTCGTTTTAATTAAACCTCGCAGGACGACAATGACGTAGACAACCCATCGTTGGTTGGGCTCTTTCGAATAAAACGAGGTCGGGGACTCGTTTATTTTATTTCCGCCTCCCTCCCTTTCTCTCCTAAAATTCTTTTTATATATTATATAGATACTCGTCGTATTTATATAGCTAGATATGTACTTGTTACTCTTATTTGCTAGTCCGTAAAAAAACTAGAAAGAAAATCGGATATAATTTATTATATCAGGGAACTCTTACAAGATCGCAACATGTCACGGTTATTCTTTTCTCATTCCTTTCTATTGTTTCATCTCTCTCTCTCTCTTTCTCTCTCTATCTTTTTCTGATTCTCTTCGTACATATCTCAAATATTTTATCAACAAGAAGAAGAGAAAAAAATTCTAAGGAAGAATAAATTTGTAAGAGAATAACGTCCGGATGCATATCGGGATGCATGAAAGCTCGCGAGACATTATTTTATTTGTGAAAGCCCTAAAAAGAAAAGAAGAAAAAGAGGGAGAGAGAGAGAAAGAGAGAGAGAGAACAATTTCTATTTAATTTTTATTGAAGAATTTAGAATTTTTTAATATTTTTATATTTCTCTGATTTGCCTCCTGGTATTATATTTAAAATCCAGATTTGAATGAAAACCAATCGCACATATACGAGAGAAGTATTACGCGTGTAATAAATATTATGGTAAAAAGTGTTGGTAGATGATAAATATTCACACACGTTGATAGTCGATTAACGTGAGAATGTGGAATAATCGAGTAAGATGGAATTATCGTATTTCCTTTCTCTCTCTCTCTTTCTCTCTTTCATACTCTCATATTCTCTTTCTCTCTCTCCTTTTCTGTCTTTCTCTTTCTTTGTCATTGCGCTAAATACCTCGCTTGGCAATGCAATAATTTAGTTTAGAAAGCAGAGCTTCTCTCGACGATGCAAAGAGAACGAACTCGGAGGAACGTTGAGAAACGCAATCTTAAACGAGCTCTCTCGAAAACGCTATCCTCTTCATTCACGTTTAACGAATTTCCGCACGAACTCGGCTCTGATTCGGTCGTGATTTTATTGTGCTTTTGTTAAACGTGCACACAAATTCTTATACCTTATACATTGTTATATTCATACATCATATATATTTAACAAGGTTTTGTATTTTAAACAAATATTTGGTTATATTTGCGTTATATAAAATATTATATACAGATAAAAGTATATAAATGATATTCTTAAACGAAAAAACGAAAAATAAGAATATTTGATTTAACACGTTGAATTTTTTCTACTACTTGCAATTAGAGTAACAGTAATTTGATTTAATTCAAATAAAATACAAAATAGTTCCAACTAACAATAGAAAATACTTTCTCAATATTTGCTTTTTATTGAAAAAATAAAATATATATATCTAATCATACCCATCGATAACGATTATTACAAATCTTTACATTATTTGGATATAAAACAAATAAGGAATACTTTTTAAAAACGCTTAAATATTTGAAAATTCAACAAAGAGGGTTGAAACTTTAAGATAACATATATCAACTTTAAAAAATTGAACCTATAAAGTTTGTAGTGATATCTAAAAATAATAAAAAAAAAAAAATTGCCTAACGTCTACCTAATCAATAAATATGTCTATACCCCCGTTGCTACCAGTTTACCTATCCTATGGTAATAACGATCGTTGATGGTAATTATGTAATCCGATGCTCTGTTAGCCCATGTAACAAGGTTCGATACACCATCGAGGTCCACCTCGAATGTTCCCGCGAGATAAGGAATAATGCGTTTATGTCGTTATTTACACAGTATAATCGTGGGGAAAGCTCTGTCGTATCGCTTTAAACGAGGTGTACAATCGACTGACCTCCTTAACTAACTAACTAACTCTCTCTCTCTCTCTCTCTCTCTCTCTCTCTCTCCCACCCTCAAACACCAATCAAATCTATATCTATGTATATAGATACGTAAATATATTTACTTACCTATGTAAGTATGTATTTAACGTTAGAGGTCCCTACATTGGAGAATTTCTAACGAGTTAGCTACGATTTCGAAGTAAACTCCTGAAATTGGTAGGGAAGGAAGAAGAGAAGGATAAGTAGTAGGAAGGGGGGAAAGAGATGGGGGAGGAGGAGGAAGAGCACAGTGAATAACCCTATCTCTTTATTGAAGATCCCAGATCTGAGAATGCATAAATCTCAAGGGCCATTGCTAACTTAGCATTTACGTACTTCCTATCTATCTATCTATCTATCTATTAAGCTATTATCTCTATCTCAAATTTAAAGGTTATTATACTATACCTACTTATCTTCAATTATATCTATAAAGTTCTTTATATAGGAAATATATCACGATGATTTATTTCATCCGGCAAAAACCTATTTTCTATTTATTTGTTTTCACCACAATGGTTTAACCGGCATTATTCTCAAGGATTCTTTACCACCACCAAAACCCGGTACCTTTATTTTTCGAAACAAGAAATCCCCATTCATACCAGACGAATGTTCCTATAGTTGAAAGCGTTAGCGAGTGTCTGGAGACGAGTACCTACTACGTTTTCTTCAAATCTTCTTCTTCTTATTCGTCTTCGTTTTCTGTGTCAAGCCATGTGTTTTGTCAAGAGAGAAAGCATTACGAATTCGAACCTTTCCTGTTTTTCTCTCTCTTTTTTTGTTTTTTTTTTTTTTATTTTTAGTTTCTTCCAAAAACATCAAGCACAAATACACAAATATATATCAGAGTAAAAGTAAATTGTGAATTCCTGTTTTTATTTTCTTTTTTTTTCTTTCATAAATAAAAATGTTGTCTAAAAATAATTCGTTCTCTATGGAATAAGGGAATATAAAGATTCTTAAGATCAAAGTGATTATTCGATTAGTGCTGGTCTTACAATTGTAGAGGATATACTACTACCCCTACAATTAAATACAATCTACCTATCTATACTAATCCATTTACCTATATACCTAAATCGAATTAGAATGTATAAGTAATTCTCTTGTTCTTAATAATCTTAAGATTTCGGTTTAGAGTGTCTTATATAAGTAAATAATTAATTTACTCGCTTTAAGAAGAGAATTTTACAGTAAATGGAGTTTTACTAATTATAAGATAAGATTCATTAAAGGTAATTGGAAATTTTTATTATTTTCTAATTACTATCGTTAATCTCTTCTCTTACGTTTAAAAATAACTATGAGAGAGAGAGAAGGAGAGAGAAGAAATTATTTATTGATAAAAATGAATACAACTGATAAAGATGTATAAATCGTTGTTAGATACGCCTGATTTATGCTAATTTAACGTGAAATTTATTTTTCTAAAAGGTATATTGGAAGATAGCGTGATTAAAGATTATTACCCTAACGTTACGGAACGTATAACATAACTTTCTCTCTCTTTCTCTCTCATTCTCTCTCTTTCCATACACTATCGTTGCCATCGTGACCTGCATTGACTTTACACATAATTCACCGTGTGTATTGAACAAGGGCTTGAGGTTACCATAGAAACGCGACAATAGCAACAACAACGACAACACGCAATCAGACGCACGAAAGCCTGAAACTGTAGATAGTGTTGAAACGACGAGGCTTGATTTATCGAACAAACTTGTTATATTATGTATTATGGTATACATTTAAATATGCATAATGCATAATTTTCATTAATTATATACGAATATCAAAGTTAAAATGAGTGTATTTTAAAAATCATATACCGTTACGCTTACCAGATTTTTTTTCCTTTGAAAATTATTAACACATTGCGTTCAAAATGAAAAATTTTTAAAATAAATAAATTTATACATCTTAATTAACATATTCTAACGAGTTTAAGTTGAAAGTTTTATTTATAACAATAAATAATGTAGAGAAAAATGTTTATAGTAATCATACATGTTGATACAACAAAAGTTATACTGAATTTTTCGCGTTGAACTGTTGATCATTTTACGATTTTTAGAATCAGAAGTAAGAATAATATAAAATACATTTTGTTTAAAAATGACATATTAATATATATATACATATTTCAAATATTAAACAATTTAAAATATTAGTAGAGTACATTAGAGTATCTGATGGATCTTAAATAATTGTTAATTAATCGAAAGAAATATAATATTGTAATCTACAATCACGGAGTATAAGTTCGACGAACTGTTCCTTTTGAAATCCAACAGTAAACTGATCTTTTGTCCTTTAAGAAAGTCAGTTAAAATTCTTCTATTAATTATTGTTTATATGACCTATCAAAGGATACATATGCGTCATATGAAAATAATATTCGATCAAAGAACGAGTCTAACGTTCTATTCAAACAAAAAACGTTATTTTATCTTACATATGTTATTAAATTAGATTAATGAACAATCATTTAATTTATATCTAACATTCTAATGTACATTACTGTAATATAAATTTTAATATTTTTATATGTGTTATGTCTATAACTCGTAATAAAGAGAAACAAAAATATATGAATTATTTTTTATTTATAACAATATCAAATTTCTATTTAAAATTCTTTCTCTTTTTTAGGAATAATATATATATATGTATTTATTAACTTTTCTCGGGTTTATCTAAAATAACCAAGTGTACAATAATCGTGACTATTTTGCGAATACTCTAATTGCATCAATTATTAAACTCAACTAACTGACTGACTATCAAAGTACGTTGCAACAGAGACAAGGGTGTTTCGTGACAAGCTCCTGGCATTACCTTCCTGGAAACAGAATGGTTATGCAAGCTGGTTACTATTCAATCGTACATTAAAATTCCTTCTGTTTATAATAGACTATCATTTACGGATTCTAGGACGACTGGTACATCCTCATGGCGATCTCTACATATCTATATGCAAATATTAATTGATACTTGCTATCAAAGAAAACAAAATAACAAAGGAAAGGAACAAACAAACAAATGATATTTAAATCGAAGGATCGACAATTTTTCTATCAAAACGCGAAATTAATAAAAAGAAAAGTCTTACGAATGTAGATTAACATGTAAACGAGAATACTTTTATTTACTATAATACTCTTATCAATTTCTAGAAATATCTATACACCGTTCATGAATATTAATAATTCTCATTGAATATAAGTAATCGGATTGAAGAGAAAATAATTTCTCCTTTTCAATATCGATTTAAGACCTACACATACTTAAAGACATACACATACACACATATACCACATATAATACATACATCTCTTTAATTATTTATTATCATTTTAATATAAAACGTATACTACATATCTATTACTAATACCACTACTCCTACTACTACTATTACTGTTACAAATGATAGTACTACGTATAAAATGAAACGGAGTAGAACGAATACGACGACAGCTGGAGAGCCGAAAATCTGTAGAAGAGACCGGAAGCGGTAGAACGGTGATCGTTACTTCGTAGTTAATCCGTACATAAATTTTCCATGGGCACGGCCCACGAATGTTCCACGTTCCACCTACCCAAGCTGGTCCCCCTCTCTCTCTCTCTCTCTCTTCCTCTCTCCCATTCTCTCATTCGGTATGTCCTTTCGATCGATATTGACACATTGGCCATTGGGACGGGCCTGCATTCCCTTACAGTCCATTAAATCGCCATTAACTACGCATTCGAGCGGCTGGAAAAAGTGATGCTTCCCTCTCTCTCTTTTTCTCTTTCTCTCATCCACTCTTCGTACATTTCTCCCACCCTACTCCCACCCCCGCCATTACATATATGAAGCAGCACACGTACATTTTGTCTCATCTCATCTACCCACTCGATTATCTATAAATTCGATGTTCCACCAGACTCACCGCCAGATTCAGTTTTTTTTTATCTATCTACCTATCTATCTATCCATCTTTGTCTCTCTTTTTCTTTCTTTATCACTTCTCTTCCTTTTGCGCTGCTCGATAGGTAAATTGATTATAAAGCCACGCTGGGTTACGGTATGACTATTCCCAACGAAAGAGATTAATTGCATCGAACGTAATCGAATATATGCGAGAGGAGTGGTGATATTTAATATATATATATACGTATACATATAACACGTATATATGTATATGTGGGGCTTAGGCAACATTGAGTAGATATCGCACGTGGGAAGGATGTAAATGATATATTACTAATTGTATACGCCACGGTTAGACGTGAGATCCCAATGATGATGACGACAAGAAACGATTTGATTTATCGTACCTTCTATTTTATTTCCGAATACGTATTTGATTCAATAAAAAAAAAAAAAAAATAATAAAAATAAAAAAAAAATAGAGGAAGAACGGAAGTATGAGTGATATTTATCGGTTTAGAATTATTTGGTCGATATTTAAAATAAATGATCATTATTTGCAATGTAATATATCTACAAGTCAGTATTAAATCAATTAAATACACAAAACTGTCGATATTTTAATATAAATGTGTGTGTGTGTGTGTGTGTGTGTGTGTGTGGTTAATATTAAAAATAAAATATTATTTACAGAATATTCAATATATTATCCAGACTCGATTATAAATAACTGTGAATCGTATATTTGAAATATACCGAAAAAATATTTACCAACGTCGGAAGTAATTTTTTTGAAATACGAATCGAATAAAAATAAAAAGTATGGAAAGTAATAAGAACGAAAAAAAAAAGAGGAAAGAATTTGGAATAATATGTCGTTCAATGTTTACACAATGACACAAGTCAAAACATATGAAATACGTCATACATAAATAACACAACTATCTCTCATGGCAGAAGAAAAAGAGAAAGGGAAGAGAGTAGGAAAGAGAAAGAGAAAGAGAAAGAGAGAGAGGGTAAAAAGAAAACAAGGGAGGACATTCTCTAGCGAATAGTACAAACGAAAATTTCATACACATTCTCTCTTTGGTGCTTGCGCTTACTTCGTAATGCAATCTCCTTTCTAGCGTAGCAAGAATGTAATGCATTTAAATTCACCCTGGAAAATTGTATGGCCGAGTACACCCTTGATATAATAATGCTCCTTGCAAGCCTCTCTTGTGCTTTCTACCACCAGGAGAAAAACTTTGCCGGACGTTGATAAACAAAAGTAGACGATTCGTTCCTTCATTATTCTTTTTTTAGAATATTTTCATTTCGATATTTTTGTGTATATCAGGAAAAAGTAAAATCTAATTAAAATTGCTAATTTATATTTCTTAATTATGTCGAATGTTATAAATGTTCAACATCAAATTGTGCAATATTTTTTTCTTTTAATATCGAATTATAAGAATAAATATATATGAAATATTTTCGTGATGTATTATAAAAATACATAATATAAGGAAACTTTTGAGAAAAATTGAAGATATTTTAATATTTAAATTTTTTTCCAAAAATGAGATAACCGAGTAATATCAATTTTTTTTAATAAAATATTATTAAAATTCATCTAGAAATACATATCACAAATATTTTCTTATTATATTTTCCTCTCTCTCTCTCTCTCTCTCTCTCTCTCTCTCTCATGAAAAAAACCCTCTCTCTAACTTAACAATAATAAAAATTATAAATAATATAACATAGATCGATTAATAAACCTTGTCAAAAAATAAAAAAGATATTAAACACAAACACATATACATTTAAATTGTGAATTAAATTGTTAGATAAAAAATGAAAACATATTTTCCTCCTTCAATAAATTTATATATCTTACAAAATAGATTTGATTTTTTCGAAAAGAAAGTTTCTTTTCATTGATAAATAATTTCGTGTCAATTGAAAGGAAAAATTCCACATTCCCGAATGATAGAAAAAGAAAAGAAAGAGAGAGAGAGAGAGAGAAAGTGAGAGAAGGGGGAAAAAAAAAGGATAAAATGAGATAAAGTCGTAAAAAGTCGGCCACCTTGATAGGGTTGTTACCCTTTGCCCCCCGGTCCCCTCTTCCCCTTTACCGAGACGACACAAGCTTATTGTCAATGGCACCTTGTGCCTGGATAATGTCAGCTAAGGAACGTGTTCCTCTTTCTTTCTTCTCAAAAGAGGAAATACACAAGAAGACTACCGACCTAGTGCGTTTGTAGTCTCGGATTTAGGAAACAGGTACCCTTGAAGGAAGGTTTCATGTTCGTGTTTTCTTTAGCTTCTATTGCTTTTCGACTTTTTCTCACGGTTCCCCCATGAAAAAAACCCTAATGTAAAATCCGATCCCTAGACTGAAGTACCCTTCTCTTTTTCTTTTTCTTCTTCGAAGAACATCTTGTCGTTTAATGTCTATACTTTTACGAGCCGACAAACGATTTCCTCTGTTTTCATCGAAACTTTAATGATTCATTTTAACATTTAACACTTGTACTTATTTGTTTCAGTTATTTTTATTAATTGAATGAATATCTGGAAGAAGACCCTAACCCTTCATCCTTTCCCCTTCACTCTTATGTTACATTTATAATAATAAAATATCAAACACGCTCTTTTTTTAAATTGAAAAATAATGGCATCTGCTGCATTTAAATAATTCGATCACGTTTATTATGAAAATGATACAAGTATAATTATGTAAGTATTTGAATAAAAATCGAAACAAAACATAATTTTCATTAATATAATATATATTAATTAATTATTTATAATAACGATTAAAACTTTAGAAGATATCGGCCCTTTTTTTTTTTAATACAAAATCTCTACGTTATTTTATTCAAAAAGAAAAAAAAAAGTTATTCGTTTTTAGCAACGTTGAAACAATATTACGAAACGTAAATCGATCATTCGAAAACCTTGACTTTTTTTTTGCTCAATATTGTTTCTGTTTTTTTTGTTTTGTTTTATTTTATTTTATTTTATCAATAGAAAAAAGTAGATATAGTGTTACACCAATCAGAACACGTCGGTAATCCGTGTCGGGTGCTTGTATCGCACGAATAATCAGAGCGAACGTTTATTTGGAAAAAAAAAAATAGAAAAAAAGAAAAAAAGGGAAAACTCAGAAAAAAAAAACAGAAAAAACATGCACATGGACGAGTGCATACTGATGAAAAAAAATGAGAGAAAGAGAGAGAGAGAGAGAGAGAGAAATACCGATATGTAGTAACAATATATAGAATAGTGTATGTATATGCACCATAGAGGATGCATTTATTTGGAAGTCTCTTTCAGTATACATGCCAACAGTTCGCAAGCTAGACGATACATAGTCGAATATATATATGTATATATAGTGATATAACTACTCTTATTCCTACCACTACCAACAAGAATTATTACACACATAGACAACTTGGTTCTTATGTACACATTCCTGTCTTTTTATCGTACCATCTGTATCAAACACTTTCCTGCTAATGCACCCCATCAAAAATTCTGTTGAACAAGAGAAAATGATTTAATGAGGGGATATTTCGAATCAGTATTTTTCGTTGAAATATATTAACACATATTTTTGTACGCATACGGATTTGCGTCAATTTGCAAACAATCACCGCGATATACAAATAAAGAAAATTTTTTCATTCGTGTATATTATAGAAAATTATTCATTCTTGTTAATTTTTTAATTCTAAATCAATTAAATTCTCATTTTTATATACCAAAAAGAGATAATTCACCAATAAACACTAATAAACTAATAAAAACTACGTACATGTAAACCACATCACTACGTTGTTTTTATATAAACTATATCATTTTTACAGATAGTGTCAAAAAAATGCTGGCATGTTGCAAATGGCGGTGTAAAAAAATTACCGGACAAATATGTGTGTTGATATAACAGGTGTGGTACGTGTGTGTAAAAAAAAAGGAATATAATAATAATTATTTAACACGTATATTTGTCGACGATAATTTTACATTTCGAAACCTGTTCAGATGTATTTTTAACATTTATATTTTATTTTAATATATAAAAATTAAAAAAAATTGTGTTTTCTCAAACGTAAAGATTAAGGTCAATGTTACATATTTTTGTTTTTCCTTTTCAGCTAAAAGACGATGCAAGACGTTTTTCTTTCACTCTTTAGAAAAAAAAAGAAAAAAAATATAAAAAAAGTAGGAGAGAAAAAAAAGAGAGGAAGAGAGAGAGAGAGAGAGTGAAAAGACAAAATAATATGTCAGATAAAAAAACGGGGATGGTTTTTAAAGCGTCGCGTAAATTTCAACGGGCGTTACTCGCGCCGTTAAGATGAAGTCTCGCATAATTATTCATCGTATAAGGGGAAACGTATGCATAAATAAATATTCGTGCAATCCTATAATGTTATGCAAAATGTGCTTGCCGTGAGAGGGGCGGCCCTTTCTTCATTCCTTTGAGATATGCGTGCATATGCGGTCGTTTTGTATGCCATCTACTTTGCTAGAAAATTTCCTCTTCTCTCATTTTCTCATTTTCTCTCTTTCTCTTTCTCGTATAAGGATTAAAAGACTTTAGATTTTACTCGTACAACTACAGTGATATAATACTTATACGTCAGCATCAAATATATGAATATAATCTCTCTTTTTTTTAAATAATTAATACTTTCCTCTCTACCGTTAATTATTTTAAGTGCTACGTAATGGTTCTGGTTATTTTATTCTTATCCTTCTCTTTCTATCTTTCTCTACGTTTCATTTGTTTTTTTTTTATGAAAATCAGAATAAACCTGATTAAATTTAAAATAATAATAATAATAATAAAAATAAACATGAATAAACTTCTCTTTTTCTTTTCCTTCTATTATTACTTGTTTCTATTTTATTGTTAGTCAGAAAAAAAAGAACAAAAAGAACAAAAATTTTAATTTGCTATGAAAGGAAAGAAATAAAGAAAGGGAAGAAAGGGAAGAAAAGAAAGATGGGCGTGGAATAATTAAGAAATTTCGATGGAAATGTTAATGATATGATTCACTGGCTCGGTTGAATAATTTTGATCGAACAATCGGATAATTCTATTCACAGACGTGGCATTCCGATCCTTTTCATACCGTTCTCTTTCTCTTACTTTAATAACGTGTGTGCTTCCTTCTTCTCCTCCTCCTCCTCCTCCTCCTCTTCCCCTTTTCACAATCTGTGCCAGACGAACGAGAAATACTTTTTTTTTTTTTAAATACTATACTCTCTTGGTGCTCTTTGTAGTGCGTATTACCGACACGCTTGGTTGATCCTGCGTTGGCGTTACTTATGCCCCGTTTATCAACTCAAACTCACCTCACCGTATGTTACTTTTTTCATTTGTTAGATTTATTATTATACTGTGTATTGTTCAACCGTCAACTAACTTTAACAAACTAACAACAAAAGCAGCAGCAGCAGCAACAGCAACAGCAACACCAAACGAGTTAACTTAAAATCACGTGGATTTTCAACAACGTCGTCGTCCGTTCAACTGACAGTTAATTATGAAAACTCGATCGGGAATACTTTTTTTTCTTTTCTTTTTTCTTTTTTTTCCCCCATCGTTTTGTTCCATTAAACTTTTAAATGACACTACGTTTTCGCTTTTTCAATTTCTTCTTTTTACTTTTTTTTAGCATTCCTATATCCTCCTACCTCGTTGATAGACAACAGTTTATTATTAAAATGTTATCTCAGAGTATTTGTTTTTTGCTATTATTAAATCTTTTCATTCATGTTCGTAACACGCGACGACGATTTTTCTTCCTTTTTATTTTTTTTATTTTTTTTTTTACCATAGTTGCTAATAATTTAATATAATTTTAATGAAAATTTTATCCCACACCGGATGATTTACTTTATATTAGGTTAGTGGAAAAGAAATGTCGGATTTTCCCATTAAGTTGTGGCCAAAAATTCGACATTTTTTTTCCATCAATCCAATATATATATATTTTTGTTTTATTAAAAATTAAAATTAAACAACAAGCAATGTTTTATTTCTTTTTTATCACGTAGTTGGTGATATTTCAATAAAACTCATTGTATATTACAATTTCTTATATATCAAGGGCTCTACAGAAAAAACATCCATATAGAGATAAAAAAAGAGAGATAGAAAACTTTAATACCAAGAAGAATGTCGACCGTGACATTTAAGAGCACCGAGATACGAATTAGCATCGAAATTGCCAACGGAATTTAGCGCGGAACGCAATTTTTCTTAATCGCTTTAACAAATCTTGACGCAATAGAGATATTATTATTTCTCGTATCTTCCGATATAGCCAAAGCTCAAACGCATAACGGGCTAATAACGAGAAACTGTAAATCAAAGAGAACGAGAGAGAACGAGAGAGAAAGAGAAAGAGAGCCTGTCGAAATGTCGATGATCGAGAACCCGCTTTTCTCTTTAATATTTATTCGAACATATTGACGCTGTTTTCGCATAAACAACGATGACGATAAATAATAATAATGATGATGATGATGATGATATTGATGATGATGATCATAACAATAATGCTAATCATATTATTCTACATTACGAAAATGTATATTCGTACGCTTTGAAAATGGTTATTTATGCACATACTGCTATAGAAGATTATTATTTTGTTTTTTAATCAAAATACACGTAAGTATTATTTTTCATTTTTATTCCACGATCAACATTATAAAATACGATAAAAATGAATATAATAATGCGTTATAATAATGCTCGTGTATATTACGTTTTGAATATTTTCTTCTATTTTCCTTTTCCCTCCTCTTTCTTTAAAGCGTATTATTTTTTTCTTTGTACGAGTTGAAAATTAAAATGTCTTATTGTATAAGTAACGAAAAGAAAATTTGTCAACGAAATAAAAAGTAAATATAAAATGGACGGTTCCGTGAAGGTCCTTTCATAAAGGATATATATAATTTATTAAAAGCTTTTTTGTTTGTTCATTTTTTTACTTTGTATCGTAAACTTGTAATAACGTTCGATGTTTGTGGATCGTAGAGATGAAAATATTTGGATGCAATTTATGTTCCAATCTCTCGGACATGAGGATTATTATTAAAATTATTCGAACGTTGCTTGATCGCATGAATTTATCGATGTTTAGATGAGAGTAAATGGAAGAGCTTTTAAGGTATGTCAATGTTAGTGGAATGTTATTATCGAAGGAAGATACGCTCCCTCCTTTTACTCCACTCTCCTCATCTCCACCCACCCTGTTTACGAAGAATCGTTGAGCAAGCATTTTTTTCTTTTTTTATATAAACATCTTTTTTTTTAAATTTATTTTTTCATCATTCTTTCTTTATTTCTATATCTTCGTTACGGAAACATTGTCCTATCTTCAATCAAATACTATAAAGCTTGAGTAGGGTCAGGTAGGACTGGTACGCGACTCGAATAAATCTCGAATATGTTGTTTCCTAAAAACTTGGGGGCAGAACTTGCCCTTTTCCCTTTTTTTCCGTAGATTTATTTTACGTAGGGAAAAAAATTGAAAAATCTTTTGTTTTCTTTTATATATTACCGCATACGTAACTATAGATTTATATATTTGTTAAGAGTAAAATGCAATTGGAAAGAAAAATAAAAGCCTTTTTCTTTCTAACTCTTTCATATATTTTCAGTTTGCGTTGTTCTACGCTAAAAATAAAAAAGAAACAAAAATATTTCCTTTTGCTTTTTGTTCTTTTTTTTTTAAATTATTATGTGCGTAACGGAGATTCGTATTTATGCAAACAAAATACTCCAACGAAATTCACTTTATTAATTTTGTTTTTAATTTTTTTATTTATTTATTTATTTTGTTCGAAATTACTACGCACGCAACTCCGGGATTTTACATATATGTAAACTTGATACGTTTTTTTTGTCCGTTTCTATCTTTTTTTTTTTATTCTTTTCGCTTCTCCAATAAATTTATTTACTTCCGTTCTACGTAGAAAAAAAAAAATATATTTTCTCTTCTCTACACATTCTCTTTCTTTTTTTCTATAATATTTTTTTTTTCCTATTGCTACACACGTTACCTCAAATATATTTCTATACAAACAAAACACAGTTCTACAGTTGATTTTTCCTAACCGCATTTTTTTCCGTACGTACGTTCGTTTGCTTTATTCTATGCGGAAACATGTTATCTATTTTTTCTTTCCTTTCAAATTACGACACACGCAATTTGAGATGTATATTTATTTGTATAAATAAAAATAGGTAGATGGAGGAATGGAGTGGAGGGTTGGGGTGTAGGGAGAAGAAATTTGAAATTAAATCTTCGTTAGATACTCTAAAATGGAAACAGGCATGTAGATATCTGACGGTTCTTGGTATTTTAGCAGAAACCTGATGGGAGATGCCGAACGTTATTGAACATCGAATATCTCGACGCAGATTTCTCTCAAGAGAGAGAGAGAGAGAGAGAGAAAGAGAGAGAGAGAGAGAGAGATAGATAGGTAGATAGATAAACTTCGTATATACATGTATTCGCTTTACCTGTATCTCTGTGTGAGTGTGTATATGTATATGTATGAGTCCTATGTTCGTGATCGTATGTTTGCTCGTCCCACGTAGCACGAACGCGTGGTTACACTGTCCTAAATCGTGAGACGAATTCCAAGGGAAACAACGATGAGAGGATATCGATACCCGTGTTCAAGTCGATTAGAAAATTCTTTACCCGCGCGCGTACTTTCTCATTTTAAAACGTAAACCTCTTTGTTAACTAATTGATCGGAACCTCTTTTTATTTTTTTTGTTATAGATGTTTAATCACGATTAAAACGTATATTCGTCCGGTATTTATTTGCACCTCTAAAAAATAAAATTAGGTCTTTATTAGAGTTATCTCTGTTTTGGTATAAAAATTACAATTGAATTTATTTAGAATTGAAAGAACAAGAATGACGAATTTTCATCATGCGGATACGAATGTGTGTGTTAAAGTAAAAGTAAAATTTGATAACATAGAAACGAAAATTGTATTGTACGATAAAAAAGGTAAGAAAGAAAATTATTGTCAATGTTAGTAAGTTTAATCAAGATAGAAAAATAAGAAAGTAGTATGAATATAGTATTTGGAAATTTAGAAAGAAAGGAAGGTAGAAAAGAAAGTAGGAAAAGAAAAGAAAAATCAATTCTAAGAAAGAAGGAACGAATGCAGGAACGAACGAACGAATGAACGAACGGTCTCGTTTCGTTGAGAAACCCAACGATGCTTGGTAACGTTCAAGTGTAGTTGACCATAAACATTGATTATGGAAATGAACTCGAAAATCGAAAACTACTACGAAACGGGATATCGTAAGCTGTATAAAGGTACGTATAACAACCACCCTTCGTGGTACTGCACCTAAATGCGGATTTACGTTCCGGTTCCGTGAGCGGTAGATTTTCTAGCTTTGCTTCTAAACGATGGTTAACGTCATCGATTTTTCCTCTCTCTCTCTCTTTCTTTCTCTCTTTATTTCTTTTCTTGTCTAAATCTAACTCCAAACTTTCCATTTTATTTATTAAGAGAAAATGTGCACGTTTATATTTTCAGAATTCCTAGTCGCAATATTACGAAAGTTTTCCAACGAATAAGTTTAGTTTTCATTTATTCAATTTATATTCATTTTTTTTTATTCAAAGTAAATATATTATTAGTCTATTTTTTTTTATAGATTAATATTTATAAAAGGGTTAATATTATATTTTTAATAATTTTAATATAAATCTTTTTGTAAATATTTTGAATGGATGGTTAATTGTACGAAAGTTGGTTGAACAATTTTTAGCAAGAACAAAAAGACCAAATTATTTCGAATGAAACAAACCATGCTTGTATTTTTTAAACACTGTATTTTAGCCGTAACAATTTAATAAAGTATTTATTATTAATAATTGAAAATTTAATTAAATAGAAATATTTTTTATATTATTATTATTAAGAAAAAAAGCAGAATTGAAAAATATGGTTTCGTATAAAATTAGGATCCTAGAGATTGCATTTAATGCACCCTGAAATTAAATACGACCATGTTTATGAATAAATCATACCCGTTCTTCAATCATTTCTATAAAAATCCAGCTACCTAAATTTAATTAATTCCCATTTAAAACTTTTTCTTTAAAATTCTAATTTCTAATATAATAATCTTCCTTTAAAATTATTTTTATTTAATTATTCAATCCTAATTGGTTTAATTCGTGATAAAAGCAATGCGATTATTGTTCCAAAAACGAGTAAAACCTTAGTACTCATTACTCTTTTTTCGATTTAATTTTTCAATTTTTGTTTCTCACTCGTCTTAACGAATATAAAATTCTCGTTTATGTACACTCTATTAACTATACAAATTCGCTTGGCGAAAATTCGACGAAACCTTCTCGTTCTGTTTAATAACACCTTTTACATATGTACTTATATACATGTAACACATATTTACATTTTCAATGAGATTCCACGTGCATTACACTGGCGTGCTTAAAATCTTCGTCCTTTGGTAATATCTTTCCTTTCAACTTTTTCTAAACATCTCACCTTTCTCCTTCTCTTCCTTCTCATCTTTTTTTTACCCTTATTTTACGACCAAGTAAGTATATTATATTTACGGGAAAAGGGAGGAGTAGAAGGAGGGGGGGGAGGTCAAATAGAAAGCCGGCAAATGTCATCCTTTTTTTTTTGCATGCCGTTTGTGTGTCCAACCATGGGCCTACCTAAATATATACAACCTTTCTCTTTCACATATACATATATGTGTGTGTGTGTGTGTATTTTACTTTCTCTTTTTTTTCTTTCTGTTAGTTCACGAAATCCAAACGAGACGAGTATGGAAAGGTGCTCTTGATTAAAATGATTGCACCGTCAACGGTAGTAGACGAAATATAGTTTTACGAAAAGTGAAAAAGAAAAGAGAAAAGAGAAAAGAAAAAGAGATAAAAAGAGAGAGAGAGAGAGAAAAAAAAGATTGAAGGATATCATTCGTCTAACAGAAAATCGAGAACCAAAGTTCTAGTTTGAGTTGACTCGAGATCGATGCAAAGTGGATGAAACATTTCTCATCCAATCCTACTTTTCTTTTTTTTTATCTCTTATTTTACTTTTTCATTCTCTTTCGTGTACCATAAGGTTTATATCTTGCATTTTCGACCTATGTCAAGCGGAAATTTTCAATCTTCAATTGTATTTTTGATCGTTGGAATTAATTCTTTTATTATATTACTATTGCAATATATTAATAATATTATTATTTAAATTTTGTTTTTTCTATAATTTGTATTATTATATAATTAAAAAAAAAGAATAATAATTTTTATAATGAATATGATATATAAAATTAAACATTTGAAAAGATGAAAGAAACTGCTTCAAAGATCGTTTTAATAAATAATCCTATTCAATTATTTTGTCATACAATAATTATTGTATAACAATTTATTATTTAAATAGTAAAAAAAAAATATTATGATAAAAAGATTATTATTGACATAAAAAAAAAATATCTATTATCATATAATAAATTATTTATTTATCTTTTTCATTTTGATTTTATTTTCTTTCATTTGTTATATTTATTTAAAAAAAAGAAATATATATATAATCTTTATATTACGAGAGGATGGAAGTTGCTTAATGGAGACATTAAATAGGGAAATATTACGACACGATCGAAAAATTTTTCGAAATAATACGAGAGACAAGAAACACGAGAAGCACCGTAAGTCTGAGGAAATAAGAAAAGCTGTTAACTCGATTCGTCGTAGGATCAGCGTAGGAGGTATAAAACGAGTTAATTAGATGCGAAAGTTACTTGGAAAAGGGGGTGTAAGGACAATGAACGAACGAGACGACGATAATAAGACGTTGCGAGCATCGTCTAATGAGAATATACGATCCGTAAATTCGTCTATCGTGTGTAATATATATTTCTATGTATTATATATACGTATATACATACACACACACACACACACACACGTACGTAAATATTTAAGTATATGTACCTACTTATAGTGTTATACACATAGATAAAATGCAATGATACTGGAATAAACGAGTATAATTATTAAACGGAGATTTTTTAGAAAATATAAGATTGTCAAGTATGAAACGAAGCAAAAAATGCACACAATTGAATTGAAATTTGCTCCATTAGGTTGTAAGGTATGAAATGGAGCAAATTTCAATTCAATTGTGTGCATTTTTTGCTCCATATCATACTTGACAATCTAATATATATATAAATAATATATAATATATAATATATTTAAAATACGTCAGAGACACGAGTAATTAATCTCAACATAGGATTTATTTTTTATTACGACAATTTAAATCTTCCAAATCAAACACTTTGAACACTAATACTAGACAATTTTTATCCTTAATAAAGGAACGTACTGTTCGTAATACTTTAGATATAAAAAAAAAGAAAATATGTCCTACATTAAAAGTTTAATCAAACGTATAATTGATTTACACGAAATTAACCGTTACTTTTTCCCCCTACGAGATTAAGCGCAAATTAGAAGCGCGAGTGAAAAAAAAAAGCTGAAGTTATAATACTTCTTTTTCTTTTCTTTTTTCATATAGTCTCCACGGTCATAAGTTTGACAAACCATAGCATACGACGGCTAGTAGAAAGAGAGTGTATGTCCATAATATCCAACCAATCCCTTTCACCCTTAACCTCCCACTCACTCTACCCACCCTTTCTCTTTTTTATACTCTTCACTACTACTAAACCTTATCGTTCTAGCTTCCTTCCTTCTTCCGAGACCACCCCCTGTCCCCCACTCCCTCCTCCTTCTCCTTTACTGACTCTGTTCTTTCTAGCCCCCAAGCGTAATTTAACTTGCAAATTTATCCTCTCGCAGCTTTCGCCAAGGGGTTTTAACAAGTACTATCATAGGGAGGGGGGATGCAATTTTTAACACGTGTTCCTTCGTTCCTGTTCACTTGGTAGGAAGAAAAAAAAATAGAAAAAAAGCTCGATCATCTTCGTTTCTTTTCTTCGTCTTCGTCTTCGTCTTCGTCTTCGTCTTCGTCTTCTTCTTCTTCTTCTTCTTCTCCCTTTCAGCAGATTTTTTCAATTCTTTTTTGTTTTTTTTTTTTTATAAACTTTTACCTCCAAGAGTTCACGACTGTAAAAGTTTCGATTTAACACGGGTAACGTGTAAAAGAGGAAAAACATTCTTTCCATTTTTTTTTTTTCAATCTATAACTGAACCTTTCCCCTCTTCTTCTATCTCCTTTTTTTCCTTTTCCTTTTTCTATTCTTTTCTTTTTGTCCTCATATATTTTCCGATCGACACGATTTAACAACGGTTATATGTTTGGTGGGTTCTATAAAACCAAGTTACATGATATCACGTTTATACGGTTATATCCCATCTACGTTCGACGATTTTCATGGTTTCGTATGTATGTATGGGTGTATAATATGTGTGACCATAGAAAATTGTTGACCATATTCGTTGACACTTATTAGTTTCTATTCTATGTTAAAGATAGATCAGGGTTCCTTGTTTAATTCGAAATTTATCTACCTCGTGCTATACTCTTACGATTATGAATATTTTATTTCATTAAAATTGAAACCCCCTCCTTCCTCTTTTATTTATTGAAGTTAATTAAAAATACAAAACGAAAGGCGAGAGAAAGTATTTTTATATTTGTTTTTACTTCTTTCGACAATTTTATTATCAAATTTGATTATTTTCTTTCTTCAACCTTTGATTTCTTTAATTGTTATTTTGATTTTTTAATTTTATACCAAATCCAATGATTCAATGAAATATTATTCAAATGAGATAAAAAAATAAAAAATATCCTCAATCCTGTGATTCTACGATCAAAAGAGTATTCAAAGAGAAAAAGTGTATTATTGATTTTTACAATAATTTCAAATTTATTTGCTCACCATTCTTCTAAAATAAAATATCAAAATGATGATAAAATTTGATAGAAAGAAATGAATAAAAATTTGTTATATCCTTTGGTTGACGTGAAAAGACAGCGACGAGAAATTCTTTTTTCTTTCCTCGAGAAGAAGAAAATAGAAGAAATTGTATACGAAAAAAAAAATTAAAAAAGAGAGCACCGTAACGAGGAACCTCCTCGAGGAACCTCCTCGAGAAGCTTAACATCCAAATCCTCGTACGTTCTTGACGAAGTATTATATTTCACTAAAACTCGGATTAACTTGGATACATAATATGTACATCCGAGACGGATACGGTTTTACCCTGTACCTTCCACCCATCTCCCCATCGCTCCTTCTTTCTCCCTCCTAACCCCTTTTTTTTCATTCCTTTCATTCTACCTGTTCTTTCTTATAAAAGAAGATTTGAGGTAACCACATTCGTAATCGTCCTTTTATTCAGTCTATCTGAAAAAAAGTCTAACAGTAAGTATAAAAATCGTAAAAAAATAAATAAATAAATAAATAAAAAACAAATAATTCAGATAAATAAATAAATAATTCAACTCTGCCCTCCCCCTTCCCCCCAATCATCGTTCAAAATCATTTACATCTTTCATTTAAATATCACGTTCTATTCTGATTTTTCAATCAATTATTAAATTACATATAATTAAATTGTAATTGAATTTTTACTGAAATAATATCCAATATAAATAATAATAAATTGTTTAATCTGAAAACTGGAAATAATTGTCCACTTATTTATTTTGTTCTTCTCATCTAAAATATCAACGTTCATTTAGTTCTTTTATATCTTAAAAGGTTGATAGAGGATTAATATAATACTGATAATAAAAATAATAATAATAATAACAACAATAATAATAGAAAAGAAAAAGAAGAAATATCGATGAATATAGAAATCTCGAAATGATTTCTACGCTCGGTAGAAATCCAAACGCAATTACAAAGTTTGCCGGTAATGTTGTTCACGTCGATGAAAGTACCACTGCAATTTCCACGGGGTTGTACGTTTGTGTTCTTGAATCGGTAGCACCACCAATGGAACGATTATAGTTCTCGATTGAAACGCGAAATTGACGTTACGGAATTGTTCTCTCTCTCTCTCTCTCTCGATCTCTCGTTCACTCGTTTTCCCTTTCGTACTCTCTCTTATTCATTGTCAATGTGCCGAGATGGAAGCAACGAACGATCGAATCCATACTCCATGCAATTATGATCGATCGATCGATCTATCTATCTATCTATCGATCTTTTCTTCTCTTCCTACTAGCACAATCAAGATAAAACAATCTTTGTTTTGTTAAATCTATCTCTTCTCGTTGTAGAAAAGTATATCAATTAATTATAATTAATTGCAACGTCGTTGTACAGAAATTCATTCGCAAAATATTCATATACAGGGTGGTCCACGCAACGTGTGTACCGTTATTTCCAAAATATGCCTTTCACGAAAAAATGTTTTAATTTTCTTTACGTAAATATCAAGTTGGAGATACAATTTTATCACAGATTTCTGCAGGACAAAGATATTTATGTGACAGTGTTTATCAACGTTACACATCTATCGAAATATGCCATCTCGAGCTCACATATTTGAGAGAGAATATTTAATTTTAATATTAAATTACGCGAAGAAAATCGTTAAGTAATAAAGTGAAATTATTCGTTAGCTATTAGATTTAGGGTTAATTAAAATCAGTAATACTTTTTTACTCAGAATTTGATACTCAAACAACAATACATGTGTTTTGATACTCAAAAACAAAGTTGTCCTTCAAATATTCATAACGCTTTCACCTAGAAAAAAAAATTAACACACTACATAGTGTATCCTTTAAAACCATGTAAGTTTTGTTTTCAATATTTTTTCGTGCAACGCATATTTTGAAAGTTGTATCAATGCACACGTTGCGTGGACCACCCTTTATATACATATACGTATTTCTATTCTGTTTTTTCGATATTACGTAACTCGAGTTTCGATATTCCCGATAATTTCGGTAGATATATAGAATACGGTTAAAAAAAACTATAAAAATTAATTATTTATATTATTTGTAATCGAAAAAGGGGGAAGGGAAATTGTTTCGTAAAGGATAACATTTGATATCACGATTCAATTTGTAATACGATCGTTATACTTTTTTTAATATCGAAACCTTGTAACTTATCTCGATTCTCTTCGTCGATTTATATTAAAAAAAAAGAAAAGAACAAAAAGAACATTTTAGTTTTTTGATTACAACGTATTGTGATAGCGTCGAAATTAATTTGTGAATAAATGATATTCCGATCCGATTAGTAATTCGATATCTTTTGCCTTCCCAAAATTGATCCAATATAACCAAACTCAACACATTCATATATTCTCGATATAAAAAATATAAAAAATTCGTTACGCAGGTATTCCTGTTAAATATGTAATGAATATTCCAACGCGGGAAAAATTCGATCTCTTTACTTTTTCATTCCTGATATTGCGAAAACCAAAATTGTTTCTCTTCTTTGATAACAAAAAAAATAATAAAAATTTTATTGCCCTTTACTTTGTAATTGAATCGTAATTAATTGTCGAATAAAAAAGAAAATAATAAAAATTAATACAATACTTGTAAAAAAAAAGGAAACAAAATCAAATATTAATTTTCGAAGAAAGAAATTCGATCACCTTCCTTTTATTAATATTAATAATAATATCTTTGCAACTATAACTGGTCCACTTTCTTGATACAAAAAAGAAAGAAAATAATAAAAATTAGTAACACATGCGTGTATTTAAAATGAAGTAGAAATATGAATTTTGACAGAGGAAAAAAAAAAGTAAAAGATAAAGAAAATTTCGAAATCTCGATCCGGTTTGAAATTCGATCAGCCAGGGTTTTTATCGATATCGATATTTCGTCGTATTCTTTGGTAGATTTTGTCGGTGACACTTGACACTTCAGACTCAAGGAGTTGGGACTATTCGAAAATAAAACCACAAAATTGAGGGCTACGGTAAGCTTTCGAAATGATCCAGCAACAAGCAGCATTCACCTTCATTATAGTTATCCAGGCATTCAGTATCACAAGCCAGCTGTACTGCTCCCGAGGGAAGTGTTGTCCGGTTAACGTAAACAGAATAATCCTTTTGTCATCCGACAATCGTGATGCGCGTTCATCCCTTTTCGAGCATTCGCGTGAAACCGGCCGTGGTTGACACTTGTCACGCGAAAACAAAAGTTCTATTCAACCGCATGATTACATAGACATTTTCAAATTTCCCCTTCTCAACACTCTACCGCTCCCTTTCACCCTTCCTCATCAGCATTCAAAATCATTTACATCATTCATGTAAATATCACATTCCATTCCCATTTTTTCAATCAATTATTATTAGATCATATTATTAAATTGTGTAATTTTTATTTTAAAATATCCAACGTTAATAATAATTAATTGTTAACTTGGAAAATTAATATTATACATTAAGTATATAATATACAAAATAGTTTCGATATTATATATATATTGTTAAAATCGTAATTAATATGCTATATAGGAAATGTGGGTCGCGACCACATATGGTGTCGCGTAACTAAATTTCGCGGGTTTGAAGAGAAATTTGAGAAAAAACTAACAAATTCCTGGACGCTTTACGACCGAAAATTTATTTTAAACCAGTTTGGCAACGCGCTCGCGTTACGTATGTATGTATAGTACGTTAGTGAGTTTATGATAGTGAAGAGAAGATAATATAAAGTTTTATATCCAGGGTCGTGAAAAATATTTGTTCGGGTAAAAGTGTACTGTGCCAAATAGAAAATTTCAAGAATATGTATGAATAAACATATTTTATAAATAAAATATATGAAATAATTAAATTTTTAATTATAATACCAAATATTAGGTCGTCAGGTATGAAATGGAGCAAAAAATGTACATAATTGAATTGAAATTTGTTCCATTTCATACTTGACGATTTTTTTTATTAAAAATATTACAATATAATAATAATATATAATAAAATTTATAATACACAACATTATGTTGTAAATATTTATTTAGGAAAAATTTTCCAAAATCTGATGGAAATTGAAGAAAGTAGTAATTTAAAAATCGCTGAAGTATAGCGTGTTTGCTGTTCTCGTGCGGTTACCTCATCTTCGATCGGGTGGTGGTTTAATCAGGAAAGTTTCAAGTTAAGCTGAAAAGTTGACGTTCGTTCGTTCGTTCGTTCGTTCGGTCGGTCGGACGAGAAGCTTTTCGCGTTCTTTTGCTCTTCACGAGCCACTGTTCTAATTTTAAGCTCTCAACGCTAACTCTACGATGCTAAGTAACAGTTTTATACTAAATTTCTAAACCAAATGATCGGTACACGTTTCGTCAGATTATATCATTATTTTTATTTATATATCTTTCTAATATTTCAAAAACAATTCTTTTTTTTTTATATCCACTAATTTTTATCTATATCATCGATATAATTTGTTCGTCTTATCATATATTTGGTTGTCAAATATAAAATGGAGCAAATTTCAATTCAATTATGTGTATTTTTTTGCTTCATTTCATACTTGATAACCTAATACTTCAAAATAATCAACGATTATGTTCCAAAAATATTTTAATTCGATTATCGTTAGGATAAAAATGTAAATAAAATAAATAAAATAAAAATTAAACAAGTAAAAAGAAAGTTAATATTGTTTGTTATTTTTCTCAATTAATAAGTAACGAAGTTAAACTACAATATTGATTAAATAAATAATTTAAATCTAGTTGAATGAACGAATGAGAACGGTTTGTTCTATAAGTAGCGCTTTACGAATGTAATAAGTCGAGAGAAAAGATTGAGAGAGGGGCAGTGAGAGAGTGGGTGTGTGTGTGTGTGTGTGTGTGAGAAAGAGAGAGAGAGATAGGTTTAATCGTACGTGCATACTTACACACATGTACGCACTAGTCGATGACGATTAATCATCATAGAAACTACGATGACAAGGCTTGATAAAATCTCGCTTCAATCGTCTTCTACTCCTAATATCATCAAGTTAAATTTCTAGTAACAGCTGCCTAGAAATTTCTATCTTACATTTGAACACAAGGCTAAATTGTTGTTACGTTAGAAAATCTCTAAGGAAGATAGTTCGAACATAATCCCCGATTAGATCGATCGATCCTTCGACATTATTTTAGACATCAACAGAAAGAGAGAGAGAGAAAGAGAAAGAGTGTGTGTGCGTGTATTTGAATGTGTGTCAATCCCAAACTAAAAAATAGAAAGTTCATACTGAAAAAAAAAGTAAAAAAGAAAATAAACAACAAAATAAAATAAAATAAAACTTGTTCGCTCTATCGCAGACGAGTTAAATCGACAATTTTTATACGAGAGAAATTAGAAAAAAAAAGAAAAATACATTGAATTTGACGATACATTTGTTAAGACCATTAAAAATGAAATCGTCTTTGTTTGAAAATTCTTGACGCGAAAGTTTAACGAATATATATATATATATATATATATATATATATAAAAAGTGTAAATATTACCATTATAGAATCAAATTAAATTTCGTTTAAAATCAATTAGCAAAAATGATTCTCATCGTGCGTACTACCTTGTTATAAAATAAAATAAAAATAACAAAACTATCGCATAATAAAGAAAGACAAATTAGGACGGAGGGGGGGGGGAAATATCAAGAAAATTAGTAAGGATC
This sequence comes from Mischocyttarus mexicanus, assembly GCA_023678845.1. Lineage (NCBI taxonomy): Eukaryota > Metazoa > Arthropoda > Insecta > Hymenoptera > Vespidae > Mischocyttarus > Mischocyttarus mexicanus. Next base: position 81,882 of record JACGTP010000011.1, on the reverse strand, counting down.
ATCGGTATGTTGTCCTACCTCAACGTGTAAAAAGGATGACAGAAGAGAGGAATTCTTCGAGGTGTGTGTAGAACGTTTCATTTAACGTAGAGGTAAGTATTTAATTACGATGAACGAGATTCGATTGAAAAGATCGCTGAATGAGGAAAGATGGTAAGAAAAGAGAGTGAAGGAGGAGGAGGAGGAGGAGGAAAAGGGGTGGTTGAAGGTGGGAAGAAGAGGTGGTGGTGGTAGTGGTGGTGGTTGCTTCGCGGTTCCACGCGTCCGCTCTTTTCTCACGGAATGACTTTTACCGGGAAAGGAATGTACCGGACACAGCGTGCCAGGGAGAATAAAATCATTGCGAGGGGTCGCGGTCGAGTTCAACGACACGATCTCTCTCTCTCTTTCTCTCTCTCTTTCTTTCTATCTCAGTTGCTCTTTCAATTCGTTCTTTCTCTCCTTCTCGCACCGTAACGAGAAAAGAGAATGGATCGAAAGGATCGAGACGGAGATCTCCACCGTGAACTGTTTTCAACCAACGGGTTTTTGTATGTATGTACTTACGCGTACCAACTTTTGGCCAAAGTGTGCGTACGTATGTGTGTATGTATGTTTATGCGTATATTATAATCTCTTTCTTTAATTTCTTCTATATATGTTTTTATAGATATGTTTTCTATTATTATCTTTGTCTATATCTTTTTATCGCGATCGGACCGGACGTTAACAATTTTGATCGTTCAATGAATTTGTGTAGGATTTAAATAGTTATTTGATATATTTTATTATGGATCTAGATAACCGAGATAGTAACTCGATCCGAATACATTTTCAATCGTGATTATGCTAATATTAAGAGATATATCGGATATTTTTTTTTCTTTTCTTTTTTTTTTAGATAAACAATATATCGTGTCTCTTTGTGTGTGTGTGTGTGTGTGTGTGTGTGTGTATGCGTTCTTTTTTTTTTAAAGAATAAATAAAATAGAATTTGAAGAAATGAAGAAGAATACGAACATTCGTTCCAATTTTGGCATAGACAAGATTTTATTTTTAAAAAGAGTATATGTGGTAGAAGGTCCTAGAAAAATAATTTTGGTTAAGGAGGGGGAAAAAAATACTTCATACGAGTCGACGCATCGAATCTTACATCGCAATTTAATTTTTTTGTGAATGGAGGAACGTTGTACCGGGCCAAACGGTCGGAGACGATTTTTCGAGATTCAAATTTTGGAGAAAAAAAAAAGAAAATAAGATGGAAAGAATTCGCAATGTCTTGCGTGACTGTCGATACCGTGTATGTTTTATTTATTTTTTCTTTTTTTTTTTGTTATTTCTTGAAAAATTTTATTCTCTCTTATTACTTTTATTTCGAATACCATCATTCGAACCAAGAGAGAAATAAAGAGAGATAGGAAGAGAGAGAGAGAGAGAAAGAGGTAGATAGAAAGGGAGTGAGAGAAAGAGAGAGAGAAAGAGAGGGAAAGAGAAAAGGTCAGGATATTTATGAGCGTCCTTCGAGCTCCGAGTTGCTCAGTGGCGCAGCCGGAAAGAATTTTCAGTCGGGCACGACCCTATAAGAACTCGCGAACGCCTAGCGCGATACTATTTTCGGCCATCTGGTGCAAGGTTGACGTGTGCGAAACGACACTTTGTCTCTGCCTATTTTACCAAGAGGTTCTTATACAGAATTTATTTAAAAACGAAAAAAAAAAAGAACTTTTTTTCTCTCCAACCTATCATACATCTTTGTTTCTATAATACAAGTATAACACAACATCCAAACTTCGACTATTGAATTTAATTATAAATATTTTCCTTTTTTTATCCTCTTGTGTATTGGTCAATAATCGATACTACAATTATTAATATTTTATATCTCGAAGAAAATAAATAAAATTAGTATCGTAACAATGTTTGACCAATATCATACCGTAAGATTGAAATTATCGATATAAACAAAATACTGTAAAATAGTATATTTGTATTTAAATATAAAACAAATAATTAAAGGAAAAAGAAAGGAAGCAGGGTATCAATTAAAATTATTAATTTCAATATAAGATAATACAAACTCCAGTATCACAAATATATTATTATCCACATATATATCCAATATATTAATTCCTTCCAATCTCTATTACTACTAACACATACGAAAACCAAAAAATGGCAAAAATCTGACTATAATTTTAAACATAAACAACATTCTTTCTCCTTCCCTCCCCTATGTAATATCCACTAAGCCCTTTTTTTCTCTTCATTTAAGAATCATTTCGATAAAGTGTCCAAGAAATATCGTAAAGTGAATATTTAATCCTCACAGTAACACAACCACTATCTTTTTCACTTTCTCATACACAGACGCATACTTTCCTCCTCCTCCTTCTTCTTCTTCTTTTTCTTCTTCTTCTTCTTCTCTTTTACGCGGAAACGAGGGAGAGTACACGTCGAGGTCACGTGCCATTAGCCGATAGGATAGTAACATTTGCTTAACACGATAGTGCCATTTCGCGTCCCTATATCCTTAACGTATTGTCAAGAGACGATACATACACTGCACAATCCATGTGGAAACGAGCGTGTCTTCACACGTTCGGTTACATCTAATCGCTTCTCCAATTCTAAACGAATCCTCTTCAACCTTACCATACCCACACCTCAACCCACCTCCCAGCCACCCCTCTCACTCCTCTTCTCATCTCATACCATTCTCACTTTAGCAACCCTTCTTCACTGTCAAACCCCTTTATCCGTTCTCCACCCTCCTTCTCCCTCCTTCCCCCTATTTCCCTCTCGATCTTCCTTATTCCTTGCACAGAACATCGAGTTTGCAACCGTATTCGCACGAACGAACACTAATTTCTCTCAGTGATGAACATCTTACCGTGAGAGTATCTCCATTTAATTACGTTCACCGTTTTCGATCGTCTCTTGATTACCAATATAAATAAAGTTAGATTATTTATTACGTTTATAATGAATTATTACAGATTTTGTGGGGAGGTGTTGTAATATATTTTACCTTAACTATAATTGAATTATTATTAAGTTGGATGAGATAAGTCCTGAGTGAGATTGTTTTTTTTATATAAATAAATAAAAAAAATTAACACAGAAATATTTCACGGATTTGTTAATCAATTTTTATAATTTTTATTAAATAAATGTATAACGTAAAATATAATAATAAATATTTTCAAACTTTTGTCGTAGAACGATTCAACGTCCGTAATATAATCAAATCTTTTTGTATTCTAAATAGGATTAGAGAGAGAGAGAGAGAGAGAGAGAGAGAGAGAGAGAGAGAGATGGATTTGTAAAGTTGATGACAAAGTTAACTTCGTGGTCCTTGTAAAATTTATGCTTTGGTTGTTTGGTTTACATTCCGTTTCGCAGAGAATGAACCTGTTTAATAGGTATAATATATTTCTTAGAGGTACGCGTTAAATAATCGTGTTAGTTTAGAAACAACTTGTAGTTTTACTTGAAAAGAAGTAAAAAAAGAGAAAAAAAAGAAAACAAACCTAACGATACATCTTATGCTGAAAATATACGAGACGTTTAAAGAAAAACTGGTCGATTCTTCTTCTTCAAACGTAAAAGCCTTTCCGTTCCCTTTTTTTTCATTTCATTTTTTGTTATTCTTTTTTCTTATTTCTTTTTTTCTTCTCTTTTACATGGGGTAGGTAAATTCAGGAAATAGGTCATTTTTTTTACCAAGCGTCTTATAAAACGACACGATTCTCTTCAACTTTTTGTTTCTCAAAAGTCCTCGAGAGAATGGCCAGGAGAATTTCGTACCTTCCAACACACACACACCCACACTCTCACACACAAGAACTTCGTCGTAGCTATCTTCTTCTTCCTCCTCTTTTCAAGCTCCTTTGCTTCTTTCTAGATTTTTTTTTCTATCTCTCATCTTTTTTTATATCTCAAATTTTTTAAATATTTTTTTCCTACCCAAACCCCCTTTTTTCTTTTACTACTTCATCGTACTATCCTAAAACTTCTCTACTATTCTTATCCTTCCCATTCTGGTTTGAAGAAGAAAGATAAAGATAAAGATATTTATAGATAGATAGATAGATAGAAAAGATAAAAAGAGAGGAAGAAGACGACAGGTAGACTCGAGCTAGCGATCTTTGCATTCTCCGACGAGTACGTTGAGAAGGTTCAAGAAGACAGGAAGAGCGCTGCTGCTGTCACGTTGAAGGTGTAGAAAGGGCAAAGGGTGGGGTGGAGGCCAAGGGGAGTAAATGGGCAAAGGGGCAACGGGGAAAGGGGAAAAGGGACTAGAAGAGAAATGGATAGTGCTCTTCTCTACATACTTAAGTACGTACGTATATATATACCATATGTATGTGTGTACACATGTATGTACGTGTTCATTCTCTCTCTCTCTCTCTCTCTCTCTCTCTCTCTCTCTCTCTTTCTATCTTTCTATCTATCTATCTATCTATCTCTGTTCATGCGCATGCGACTTTAATTTTTGCCTATCACGACTCTGCTGCGTTCCACGAGCGTCAGGATGTTAACTTGGATGGGTTGCCGCCATGCCGCCAGAGATATATGGCCGCGGGCATAACACCAATGAGAACGTTGTCAGCGAGTTCATTAACGCGTCGCTCGCTAAATTCTCTCGCCTCGAGAAAAGATTCTAATTTGTGTATGTATGTGTATGCGTATGTGTTCGCATGTATGTGTGAGAAAGAGAGAGAGAGTTTTCTTTAGAGCTTGTCCATTCGCATGCCCGGAGAGTTATCGCGAATCGATCGTGAATTAGCACACTATTTCTTCTTAAGGTCACTCTAAATATATATACAGGAGAAAATATATGAATGGTTGAATAGAAAATAAGAAGGGTAAGGGTGGGACAAGGGTGAGAGTGAATACAAAAAGTATGTAACGGTATTTTGTTTTTGTTTTCTTTTTAATTTTTAAACTAGATTATTTAAATAATAACTCAAAGATCGAAATTTTACAATTACAACCATTTAGCTTATCATATAAACCCTTTAGCTAAAAACGTACTGGAGAATGAATTTTTTTTCTGTTTTTTTTCCAGCTAAATTATATATGTAACATATATTGCGTGCAATCGAGTAATTGTAAAGAGGAAGAAGACAGATTTGTTATCTCATTTTTGTAGAAATAGTTAAAAAGTAAAAACCTTTGTTGGATTCGTTGGATTAAGAAACTTGGAATTTTGTCCTTATTGGCTATGAAACGATATCTTACGTTAAAGATGTATATGTGTGTGTGTATATATATCGTGTTGTCTTCTTTCGTCCTAGGTATATAATGTCTTTCTTTTTTAATAGCAAAACCAAAGGAGAACTCTATTCCAGACTACTATATTTATTCCTTTCGGCTGTGTTACGAGGTATAGAAAGAGAGAGAGAGAGAAAGAGAGAGAGAAAGTTGCAGCTGCAATGTCAATACGATAGGGGGAGAAGCAAATGCAGTCTTTTAGAAACCCAATACCTCTCCGTCTCTTCGTAGAATAGGAAAGAAAATGAAGAGAGAGATAGAGAGAGAGAGAGAAAGAATAAGATAGAAGTAGAAGAAGTAGATGTAGTAGGTGGAGTAGACGTCGTAAAGTTAAAAGGCAACTTGAAGGAAGAAGAATCGAATGACTTCGTATCCGACGAACGTTCTTTCAAATTCTTTCGAAAAATCTATCGAAAGGAAATATGATTCGAATAAAAAAACAAAAAATAAAAAACATTAAAATAAGAACGTTTTCCTCCTGCTTCTCTCTTCTCCCCACCGGCCCAATTTTTCCTCTTCACATTTGTATACATCGCAAATATTGGGTTGGTGGAAAGAAAATGTCGAATCTTTGGTCACGATTCAATGGGAAAATCCGACATTTTTTTTCCACCAACTCAATATACGATATACCTTTTTTTTTCTATCGTATTTTAAATATTTTGCTATTTGCAAATCGTGTTTTGTTTTAATATGAGAATAACAAAAAAAGTAAAAACGAGGAAAAGAAATTACTCACATTCCTGTTGGTCAATTTGATGCAACGCAACAACCCAGATTTGGTATCATCGTGTAAAAAATATTCTTTTCCTAATTCGGTTTCCATTTTCATTCGAGGAATAATCGGTAGGTTGTCGTCAAGCATTGTGAACGAATCATCATCATCTTCGTTGTCGCTGTCTAACACAGATTCGGAATACTCCGTGATAGTTGACAGTCTTTTCCTGCGATCCTTGGATCCGTCTACCGGAAATTGCTCCATCTTCGAAGCACTTTGAATTCGCAAAGAGTGAAAGAAAAAGAGAGAAAGAGAGGGGGAAGAAATGAAGAGAGAGCGAGTGAGTGAGTGACATACACACAAACACACACATATACACCATACACAGAGAGCAGAAAGATGCAACACCAAACCCTATTTCTTTAATATTCTCTTTTATTGCACTTTGTTCTAACGCGAACGAGATTACGTTAGGGGCACACGCAAGGATTTCAAGGAGAAGGATATAATATCTATTTACGTGTATGCGCATATAGGAAAAGAGAGAGAGAAAGAAAGAGAGAGGGAGAAAGAAAGAGAGAGAGAGAGAGAGGAAGAAAAAGATAGAGATGAGAGCTTTTAAATCCACCGTAGGAACATCCAAGGATTTAATCCTGTAATTGCATGCGTTAGCTTAATCTCGTAACCGTGGGTAACGGTGTAACTGTACGGTGCCGTACGTACACGTATATATCTACGTTATAGAAGGTTACGGAGAAAGGTGGAAGAGAAGAGAAGAGAAGAGAAGAGAAGAGAAGAGAAGAGAGGAGAAGAGAAAAGGTACGAGACTCTGATTTACCGACCGAGATCTTTCGAAAACCTCTGCGTGGAAAACGGTCTGGCAGGATTATCTGCAGAAAGGACATCGAGCCTTGCTCCTGGAAACACGCGTTTGCACTTAGGCCTCCTACGACGAGAGTATTCTTGCATTACTCGGATCTATTTATCTATCTATTTATCGATCGGTTCGATTGATAAATCTTATTTTTTTTTTCTTGTTTTTTTCTTTTTCTTTTCTTCTCCTCGATTATTATAGCGGAACGTGCGACGTTATACGAAACGCGTTTGTTTGTTCTTTCTTTTTATATCAACGATCCCTTTTTTAGAAATTATTACGAATATTTGTTTCTATCTTGGTTCATGGTACCGAGATTCATATTAACGGCTAATTAAAATAATAATAATAGTAATAATAATAATATCCGATATGCATATAAAGAATATTTTATTTATTAGAAACATCTATTTCACACACTCCACGTGCACAGAGGAGTCGTGTCCAATTTGAAGGTGATTAAGGTTTCCTCTCACGGTCCTCTCTCTCTTCCTCTCTCTCTCAACGGTTATGGTGTGGTGTATCGTTAATTCAAATGTCGTTGGATACTAGCAGGGTATAATTAATTGCAGGCTAATCGAAAGGGACGAGAGGAACGGTCAATGCCTTAACTTAAATAAATATTTACTCATAGAGAGATATCTATCTATGTATACATGTATGTAAAATATAAATACGTATCCACTTAATTGCGCGTGCGAAACGTTTCTCCAACCAATAATTCTTACAATAATTTATCCCATCCCCCTTTTAATTCCCCTCCACCCTCGTTTTGTCTTTTTTAATCGTTTCGTAACGTAGTCGGATGTCTTTTTGTTATCATTTGCTCGCTAATTAATCGAGAAATAATAAGTAAGCGATAATTGGACAAATTAATAAAGCTCGATCGTGTTTCTCTTTTTATTCGTTCACCTATTGCACTACCAACATATATCTTACCACCGGTTCCTTTAATGGTATTTTTGTTCTCCTCGTAGCAAAACGTAATAGAACAACAACTACGACGACAACAAAGATGACGACGACTAGAAAAAGGAAGAAGAGGATGAAGGAGGAGAAAGAGGTGGATGAGGTGGAAGAGTAGGAGGAGAAGAAAGAGGAGAAGGAGGAAGAGGAGGTTGTGGATTATGACAACTACGACGGAGCAGAGAAATAAACGCCTACCACGGCGCGTAACTGCGAGAGTACTGCAACTGGAGTAGTAGTAGCATCAGCCAAGAGGACCACCGTTCCTCCTCTTCGTCTTTCGTGTCTTTGCGATCTCTCCTCTTCCCCTCTTCTTCTCCTCCACCCATTCTCCTCCTCTTCTTCTTCTTCTTCTTCTTCTACTATTTCCTCTATCGTTGTTGTAATTTTCGGGGTTTACAATTTTTTCATTTCGTTAGAAACAAAGAAAAACATTTTACAATTACATCATTTTCTTTATTCGTAGATCAACTTTTTTGTCCAACTTTTAACGATATTATAGCAGAAAAAGATTTCTAACCAAAAATTCTTAAAAAGAAAAAGAAATAGAAAAATATAAACAATAAAGCAGAAAGAAAGAACGAGAACAGTCAGCGACACAGTGTCATCGTACTTTCCTTCTATATTTCTTTCTTTCTCTCTCTCTTGTCATCTTGACGTTCTTCATCATCGTCACCACGAAGCACACGCTCAGACTTCACACTTTATATTTAGACGTAGGCGACGCGCGCTTTATTTCCACGCTGCTCTCTGTGGCTAACTCAACTCATACTTTCTCTATCTATCTCTCTCTCATTTACAAATCCACACACATACGTACATACACACATATTCTTGTTCGTTCGAAGCGGGTCCCAGATCGAGCTGTGTGTTTCACTGTCCTTCTTTATCCTCCTCCTTTTCTACCACTACTATCATCGAAACCACCACTCAGACAGAGGGTTACATTTATAGCAAATACCTCTCTATATGCTTTTACATGTTTACGTGCGTGTGTGCGTGTGAATGTGTGAATGTATGAGTACGTATGTTTGTACGTGGGCGGTTAACCACGTGCGTGCGATAAATGCGAACGTCTGCTTCTCGTTGAACCCACCACCACCACCACTACCACCGATACCAATATCCAACACAAACATCATCAGCATCATCTCATCATCATTGTCGTTGTCATTATTGTACGGACTTACGTATATGTGTATTTAAGTACTTTGGTGTCGGTGTCAATGTGACAACAATAACGACAGATGACGTTTCTATATCCTTCATACAACAAACGCGAGCCGACCTTTAAAGTGGTGAATTAATCAGTCAGGTAATAAGCCTATTTCCCGTCTTATTCTATGCTTTCTTCGATCCTTCCTTTCTCTTTGTCTGTATATCTGTCTGTCTGTCTGTCTATCTATCTGTCTGTCCTTTGTATATGTATTTAAGTGTATTTATGTGCATGTATGCTATACAACAGTATATCTGACGTTCTCGATAAATAGAGAGGAGCCTAGAATCGTCCCATAAAGCGACAATTTGATAGCGGACCGTAACAGAGATCGTGACGTAATGACAGGGATTATACGATTATTTGCTCACGATCATCACGAACTATATTATACAACTTTGTAATTGTTGCTTTTATTCCGTTATTTTTAGAAATATTTTATTAGATTGTGTTTTGTGCACGAATGTTTCTTATTTTCCTTTTTTTTAGTATTTTACACGAATGGTATTTTGATAATTTATATTTTATTATTTTATTGACTTGTGGTGTGAGATATTATATTTAAAAAAGATTATGAACAAATTGTAATCATCGCGAACAATATTATACAGATATATTAGGTTGCCAAGTATGAAATGGAGCAAAATTGAATTAAATTATGTAAATTTTTTGTTCCACTTCATACTTGACAATCTAATATATTTGTAGAAATAATTGAATATTTAATTTAATATCATAAATATATTTTAAGTCAAAGTGAATATTTAATATTTAAACACCTAACGGGGTTGAAATGAAATTTATCAAGAAAACATATTAAAGGAATTAAAAGGACTATTTAACATCTACGATATCCTTTCACGTATTAATTTTACAATAGCACAAGATAATAAGTAAAACTTTGTTTCTAATATGAACAAGAGTTCATGTATGTATGAATATATATAAGCGCCTGTGTGTGTGTGCATGTATGTGTGTGTGTGTCCGAGAAGCAACTATGTTTGTACGAAGTTCAACATTTGCAAAAGTCCAGTGCTCGTACGGGAACGACGGTTATGATATTTGCGCTTGTAATTAAAAGTTCAGCTTCGTTACGTTCGTCCCTTTCTCTCTCTCTCTCTCTCTCTCTCTCATACTCTCATACTCTCCCTCAACACTCCCCCTCCTCCCACCCACCCTTCCTCCTAAACTCCGTTTTCCCCGTCGTCGTCGTAGTCGTCGTCGTCACCATTTCACTCTCTCTTCCTCACTATTTCCTCTTTTTTTCTTCTTCGCAGAGATCTCATGTTATCGTTTGGCTACGTTTGAATTTTTCTTTCCTAACGACGTTGACGGTGATGAAGGTTTGAAATGAAAAGTATGGGAAGGAAAAGAAAATTTCAAGAAAAAAACATCAACAAAATAAAATATTCAAATAAATTTGTAGAATATAAAAAAAACGAATCGTGTGTGTGTGTTAATTATTTAATATTTAAACGAAATTAATATCATTTCAAACGACTTAATGTGTATGTGTGTGTGTGTGTGTGTAATCTCTTTCTATACTAAATTAAAATATATACTCAAGGTTAAAATATTTGTATAAATATAAAAGAAATANATTTTACGGATAATTGGAAAAAGTCGAAAAAAATTCCTTATAATCGATTTTTTTTATCAGCCATGAATATCGTAAAAAAAATTAAACAGTTTTAGAGAAGACCCATTCGAAGAGAAGAAGAAGAAGATCTTATACGAAAAATATGAAAAGAATAAAATTGTCTGACGTGTGTAAGAAAATACGATGAAACTTTTTCCCCGACCCAATATATTTGTGATCCGTAGGAGGAAGAGAAGATGCTCAAGCTCGTTGTGTCGGTTCTCGTTCGTTTCCTAGTACTTAATCTCCTCGGTTTATCAACCGTGAGTGCATAAGCGAACACACACATACACACATATACACGAATACCAGCTTGTTATGTTATGGCACATCGTGGTTGCGGCTATGGGTTAAACGAAATACATTCGCGTTCGGGGGTAGCGGGTTAAGATCTCCTTCTTTATTTCTTTATTTCTTTATTTATTTCACAGTTGTGCAGCTGACTCTCAACTATGACTTTCGAATAGCATTGTGCTTGTAACATCTCTTTATAAGTGAGAAAGAAATAAAGAAATAGAAAGAGAGAAAAATAATATAAGCTTGTTATATGAAATACGACCAGTAATATCGTCCCATGAACAACGTTAAATTCTTTAATAAATCCCACGTAATAACTCTCTCGTTAACATTCAAATAGTGATTTCGATAAATGTCTTGCAAAAACGGGGAGCAAAAAAGAAAAGCAGAATTGAGCGCGCGGTTAGGATTCAATGGGAACGAGGAGAGATCTTTTTCGAAAAAGAATTTCGATTAAATTACGACGTTTAAATCGGGACAGGTTTGAAGAGGGTAGGGTAGTCGAGGTCAATCGTTCTTAGAGAATTGGAAATGATCGAAATTCATTTGCTAGGCTTTCAACGAAATAAATGCAAATACGCTTTTGACCGTTTGCCTCGATATACTCTTTCGATATCAAATTTTTATAAAAGAGAGAGAAAAAGAGAGAGAAAAAGAGAGAAAGAAAGATAAAGAAAGAAGAAGAAGGTCCGTTCTGGTTAGTCTGGGTATAGTCAATCGATTTTGAAGAGGACTGTAGTGGATAAGAGAATACAACGAGCGCATTCAGCTTGCAAACGATGAAGTGCAGAGAGTGACTCAATGACGGATGAACTTCTCTCCCTTTGCACGGCTTGTGTCACGACCCTTCTTCACCTCCTACCTCTTCTCCATCCTCCAACCACTACCTCCTCCTCATCCACTATTTCTTTCTCTTCTATCTTTGTCTCTCTCATTTCTCTTTGGTTTCTCTAGTAGTGTAGTCTACTACTCTGATCTCCTCTGAATTCTGACACAGGACGATTCGGTGTCTGCTCTCGAACTGTACCGTCTGCTTTCTACGAGAGCACAAGGGCACATCTACTGGGTGTTCTCATTGTAACAATATTTAGACCAATATAATACCCGCTTAATAAGATTTGATTTGATTTGTGTGTGTGTTTGTCTTCATTTCGTGAATATTTTATTACACGTCCAGTTTATTTTTTATTTATTTATATAATTTAATTTTTTTTCTTTTTTATAAGATAGTACAAAAATTGGAACGGTTCTTAAATGATACAACTAATAAACGTTTTAACACTCTTTCGATAAAACATAGAACGCGAATGAACCTCTTTTTATATGACAATCGAATAAATATATTCTTACTTTGAACAATGAAAACATTGACTATTAAATAAAAAAGAAAAAAGGTAGAAGAAAATTCTATTATAAAAATAGACTTTTTCATCAAGTGTATCAGAAATTTTTTTTTAATCTAGCATAAAAAGTAACCGGTTAACGTTAAAATTCCAATAGCTCTCATAAAAAAGTATTATATAGAACGCAATCCTATTATAAAATAGACTTTCTATCGAGTATCGCAAATTCTTTTTAACCTGACATATAAAAGTAACTTTGACGTTTAACTGGGTCGGATAGATTAAGTACTTACTTACTTACTTACTTACTTACTTACTTGTTGGTCGATACTTTCGGGTTACACGTTATATACAAGCTGATGTTAAATGTCATGGGTCGATATCGATCGTATTACTCTCTCTCTCTCTCTCTCTCTCTCTCTTTCTTTATTTATTTCTTTTTATTGTATTAATATTATTTAGAAGTAAATTTTGACATACCATATATAGGAAAAATATATATTTATAAATACTGTTTGATTGAACAATAATGAAAGTGAAAATCATTTGATATTCGATGCTTAAACGTAGCACGAGATACAGATACGTGTAGTTGCATGCTTAATAAGGAATCAAGCTTGGTACTGGGCGTAGGTCTGGTTTATTACTAGTGGGTATGGTCGGAATGGGAAATAGAGAGAGAGAAAGACAGAAACAGAGAGAGAGAGAGAGAGAAAGAGAAAGAGAGTAATAAGTATGCGTTACTACGCAACGTGGTCTAACACCTACATTTAACTTGATTCCTTGTTTTACAGCATATAAATCAAGCTTACTAGAACCTCACCATCTTGTTACTTTCTTTATATATTATTTTAAAATAAAATTAATAAAATATATACATTACAAATAAGATAAATTAATTATTAATATTCTAGAATAAAAACAAGAAGAAGAAGGAAAGAAGGAAGGAAAGAAAGTATGCCTTGATATTATTGAACATTACTATTCATAATTATACTCCTAATTATCTAATAAAACCGAGAAAAAAACATATGATTTCACTAAACCGATTAGGACAAAAATGATAAAGGTAAAAACACGTTCGAATGATTTTATCGCATAGTTCATGAGGAATAAATGTTTATTATAGTGTGTCATTAGAAAATCTAATAGATCGTTGAGAAATAATTTATTCGATAATAATTCTATATAAAAGAAAAAAAGAAAAGAAAACGATATGTAGAATAATGTTTTGTTTTTTTTCGAGAGAGAGAGAGAGTTTGCAGTTCTATTTCATTTACAGCTGTTTTTTTATTCTTCTATTTCCGTTTAAAAATTTTCCTTATCCTTTGTACTTTCAGATCTCGTCTTGATAAGAAACGTAATTAGGGATATTAGAAATGAACAATTCTGTATACACAGGTAGACAAAAATAATATTGGATAACGAAACTATCGGGACTCTCTATTTCGCGTTAATTAAACCTATGAACCAATAATTGGATCGCTTTCGTGGGATTACGATCGTACGATGAAAGCAATATTTTTACCATACCTATATCTACTTACCTATCTACCTAACTACCTTTCTCTACCAAGTGCAAACAGATCCGACCCAATTCGAATATTCTATTTCTATCGATACTTGACCTAGCTTGGCCTATTATCGACAATATTAAATCACCTTTTCTACGTGCATTAGGTAAGACTAATCGTCAGAACAAACTAATCGATCTAATTGTAAGTAGATCTTCTATTACGAATATTTTATCCACGATGAGTATTGGGATACTAACAATATCCTAATATGTTTAATTATTTCGATGATTAAATGGATTACTCAATTTTATTTAATGTTTATAAGGAAAATTAAAGTTGTATGAAATTACAAATAATTAATCAATACAAAGATGAAGACAAACTCGGAAATTTAATTAATTAATTAATTATTTAAATATACGAATTTTAGGAATGAAAAATAACTTTTTACTCGAGTATGAATTTATAATAAAACAATGAATGACGCGTAAAAAAGGGGCTTCTTCCTGTTGTATAGGAGAGAGAGAGAGAGAGAAAAAAAAAAGAAAAATTGTGTTCACGCACTTTTGCTCAGAAACGATCGAAATCGTGCGTACTTCCTGAAACGAGTTTCGAACCATTTCGAGCGTGTAAATAGGGTGTCCTCTTTCGAAAAACAACGATGACGAACGATCGCGAGAAATACACCTTTGGGTGTCGTTAAAATTATTTGTTTATCTACAAAAAAAAAAAAAGAAAAAATGTCAAAATTTGAATGGTCGCAGTGGTGTTCAATTATCGATGATATATCTCGAAACACATTGTGGTCGATTTTTTTAAGAAAATAAGAGTACAAGATGAGGTAAAGTTTTTACACGTACTTAGGAAAAAACATACAAGTATAATAAATCTCCTTCATACTTGTTAAAAAATGTAATAAGGTTCAGAAATGCATACTGCATGATTATTTATTTGTTTTTCGATTAAATTTATGTATTGGATACTATTCATTTTTCCCACTGATGTATTTGATACTTGTCTTACCGAAATAACCGATGCCGAGTGTATGAAAAAATAAAGAAAAAAAAAAAGAGAACTGTCACTTCCTGAAATGTAGTTGATTATGCATCATTTTGAAATAAATCTGACACGAGAGATAATATTTTAAACCCTTCTACCAGTTCTAAGAATGCAACGAAAGATATTCGTGTAAATTATGGACGCTTATATACAGTGTGTTCGGTAAAAAATTCTACAACGTTACGATTACCTATTAGAATTTTTTATTAAAAATCCTACTACTCACGGTGAAATGTTAAAAAGGTTAAAAATTATGGTCAGC
Organism: Mischocyttarus mexicanus; assembly: GCA_023678845.1. Taxonomy (NCBI): domain Eukaryota; kingdom Metazoa; phylum Arthropoda; class Insecta; order Hymenoptera; family Vespidae; genus Mischocyttarus; species Mischocyttarus mexicanus. The sequence goes on along the minus strand of JACGTP010000011.1, from coordinate 66,735 downwards.
TTACTTTAGATGTACCTTTGTCTTTATATCCAATGTTGCATAGTCCATATCCATAAGTGCAGGTATCCATATATGTATATATCACTTTTCAGCACTATACACACTCGCTCACGTATGCATATCACTTGCATAGGAAGAAAATACGCACACACTTATACGCAACGCGAAATAAAATTACGTACTTTATTTAATATCCTTGTTATTCCTTCCGACGCTCGAAGAAGACTAACAATTATTATGAAAAGTAATTACGAATACATTCGAAAGGTACCGAACATACACGAAGGTCAATAACACAAATCTAACGACGAAATGACAACGTTCGGTTGTCGACATCGGCCGAGGAGTGACGGAGAGAAACGAACGTAAACAAAACATTGAACGTTCAACTAAGCCGGTAGTTAAGGAATGTTTTTCTATGTGTATTTCATATATAACGAATTTCCTAGAATTCACCGAGAAATATAAACAGTACCTATGTAGAGCTCATTTGACTCGGACGTTTACCTACGCCTACCTTTCTCTGAATACATTCTATACGTATGGGATTATTACTATGTTTTTCTACAGCTGACTGACCTACTTTTGTATCATTGACCTATTTTTCTTACCAGTGACCTACTTTTGAACAGCTGTTATTTATTTTTAATGATAGATTTTTATTAATTTTTTAATATTCAGATAATTAATAAATAAATTTATGTATATATCGATTATATTCGATTAAAATTATTAAGAAAATAATTATTTTGTGTATTTTAAATTTTTGATAAGCTTAATTGCAATACATGTAGATATTAAAAATTACAGAATATCCTAATTTTTTCTTTAGAATTTTACTAGTATGTTCTATAAGATAGATTTATGACATTTTATTGTAACATGAAGGGTCATGGCAAGTACGAATACTCTTATGAATTACTATATCTTTTTCTTCTTTATGTTTTATTCAAATTATTATCCATGTTAACTCTCTTGATTATTCTGATCGTCCAAGTGCATAGAAAAAGAAAGCTGAATAATAATAACGAATGAATGTGTATTTCGAAATTATATAATATTATTCAGTTATTTACAATATAATCTCAATTATGTATAATATTTGTATAATTGGAATAAATTCACATAATTATGACGTGTATTTTCCTATCCATGCACACACACATATATATATACATAAATGAACATAATTATGGCAATTAACGTTAATGAATGAAATGGTATTTAAAGAGAGAACGGAAAAGTAGTTTGATTCTACGCTGTTGCGGGTGTCGCACACGTGTCGTCGAATAAACCTGGAAACAACTCGTAGAATGTGGCTTGACTTCCGTCGAAAGAAAACTAAGAAAACTAACCATAAGTAAGAACAAGCACGTAGATACGAGTAAGTATGTGCTTGACGATGACCATGCATCTATGTGAGCAAGCCAGGAACGCGAATAGTTCTTCTTTCCAGCTGCCACCAACCCGTAAAATCCGTAATAAGTCTTTGTGCTATCCGCGAACTAGCCTAACGATCTTGTCCAATAGCAAAAACTATTTGTGAAGAGAGAATCGAAAGGATTACTGCGAGACGTAAGATGACCATGACGACAAATTTTATTTTATTTTATTTTTTTCTTTTACTTTCTTCGAGCATCGCCGAGGGGTGGTCAATTTTTATAAACACAAAAGATTCATATGTGATTTTTCATGGATATTTTCCAATACTCAAACGAGTCATGAAAAATATTTTTCAATTTTTATAAATAATATTAAATATAATCAAAAAATATTTATATATACAGTAGTTTAAGTTAACATATTCAGATTAATATAATATTATAAATTGTATTTTTTTTTTATAGAATTTTTATAAAAATTTGTACATAATAATTTCATCCAAATTTTGTCGTTTTAATTATTAAAATTATTTAATAGCGTCTTTTTTTTTTAAATTCGTAGAATGTGCGATATATCTTAACTTATTGATCATTAATCGAAAAGAAATAAGAATAAATTCGACGTACCTTCCTATTCGAAATCCCACGTTAGACTGACTCATTGTCCTCTATGAAAGTCAGTTAAAATACTTTTATTGATTGGATGTGTATATAACTTTTCAAATATTATTTTCGTTATACATATATGTAGCCTTCAAAAAAAGTCATGTAAATAATAACCAATAAAAGAATTATTTCATTGACTTTACATAGAAGATAATGAATTAATTTATTGTCGGATTTCAAAGAGAACGGTACATCGAATTAATATCTCCGTGCTTTTATATTACAATATATACTTCCTTTGATTAATTAACAATCATATACGATATTTCGAACATATTCTCAAGTTATGTCACATCCCTCCTTTATATTTCCATAAATAAATCCATCTTGTAATAACTATCGATCGAAGTATCTCGTACATAAAACACACATATACATACCACAACTAACACTAAAACCTTCCATAATTTAACGACTGTGGGTTCTCTCTATCCTCACTCTTTCTATGCCATTTTATAAAATTTTATCGTTACCATCATCTATGAACCGTATCACTTCGAAAACGTTGTTTCCAAAACCGCAATTTTGCCAAAACGTTCCAATATTCGAATTTAATCGATACCTTTTAGTGAAAAGAAAAAACAAAACAAACAAACAAAAAAGGAGAAAGATTAACGTCGAAATCCTAACCATTTAGATAATCATAATTATTCATTGGTGTAGAGGAAACGCGCGAGTGGTTCGATCGATTGAAAGCATCGATATTGCCTCGTTAATTAGGTAGTCCCAAAGCATAATGAGGTATCGAGAGACTAACCACCACATCGGTTCTACATATGTGCTACCTACACACCCTTCTTGTTCATTATTTCATGCTGCTTGAAAACTTCGACCAAAATAATTCTAATGATCATTTATAATATTCCAACAACGTATTATTATTTATCGAGGAAAATTAAATCATTCTCATTTTTAAATAAATTTTTTATTTTGAAAGCTGGCTAAGTCAATTTATACTTGAATTGAGATATTTAAAGGTTTGTGTTTCAATGCAATTCAAAATATACGTACAGGATACTAATAAATCATACTGCTTAAGTGTATCTAAGGGAATTCAATTTATAGTTTTTATTAAAATAATGACAATTATTAAGTGGATAATATGCGTTTGTTTATTTTTTTACCAAGAATAAAGTTAGGCCACTTTCAAAATAAACGGCTTAATTATATACAAATGATAAATATTTTATTTGAAATATAAAAATGTAATTTTTTTTAAATACAATTATTAATTTAATATAATTGTTTTAATTGTTATTTGTATGTTAATATAAATTTTATTATAAACAGATCATCTAATTAAGAATTTAAATAAGAAATTGTTAAAAATACACTGACTTGACATAAACCAGTAAAACGTATATAACGTTGAGTTGCGTATAGCAACTCTAGCCCCAAGGTTGTGTTATATTATATTATACCAGATCTAAAACGTGGACATATTTTTCCAACGATACTAAAGTCGAACATCGGAGATCTAATTTCCGAGGAGAATAAAGTAGCGATGCGTATTAACGTAAGGAGAACACGTAGCTACGTTCACGAAGGAAAACCCTTGTGGAAAATGGAAAGTCATTTCCCCGGAGTGTTGCCTTCTCTTAACTCGAAAAGAAAATCGCTCGCATAAAAGCTAACTTGATCTTATTTTTTTATTTTTTTTTTTTTTTTTACTAAACATCTTCAACAGAGACTTTCGTTTTTGATCGATCGATCATTTTCCTACTTTCTCACAGAAGGATTTTTCCTTAAACCGCAATTTTCTTTATTCGTATTTTTTCTTTACTGACGACTAACAACAAACAATTTTTTTTAAGTTTCTTTTTTTTCGGCAAGCCTTTTAATTTACCACAAAGGAGATATTTTTGTAGACTCGGTAATAAAGAAAAAAAAAAGGGCTCGAAGCGTTCGTTTTAATTTTTCCAACACTCCCTTTTCTTCTATCCACCGAAATATTTTTAATTAAGCAATTTAAGTAGTAGAAAGTAGGTACCCCAGCTCTTTAAGCAAAATTCTTGAGCTCTGCTAATTGTGAGCTTTCGAAATAACTCGCGCGCGTAACCTGTCTCTTAATAACATTAATGAAACTTTTCTCTCTATTATTCTCTTTCTCTAAATACTACCTACCTATCTCGAGTCTTTACATTGCGAAAATTCTCTTTTATACATTTTGAATTAAACCGATAATTCAATTAATCTACTCGAAAATATAATCAGACGAGTGGATTCACTGAGACGAATTATCAAAATATTTTATTTTATTTTATCACGCGAATGTATAAATAAAATAAAAACTTCAACGATATTATTTTTAAAATAGATTCGCAAATAATTTTCAAATTTTCTTGAATTTTATCTCAAAATTAATAAAAACCAATGTAATATACATTTTTATTTTAAATATCGAAATATCAACGTTGGTTTATTTGATAAAAATTTTAATTTACAATCTTATCGATCAAAATCTCAATAAAAAATATTTATTGTTACGTAATTTAAAAAAAATATACGCGGAAATGTTTACGGTTTTTAACGATATCTAAACGGTAATATTTTCTAGTACTTATCCAACAAAGTCATAAATACTTTTACGATACTAATTTTGATGAGTCATTTAAACGATTACTCGATAATAATCCATTTGAAATTGGCGAGATAGGAATAACGTAAGGAAGAACCAGTATGCACCATCGGTCTTTCTCGAGAGAGTCATACCGATCTTAAATTTCTCTTCGATTTAATCTCTCCCCCTGTTCCTCTTCCCCTTTACCATTACTCTCTTTCTCTCTTTTATGCCACGCGGTATTTCCTTCCTTCGCGATGTATTAACCCGGTAGCCTACTTTTATCAGCGTGTCGACGGCCTTAAGGCTTTCGAAAATACCTTGCTTGGGTACCTATATATATTTTTTTAAATATTTTTTTTGTCGGTAAGAATGAAACCCTAGTCGTAACACGTAAAGATAAAACCAAGGAAACGAGATATCCACTCGACGAGGAAGAATTATTTTTATTTCGACGTATTATTTGTTTTATATTTTTTTTATTATATTATTCACTTTGTCAATATTTCACAACATCGTTTGATGAATATTTTGTAAAAAACATAAATAAATATTCGGCATACCTGGGTGCATAAATGTTTTGCACATTTTAATTATTAAATTTGTCAGAATATGAGATACCAGTATATGTACTGTTTAATATTCTATCCTTATTACAAATACTCGATAAATTATTATTTATCACGAACAAAATATTCATATATACGTTGACTGTTTATTTAACAAATTAGATTAATTAAATATTGACCGAATAACAAACGATAACTATTTTTTAAATAAAAACAAAAAAAAAATAAGAACAGATTGAAAAGATTGATATTATTTTGTTTGGCAAGATGATAGAATAAGCAAGGTCAAAATACGTCAGATATGATAAATCATAAAATTCTTTCGTCGAATCAAATAGCACATAAGAGAATGGTTTTGGAATAGTGACAAAACATAGAAATGGCATAGAAGGTTATTCTACTGTTACCGAAGTCTCGTTCTTGCGTATTTGCAATTTTACATGACTGGCCTGGTTTCCTTTAGAACTGCTCGTAATCGAGGAAAATTGTGGCAAATCTTACGAGCTACCAAATGAGTTATCTTCAGTTCGAATATATACTTCCTTATAAACCTTTACAAGGTCTTAACGATCGTATAAAAATGATGGATGAGTTTGAGAAAATATCATATGGAATAATATATATGTTAACCCTTAAAATGCAGAGATCAGTTATTTCTACAGATTATCTAGGTAATGTGCAGATTAAATAGGACGATCCGTGAAAATACCGAAAATTGTTTCATTTCTCAAATTACCTAATAATAATTTGCACAATACCTATTAGACATTTGTTAAAGTGAAAATAGAATCTTTGCTGTAACAGCAACGTTTACTGTACGCTTAAATTAACATAATTCCACATAATTCCATTTATTTATTTTTCAATATCCAAAGAGTTTAAATTAATAGAATCAACGAATTAATTAATGAAATTAATTCATCATTCATTTAAAAAAATATAATAGAAATAATCAAACGGTTTAAAATATTATTACAATTAAGGAAATGAATATGACAAAATATAAGATGAAATTATGTTTATATATTAGAGTCATCTAAATATTGGTGACACTTTGAATCACATAGCAATTGGTATTTGCGACAAGCATACCTATTTATGATACGTTTAAATTTGAAGTAACATTTTTTATAATTCAGCCCAGTACTAAGGGATTGTTTTATTGCTAAAGAAATGAGAGAGATAAACTTTTGAACTTTAATGATACGGAAGCCGCTTATATAAAATGCGGAAAACTCTTGAATTCCGCACGTTAAATTACGAGTAAATCAGTTAATCCGTAGATTAACTAGGTAATGTGTACATTACCCCTAAAGTTTTCGACCTTTACCAGTAACGTGTATATATAAAGAAAAAAAATAATTAATTGAACTCACCACCTCGGCAACGTTGCCGGAACCCTCCCTCATGCCATCTCTGTCCGTTCGTCCTCCTAAAGAAAAAGAAGTTGAAATAAATAAATGAATGTTGTATCTTTTTTTTTTTTCATTAAACGGAAGAGAGATGTAGTTCAAGAGAACATGACTGCATCCTCTTCCTCGATCTCGTATCTATTTCTCTTAGATATTAGTACTCTCGTAGAATATCCAGGCCGATCGACACGCTTGAACGATGAAGAAAATCAACGAAGGAAGATAAAAAAAAAAAAGAAAGGATAATCGACACCGCGAGAGTACCGTGTGCTCGGCTAACCGGAATCACGAGAAGTATACGGGGTGTCCTAACAACTTAAACTAACCATTTAAATATTTCCCGATACTACGATAAATATTTGTTTATCTAATTTTCAATGGATATCGCATGTAATGAATACATTGAAAATTATAATAAATATAAATTGGTGTTATTTGGATAATAGCATAAATTTGAATAATCGTATGACGTAAAGATTGTTCTATGGGTTAGTAAGTTTCTGTATAATTTGCATAACCTAATTAATAATCATTGAAATAATATATTTTACATAATGGTTTAAGTAATTACAAAATATACGTGGACGGGATTGAAATATCTCGAGCTTAATCATGAAAATAATTTTTGTCTTGTTAAACGTGTTTTTATTTTAAAAAATAATTAAATAATTTTTCTTTTCTCGCGGAAGATTTAAATCTTTTCATACCACCCTCGTGTGTTTCTATAAGAAATTTCTTAACGTGTTCGTATATCGTTTAAAATTAAAATTAAAAAAATGATGAAAAAAGGTAAAATTAAGTAAGCATATTTTAATCACATATCAGGTTCTTGCACGCACCGACAAAATTAAAAACGTAAAAAATTCAAAGTACCTCTTTCTTGGAGTACATTTGAGCAAGCAAGAGTTGGTAAGCAAGTTAGTATTATAAAGTATATACGTTCGAGCTTCTGGTTATGGTAATACTAGTTGGTTTAACTTTCAGTTGGTCTCCAATATGATATTTGAGCTGACTCCAATCACTTCCAAGAAACGACGAGGGATACTCAACGATATTTGTATACCTACACTTTTGATCTGTGAGTTATATACTTTCAATCTCTACTTTTCTTTTTTTTTTTATCTCAACTTTTGAAGACGAAAGCTTGACAAAAATCGATACACCTAAAGCTACTTGAGTAATTTTCAAGAAAATATTAAAAAGAAAATAAATGAAAGGGGAGTGTGGAAAAGAGCTTTCGATAAAAGTACCCTCGGTAATCTATCATGTGTCGTCACTTTGAAATCATCTTTCTATTTTAAACGTCGTATTACCACACTTCCATCATTATAGAAATTTCCTTCCCATTTTTCTTTAGTTAGTTAGTATTTTGGAAAATAAATGGTTAGAGTATATAAATATTTTTTTTTTTTTAGTATAAGTATTATATAATCCCTCATTTTTTATTATATATATATATATATAATAATATTAATATTATTTATAGTACATTGAATCAAAGATTGTACCAAGAACTGCAACAAGAACTGCAATTTTCGTTCAATGAGAAAAAAAAATCAAATCTTTTTTCTAATATTCACGTTAATTGGTATCAATTTGATTAGTGCAAATGTGAATTATGCGTGGAAAATGATATCGATTAAATTGTCATCTAGGTTTTTGTTACAGATGATCATGACGACGATGACTCGTTGAAATAAATTTTCAAAAACTAATATATAAAAATTGTAATTCTTGTTCGTGCCGACCAAAATATTTGCTAAATATGTATTAATATTTTATTATAAATATTAAAACAATTTATTTAAAATATCACCCCTCTATTGCCGGTAACAATTATTTCAATCCGAACGCGAACAATACCTCGTAAATCAATCCCTCTTTGGTGCATTGATAATTCAATTAATAACAAAATAATTAAAGGAGTACCGTAGTAACGTAAACCAAACTAGGACACACACACACATACACACAAACATACACATATATAAATATGTTTATATATTCTCGTTTGTGTATTGGTATCTATGAATACTCTCTTTCCAATATCCACAAGCGTACATTGCTTGTTATCCGAGAGATTAATTATCGATGACACTAATTATCGAAAGGACGAAAAGAGACGGAAAAGGATACACGATTTAATCATGAGAAAAAAAAAATAATATCTCGTTATGATAAATTTGTATAATATTTCGTATGGGTTCAGAGAAAAAGAAATCTTTTTAAACATTATTAATCGGCTTTTTAAATAAATAATGATTTGTCAGTGTTTTCGATATATACTGAATATATTTATTTAAAAAAAAATATATATATATATATATATATATGCGTGTACGATTAAATGATTAAAAATACGGATAAAATGAATGGATAAGTAAAATATTTCCTGCAAGAAATAATTTGGTCTTGGAAGAAATTCGTCGAGGGTCGTAAGGTGAGCATACCATAGAAAGGCACGAGAGAAAAAAAAAAGGAGTTCAACAATGTACAACTAATGTTGGATAAGTACGGTTTCGGGGCACGGTGTTGCACCTTACAAAAGGTTCCTACATATACTTTTTATTCCTATCGAAATTCCAGACATTCTTCGACGACGTAAACGAGGGACTTTTAGGGGATGCTACGAAGAGAACTAACTGCTCAGGTAGATATATATCCTTTTGGGTTTTAAATGAGACCTACCAAATAGAGTCATTCTATTGGTTCTAAATTCAAAGAAACCTTTTTCTATCGTCTGATGGAAAATGCCATTCATTTTCTAATAAGATCGTAGAATCGTTAAGAAAAAAATTTTCAATTTTTTTTATTTTTCTTAACAATTCTAATGAAACCAGCTAAGAATCCAACGAAATTATTTATTTTTTCCTCTAACAATTAGTATAATACTCGATGAATCATCGTTAGAGAAATATACAGGGTGTAAAAAAAAACAAATAACATTAACGATCAAAAAATGTTTATTTAATTCCTAAGTCAGATGAATTTTCAACTATTCAATCCAACGAGGAACATTTGTGAAATACGTGTAACATATTTTTTGTTACACCCGGTACATCGATCCGATCTAAATGAGATCAATCAAACTAAAATTCTCTTTTGATCGAATAATACAATCATTCTATCGTAGAATAAACGCATTAACATTTATCCTAGGAATTCTCGAGATGACGTAGACAAAAAAAAAGAAAGATAGAAAAGAAAAAAACACAACAGATTTTCAATATGTTCCTTTTTAATGATCGATTTAAAACACGACCTAAGCGCGAGTAGGTTTGAGCTTCTCCTTAAACAAGCAATGACCCATTATTTACGAGGCTTCTTTAAGGAATGTGCCAAGTCGACGCACGATGAGAGTAAAATGTTTGCCTCGAGACATTCTTTACGTTCGATCTTAATTTTCTAAGAACGTTCGTTACGTCTCTTAAGAAGAAGAAGAATAAGAATAAGAAGAAAAATAAGAAGAAGAATAAAAAGAGGAAGAACTCTATTCACTATTTTATATTCCTACATGCATATGTAAATAGATATGCATATATGTGTCACGAACGAACGAATTGTTATGCTACTACTACTACTACCACCATTACTTCTTCTTATTCTTCTACTTCTCATTCTTCTTATTCTTATCGCGTGAAGAAGGTAATAAGCACGAGCTAGGAGAATAAATTTTTCAAGACGTCGAATTACGGCGTAAATTTTAACAACGGTTTACTCTCTTGCGTTAAGAGATAATTATGTTGAGAATCGCATCGCAAACTAAACACGCGATATCGCGTGTAGGTTTAACGCAAATGGCGTAGAGGGTACTTTCTAAGAGTAGCCTGATGTTTCTGCTTCTGCTGCTTCTGCTGCTTCTACTGTTGTTGTTGTTGTTGTTGTTATAGTTATATTTATTACTATCGAATGTTGTGTTGTTGATGTTGTTGCTAACGATTACGTTATTACATCTTCTCTCGTTTTAAAAGTAAAAGTAGGTTGAGAATAATGCAAGAAGAGAAGAGAAGAGGTTGTGTCGAGAGGATATAAAAGAAAAATGAATAGAAAAAAAAAAGAAAAAAAAAAGAAAGAAAAAACCAACAACGGGTGTAGAAATGAGATGCGTTGCGGTCCTACGATCGCGACAACGTAATCCTTTCATCTCGAGCGTGTCGTGCAACAAAGTAAGTAAATAACCGAGTACTCACGTTTCTACTCTTTACCTTTTATCTTGTATCTTTTAACCATTTTTCTTATTTTTTTTTAAATCTCCTACCTTTAATATATATCACGAAACGATTATCAATAACCTACAATTTATTTTCAACGAGAAAAAAAAATCTAATAACGATTAAAAACAAAAATGTTTCAAATTAGTTGTTCTCTAACCGTTACTTCGGGAATATATTTTTTGTATTTTCATTCGTCGTTGGTTATTAATGGCAAATTAATTTTCAAAATAGAAAGAGATAGTTGAAAATAGAAAAGGTCTAAACTTTTATCTTTTGTGAATAAATTCTAGGATACGATGTTCCGCATTTGAAAAATTAATCCGATCGTGTAGCTGCCGGATGATGATTCGAGTATTCGTTCAAATATTCTCGTAGTAACTACCTATCGGATTTTATCGAGATAACTCACCTCTCTTTCTTTCTCTATTTCTCTCTCTCTCTTTCTATCTATCTTTCTATCTATCTATCTATCTATCTACATCTCTTTCTCTCTCTGCTTCGTTGATTTCCAAGTGGATATATCTCTCTGCAATTTTCATGCTTTTGCGTTCGAGTACCCACGAAGCACCGTTAAATGGTATCATTTTTGTTTTTTTTTTATTTCACTTTACCTCGAAATTCGTTCGGGTGTTGGTATCCGTTGGTATCGCGAATAGACGAAAAATAGACCAAAAAATTTGGCAGATAGTTCCACCAGGAAAACACGATAACTTTGGTAAAAAAGGAAAGAACGAAGAGAGATGGAGAAAAGTAAAATGAATTTGCATTCGTTATACTTACGGCAAAGAAGTGTCGTGTGCGGTGATGATGATAAAAAAAAAAAGAAAAAAAGAAAAAATAAAATTACATTTAAAAGTTAAATCGGGATCGCTCGGGGAAGAAACGGAGAAAACGGAATTTCAAGCTCGAGAAGATGTGTAACTGGTAAGATGAAAAGAAAAAAAAAGTACTAAAACAGAGAGAGAAAGAGAAAAAGAGTGGGAGGAGGGAGGATCAGACTGTATCATATTTCATGGTGGAAGATTTAGATCCCATTAGAAGGCTATACAAGTTGATGCCGGTTGAACGTAAATACATAAATAGAAGTTTGCCTCGTCGAGTCGTTGCAAATGTTTAGAAAAAGAAAAAAAAAATATGTTTAAGCCGTTCGTTCTCCGTTACGGGATACGATTTTTATTATCTAACTGTAATAAATATATCTACGCGAGCGTATATTAAAAATGACGTATCTACGTAGATAAAAGTATTTCTTATTTTCTTCCGTCTTTTCTTTTTCTTCCTAATTAACAATAATAAATTAATGAGAAATAAATATATATGAGAAAAAGATGTGAAGGTATAGAAAAGAGATAGAGAGAATGGAAAAAAGAAAAATCAGAATAAAACGATACGCGAGAGGATATATTCCGTAAATCATCGTCAAGATCTCGTCGTCACACCACGTTTACCCTCTATTCCCGTTTGTAAGAATTTAAAAAAAAAAAATTAAAAAAAATGAAAAGAAACAAAGGGGGGGGGGGGAAATTCTTTCAAACGAGACTTTACAATCGTTTAGAAAGAGAGATAATCAAGAAATTGCATACAACGATAGGTTCGCGAGAGGAAAAAGTTTAATTAAAATTGAAAGTGGAAAGATTGGAAAGATGAGGAAAGATGTGGAAAGAAAGAGAGAGAGAGAAATAAAGAGGTTTAATTTAATACTTGGTGAAAATGGCGGCGATTAATTTACCGAGATAGCTCGTAGTCTCTCTTATGTTAGCTAAAGAAGTTTCGACTTCGTATAGAGAACTATGTAGTACGTATACGCACCTGAGAAAGTAAGAAAGAAAGAAAGAAGAGAGATGGGACTCATCTCTGCACGAGCATGAAGAAAGAGAGGATGAAGGTAAGAGAGAACGTGAAGTAGTAAGGGTGAAAGAGGAGGAGGAAGAAGGGAGTAAAAAAAAAATAAAAATAAAAACTAAAAGAAGAAGAAGGATTTCGCGCGCATGCGCGTCGCGCGAAACGAACCGAAGTTCGAGTGTTTTAAAAACACGCGAGAGGCGACGAGTGGGATTTCAAGGTTAGACGAAGCGAGATACTCGAGGCTAAACGGAGAACCAACGGTGGATTTTCATTCGTCCTGTACTTACTTATATACTTACATTCGTGCGTGGTCTTGCTCATTCGTTCATTCCCTTTGCCGCTTATATACCTTACCTACCAACTTCAGAGAAACAGAAAGAGAAAGAGAGAAAGAAAGAGAGAGAGAGAGAATCTTTGGCAAAAAGTTGCTGAGACGACGGATCTCGCGTCGTGCCGCGTTCCTTCTTGTTTTCCACGAGCTAATTGCAGTGCTATACTCACTCTATACTCTCAAAGCTTGTATCTCGCGAAGGAGAGAGAAGAGACCTCCTTATCCGGAGGGCTAAGGGGACTTCGAAAAATCCTTCGATAGCAAGCAAGCAAGCAAGCAAGCAAGCAACTGAGCAAGTGAACGAGCATGGACTCGATCGTAAATTTCAAGACAACCTCGTAACTTTTCGATCGTCAAAGCTTCCTTTATTTTCATTCGCGGACTGACTCGTATCGCGTCGTTCATCCATCCATCCATCCTTTGGTTGGTTGGTTGGTTGGTTGGTTGGTTTGTTCGTTCGTTCGTTTCTTGGTTCGTTCCTTCGTTCATTCGTTTTGCTATAAACTTTTTCCAAGAACTCGCGCCTTTGTATTCCATTCCATGAATTCGACGATCCCGAACCTGCTATACTTCTACTTTTTTACTATCATGATTATTCTACGATACGTATTGTATAATCATATATATGTGTGTATATAATAAGATTATATATTGTCAGGTACCTATAAAATGGTAGGGGTTAACGATTTAAGTATTTTATGCGTTGTGCGCAAGGTGTTTCTCGCTGACGGTTAAATATGATAATGTAATTGAATTATATAATCGTTTTATAACAGATGTGGTATAAGAATTAGATTTTACTTAACGGAAAAAAAATAAAATTATAAACTCCGTTATAATTTATTTTCTTGTTTGTTTTAAATAATATCTCTCGTCTTAAGTTTGAAAAAAAATATATTAACACATATTCGTTCGCATGACGAAAATTCGTCATTTGTATATTACAAAAAATAATTCATTCTTTTTATTTTAGCTCTAAATAAATTCAATTCTAATTTTTAATACCAAACAGAAATAATTCCAATAAAGTTGTCTCAGTTTTTTATTAGAAAGAGAAATAGCATCTTGTGAATGGCGGTGCAAAATATTACCGAACGAATATGTATTAAAATAAAGAAAATAGTTAACTTGGCCTTCGATTTATTGAAAATAAAATGTTTACGCGTGTTCACATTACGAACAAAATCCTTGAACCCCCTTTTCAATTGAAATTGGCAATATAATATTATTACATACACGGGTAGATTAATACATAGAACGAATTACGAGGAACGAAAATAATAAAAAAATAAAATATTGAGAGAGATACGAAAAGAATTTTACTTAATATTCGAAATTGGAGGCTTACAAGTCATTCTTTTATTCCGTACGTTCCTCCTATTTAATCCCTACAAAACGGGCGGTACACTAACTCTTCTGAAACCTCCTCTTCGCATGTACCACTTACCGTATACAACTCGATATATGGATAAAGAAAGGAAGAATTAAGAGTACTTTGGGAGAAACGTGCAATCTCTTTTTATCCTCGATCGATAGCGATTTAATCATGAAGAAGAATTAATCTCCATGAGGATAGTCCTTATTCAATCTTTCTTCTCGATTTACCCTGACCTCCTCTCTCTCTCACTCTCACACCCTCTATCTTTTATTATTCTTAAACGTGACTTTTTCATAATCCCGAACATCAATAGAGTAGTTCAATCGTACAAGGGATCGAAATTTGAACGGCTCTTAAATTTTCTTTCCAAGTCAATGGCTCACTCATTCTCTTCCTCCAATAACCTTTACCCTAAAACTCCCTACCCTTTTCCCCTTCTCATGACACTACGCGAAGTACGAGACAATTAAATCCAATCCAGGTACTTGCTTCGTTCTCCAAAGTAATCCAATTTGTTAATAAGATTAGGGTCATTGAACCTCGTCTATTCGATCACACGAAACCGCATTTCCAAGGAGTTACGACGTCTCTGGGTAAAAAAGTTATTCGTTTATCGTTGGATATATCTCAGATGGAGGCGGGTGAAAGGACATAAATCAAATTTTTGTCAAAACAGGATTAGCATGTTAATCCATTCGACTGTGCTGTTTCTTTTACCTATGGTATGCGTTCTTTCTTTTTTCTTTTATTTTTGTTGTTTAGTTTCGAAAGCTAAAACTTCATGTTACGTTGAAATTTAAATACCCCCCACCCATTCTTCGTTCTGTATAATTTGTTCCAAAACGAATAATAATCGGAATTTATGTTCGTTTGTTTTTTGTCCAACGGAAATATCTACGAATTATCTTTTCCCTTCGATACGTACAATTTTAATTTTAACAATCCAATATGATTTTACATTCAAATTTAAATGCTGTTATTTATCATTCTTTGAAAAAAAAATACAAGTATTTGTACCAAGTTATAACATATTATATTCGTCCTATCTTTTTTTTCTTTTTATATAGAAAAATCATAAAAAAAAGAGAACAGGACGAATATATGTTACAACTTAATATTTGTGTAGTATAACGTTTCGCTAAGAATCGCGGATACCGTGAGTCCCATTGGGAAGAAACAATAGAGAATGATGGAGAAACGGTTGGACCGGTTGGTGGTTCTCTGGCTGGCTAACTCGTAGTCGGCTTGTGGCCCAACTATGTGACCAAGGCTAAGAACGTTAAACCGCGAGAGAATTTTTACGAGCTTTACACACAAGCATACTTATCTTTTATCGAGAGACTAAAGACTCTCCAAGGCCGATTTCGTTTGAACCTAAGCCGAACTGTCAAAATAGAGTCAATGATGGACTATGTACCTAAAACTATTAGATATTGGGTATTTTATTTTTTCAGTTTTACGACTTTTCGAATTTGTAATCTTCCTTTCTTTTTCCTAAATCCCATTTACAAAATAAAAGGAGATAAAAAAAAATTATCGGAGTTAATAAGCCGGCGCATATTTTGGATTTTGAACCGGAGAAGTTTACGTACGAGTAAGTAATTTATTTCCAGTCTTGGGGCAATAAGAGAGTTAATCTAAATCGTGAATGGGGTTAGGTAAAAGAAACAACATATAATAAATAAGGCGAACCGCAAAATGGGTTTAAAGGAGAAACTTCTCTTCTACGTCTTCTTCGTCGTCGTCGTCGTCGTCGTCGTCGTCGAGTCGCATTCGTCGAGAAAAGAGAAGAGACGTCGACCTTGAAATCGAAGCCGAGTTAACGAGAATCTTTCGGCGACACTCTGGTATGCGACCGCAGTAAATGTACCAAAACCAACAAGATTCCTTTCCCCTCTTGTACTCTCCTCTCTACTCCTCTACCATGGGTAGAACGCGGTTTACGTTTATCGTCGGTGGTACGCGATGTTCAAATCTGTGTCTGCGCCATGTTATGTATCCGGGTATGTTGCGGTATACGGACGAAGGCGAGTAACGGCGATACGAAACCGCGCGAAATTCAAAAGTCCGAAAACTTTAGTTTCGCTAACTTTCGACTCGATAACAACAAATAAACCTATCGAATTATGTATACTAACTTTTCGATAGTTATACAACGATATCGAATTTATCGACGACTAAAATAAATCTAACGAAAATATTATTACTATTCGTGAAACGCATATAACTTTTTTCCTTAGAAATTCAAACTGTAAGTAACTTTTGCGCCCTTGATTCATTTGAGTGCAATACGACTTCGGATGAAAAAAAATTTTCCAGCCTAGCATAAAAAAAAAAAAGAAACAATTTTAACTCTTTTTCGAGATACAAGTTCACAACTCGTTAACTCATTCTCGTTGTTATTATAATAGGTGGACCGGAAAGTAGGGTCGTTATTTATTTCTCTTCGGCACAACTTAGAAGTAAACTCTGAAATATTGACTTGCCCAGAAACGAAATTACTTTTCGGTCCACCTATTATAATAACAACGAGCATATCTTTTTTGTAATGAATTAAAATCAATCTAAATTTTGCGGTATGAGATTATAGGTAAATGATTTCGGTTTTAGGGGAACTTGTTTTTGTGGGGGTACTAACCTTTTTTATGAACCGGCAAAATCTTGGCGATCCTCGAGTTGCCCGCGTAATCCAGATCTCGACGATCGCGAGCAACTCCAGCGTTCCTTGCAAACTCCTCCTCCCCCTCCTCCTCCTCCTCCTCCACCACCCCCTTCTCCAGCTCTTTCCCCTCGATCCAGTATTTCGTTCCTTCGACACACACAGTCGTATCTACTTTGCGTTTCACCCTATTACTACTACTATTACTACTACTACTACTACTACTACTATTACTAATATCACTTCGAAAATGCAACAACAACAATCATCGAATCACTGANGAGAGAGAGAGAGAGAGAGAGAGAGAGAGAGAAAGGGGGGAGCAGGTATACTGGACGGAAGTGAAGGAAGGAAGGAAGGACGGAAGGAAGGAAGAAAGCGCGCGCGCGTGGACGCTTACGATGGCTCACAGCGATGCGCGATCGTGGCGGTCGTCGATCGAACACACACACACAACACAACACACTCGCGTTATTCCCCCTTCTCCCTCTCTCTCTCTCTGTTTCACCCAATCTTTCTCTCTCTTATTTCTATCTTGTTCTTCGTTCATACACGTTTGTGTATATACGTTAAGAATACGTTCGATCGTTCGTCAGCAGTCGTCTCGTTGTTGTGGTCGTGTTACCACTGCCAGCAGCTAGCCACTCGTAGTCGATCGAGCGAGATCGACGCTTTCGTACCGATGAAATACGACTTTTGTCGATGTGTCCCGACGTTCCTCTCTCTACCACTTCGAAGTTTACGAAAGATAGAAAGAGGGAGAGAGAAAGAGAGAGACAGATAGATTGAGTAAGACAGGTGGGGGAAGGAGTAAGAGAAAGAGAGAGAGATGTATATATATGTGTGTATATATATATACGAATAGGTAGGAAGTTAAAGACGGAAAGGAAGTTAAAAGTAGGATATTTATCCTGGTTCGAAGAAATGTCCGTCCTAATGATAAATAGAATCTGCTTTGCTGTTTGGCTACTAGCCGATTTGATCTTACCGGATCGGACCGTCCGTCGTCGGACCGTGCGTACGGCAAAGGTAAGTAAGTTAAACTGAACACCGGCGCGCCTACGGTAAACGAGATTAAAGCCCCGTACCCGCGGTAATCTAACGTCAGCCAATCGCGTTTAAGGTTTATACGAGTTAACCAATGGAGAAAGAGTATTCACCTGGCGAACGGTTAGAGCCCAGGTGCGGCCGTTAAGGCGCCATTGCCTGGCGTTATTGGCACGTTACCTGTTCTCCTTCTCTTTCTTTCGTTCTTTCTTTCTTTCTTGGCCAACGCGGCATCGTGAGGAAAGGATAAGAAGGGGAACGGTGTATGACAAGGAAAGGAGAGGCTTTGAGACCGGTGCGGTTCTTGCGATAGAAAGAAATGGAAAATATAAAGGGAAAGAGAGACAGGGAATTGTGATACTCGGCGAGTAGCGAAAGAAACTCCGGTGATAGAGCGAAACCGACGACGAAAGTGGCCCACGATCGGTGAACGAGAAACAGAATGAAAGATAAAGAGAGAGAGAAAGAGAGATAGACAGTTAATTTATTATACTCTGCTGCGACATAAGCTCTGTTTTCTTCAAAGTTGAAATAAGATAGAGTAGGATACGCAACGGTGAGCGTAGGTATCGTATTAGAAACAGTACTATATTAATCCTAAAGGAATCTAGCACGTATCTACCGTGATATCATTTCGATTTGAATTGAACAAAAAGAAAAAAGAGAGAGAGAGAGAGAGAGAGAAAGAAGATGTCCGTGAATCTTCACAAATCTCCCGCCGTGTCCGGTTATTACGAATCGAATTCGCTCACGATGACTAAGTTTCTTGGTTGTTGTTGTTCGCTTATGTTAGAAGCGACGAGGCACATCCTTAAGGTTCTTGAGCATCCTCGTAACTCGATACGCCGGTTTCTCCACGGTTGGCAAAGCATTTTTATTTTTCTTATTTTCGTCATTCTCCTTTTTGTTGCATTTACCTACTCTCGCTGCTGGCTCGTATTAAAGCGAATCTTCTTCTTCTTTCTTCTTTTTCTTATTCTTATTCTTCTTCAATTTTTCCAACATTCACGATGCGGTATAACATATGACATACAGGTGTATATTATTTTATTGACGTTCATGACGAATTATAATAGTTTACAAGTTGATAAAAAAAAAGAAAAATGATCATAAAGTCAATCGGTATCGAAGATCGGTACAAAATTGGCGCCGTTTAAGTAATACTTCCTCTTTATATTTCTTCCTTGTCTCTTTTGTTTATTTCATCTTATTTTCTCGAGTACTTACGTGCAATAATCGTTCTCGCTTGTGTCTCCGCGAAATACGAACCTTCCGCGAAACGTATATACTGGCTTTCACGTGATAATATTTCATCGACACGCGAGACGTACGTTTCCCGGAAATATGTACATATGTAATTCGAAGAAGGCGCGGGTTGTTCCTCAACAGATTTAACGTTTTTGTCTTTTTTTTCTCTCTCTTTCTCTCTCTTTTTCGATTACATTTAAATAATCATTTGTGCTGAACTCCGCTGACCAATATAAAAAACATTATTTTATCCCTTGTAACCATTAAGATTCAATAACTCTTACTTGATATTACTTCATTCATAACTTTTATTAAAATAATTTATTCATTACGAATAGGTTTTCTTTTAAATAAATTAAATTTAAAACAATTCTTGATTGATTCTCGTGGTACCCCTGTGAGATCTTAAAAATAATTAAAAAAAACGTTCCTTACACACGCGTATGTGAATTAATCTTTTTTTTACTTTTAAATAAAATACAATTTTAATCAAATTTAAACAATTCTTGGACTGATCAAAAATTATATGAGAAAAACATTCTAAAGTAATTAATTACTGTGAATGAAAGAATGATCGAACTTTTAAAAATATTTCCTGTTTTTTCCCTCTCTTCATGTTCCTTGATGTATAACACAGTTTTATGTATTATTATTATTAACATAGTTGTATAGATATTAAATCTACGTTACTGTAAATGTAATTTTTAAATTCAAGAAATATTCTCGCAACTCTCGTAATTACATTTAAAAAACTATCTCCGATAGAGAGATCACATTGGAATGCGCGTATGATAAAATAATAAAAAATGTTATTTGTAAAATTATGCATAGTATTTTATAATGAAAAGGATGTAGTAATTGCGAGTATTTGAATGTTAAAAATGTAGGGGATTTTTCTTTAATAGGACAAACGATTAATTAGAATGGGATATTATGTGAAATTGTGAATATAGTATGCAGGGAGTATTTAGAAGTCAACAAGAAATAGAATTAAATGTATATGATATTAATTAGAGAACGAAAAGAAATTAATTACAATTGTAATGTTTCACGGTAAGCGGTCATCAAGCTAGATATTAACTTGCAATGGAATATATAATAAAATATATAAATTATAATTTACTTAAAACTATAAATTATGTGTTATATTGATTTTATACTTTAATTAAATAAAGTTTCAATAAATTCGTGTAAAATATGATAAACATTACAAAATAAGTAATATCCTGTTCCTGGGTTAAACCACTTGAGGTAGGGGGAAGGGGGAAAGGGATAAGACTTTAATTTAAATGAATATAAATTATAATTTTACTTATCCGTAGTATGTATATCAAATTCTAACAGAAGAGACTGATTGAGAAAAACAACGAAACTCTCCGATTCATATTTTATTTAAATCTCCGGCGAATGACAACATCGAGTTTGACAAATTTATTGAAAAGTTATATATAAATACGGCCATATAAATAACATTCAATAAAAGTACTTTCATAGAGGACATCGTGTTGGTTTAACAGTGGATTCTGAAGAGGAAGGTACGTCGAACTTATTTAACGTACTTTTTGACTAAATATTAAACATTTCCTTCAATTAATTAATAATTATTTAATTTTGTTTTAACCCTTAACGCTTCGAATTTTATTCGTGAATATCGATCAGCAACTTCAACTTATTAAACCAACTTTTTATTTATTTAATAATTGAAAAATATATGGAGATTATAATAAAACAGATAAAATGAACTGACTCAGGAGTATTAATTTTTATTTGTAAACAATCACCGATAAACACCCAAAAATACATTTGGAATAGAGCCTCACACATTGACGGTGCCTGAGAGGCAAACATGCAGCTTTAAGGGTTAATATCCAACACAATATTATACTCTACTAATATTTATAATTGTTTAAACATATATATTCTTTATTTTTTTCTAAACAGTACATATATACTTGTTAACATATTTTCAATCTACCTCCACCCTTTCTCTAATATTATTTAAAAAAAAAAAATTGATAAAAACTTTTCAATTTTTACGACGCTATAACGCAATAACAAATAAAGGATTGGTTTTAAGTTCGATAAGACGCAGGGCTCGTCGTCTGAAGAATGTCGGCGTTCCGAGGACGAATAGAAGAGAGCTGATGCGAGTTAAGAGGAACGGGAGGAAGGGGGAAGGGGGAATGAGAGGGGGGAAGAGTCGTTATCTAAATTACTCTATTTTCTCGTGGCTCGCTCCAGATAGATTTTTTTTCGATCGTTCAGAACTCCGGTATCGAATCAAGGTGGGTGTTCCTCTCGTTCTCTTTCTAATACCGTCAATGAAAGACATTCCATTTCGATGGTTCAACCAGCACGATTTTTTTCTTTTTTTTTATTATATTGATATCAAGATCCATCAAATAACATATTACAAATTTTCTAATAAAATTTATATATATTTCTTTTTTGTAAGTAGTTTAATATGTTTGATGAAAGACAGTTGTCCACACAGCTGCGTTTTAAGATAATTTAAAGAATTATCATGGTATGTGGTAACAAACTTGTTATACGGTGACTGTGACTGTTTTATTTTAATTCTCTTTGGGTTAGCATTTTTTTTTAAATTCTTTACTCACAATCAGTATTTGAAATAATTAGTCAATATTTATATATATATATATATTTTTTTACTTGTAACCCATACAATTTATGATTGACCCCGTTTATATTTACATATGTTCAATAATTTAAAAAGAAAAATAAATTACATTCTTATTCATATAATAAAATATATAACGCAGTTTCGTGTAGCACGACCCTTTGTATAACATGGTCCCTTATATAACGCGGCCTTCATATAGCATGGCCCTTCGAATAGTGCGGCCCCTTCGTATAATGCAGCCCCTCGTATAACACGTCCCCCTTATAGCGTGTCCCCTCGTATAGCGTAATCTCAATACAACACAAAACAGGCTTCTACAAGTGTAATATATTACATTGAAAAACAAAGTATTCTTATATAGTAAAAATTTATTTAACAAAAATATCGAGACAAAATAAATATATGTAAATGATATTATTAATCCCTTTTTTTTCGACATACTAAAAGATCATATCTAAAGCTTAAAAGTATCTTATGCATCTAGTTGAGAAAATCCTTTAGTTAAGTACATTCACTCGATAAAGAGACTTTTCTACTACCAAAAAAGGAGGGAAAGACAAACGAGAATGGAAAATAAAGGAAAAAAAAAAAATTATGTACCGTAGCGCTTATAGAGTTTAATCCTTATCTATTACCAACTATTACCAAGTATATACAACATCCTTCGTAGATCCGAAACATTTTTTAAACGTTTAAACGAATTCCAGTTTAAAAACAGAACAACGTGGCTATTATTTTCACTGAATGAGAATGTTCCCTCTATTATACGTTACTTCTCGTTAAATTGTACTTGCGATAAGCAAAGTATTTCCTTGTATGTAACTATACGACGCTTAAACGTATACTTATCGATACTTGTTCATAGAAAATGCGAATGACGTTAATGATTATGGTCGAACCGAAGCCACATGGTTTTTAAATAATCAGATACTAAAAGTAACAAGAATGAAATAAGACCAAAAAAAGATCGAAAATAGTCAAGGGAAATAAAAAAGGTGTTGAATATATGTATATACCTATATATACTTATCTGATATACGTTGTGGTTTGTCCCCCATGAAAGAGGATGTATCCTCTATCTCTCTTTTTCTCTTTCTCGTTTTCTCTCTTTCTTTTTTTTTCTCTCTCTCTTTCTCTTTCTCACATACACGTATAATACATTCACACGCAGGTTCGTTCTTTCCTTCTTCGACAACGTAGGGTACGATCCTTCAGATCGTCGAGACAGGGACGATATAGGTGGAATGTTAATTTAGAGAGGGGAGATAAACTGCTGTCGGATATAACAGGTGAGAGAAAGAGAAAGAAAGATAGAGACAACGGTATCAATGAATGGAAACGTACTACTTACTCGCCTCGTGTTTGGCGTAGTATTTACTCGTTCATTCGTTTCTACTACTTCCATGTTACTACTACATTACTACACTACTACTACTACTACTAATACTACTACTATTACTAATACTACTACTACTATACAAGTTTCAAAGTTTTACGATAGACAGTAGTGTCTGTCTTTTTTTTTTCATTCTGAATTAGATACCGAAGATTTGTGAGAACTAAATATTCACCGTTACCTTTCCTTTTCGTTTGCCAGACTGTGAAAGCTAATCCACGTGGTTCCAAATTTCAATAGGATATCTACCGTTCCTACTTATGTATCTTATTTCTTTTCATTCACTGTTTTATTATACAACCGGATAACATTTTTATAGTACTTCTTAGAAAATTGTTCCTCTTTTCGTTCGCATATTTGTGCACGTAGCTTTTACGTGTTAATAACAATTCTTTAATTAATACTAAATTTATCCAACAGTCTAAATAACTAGTTGTAATTATTTTTAAATAAACATTTAATTCGAATTTTTGTATAATACGATTTTTTACAAGTATTTAATAATTAGTATATATATATATATTTATGTATTTTATTTGAAGTATAGTTTATTTGTTTTAATCTAATATACAAGTGGAAGGTTTTTACATTTATTGTATGTGGAATTGTTATTTAGCATAAGTGATATTTTAATAATAATAAAGATAAGTTTTCACTCTATTCGTATCTTGAGACCATTGTCACAAAATCGATAGATAGAAGTATATTTATGTATAGATATATGTATAATCAATTTCATATATGTTTTTTATTTTTGTGTTTTTTTAATGGTGAGATACGCAGAATAATCGTCGGTCGTTGTGGTGCGTGTTAACGAAAGTTTGTAAGTAAGTACTTCATTTTTTCTTGTTTACCCAGCATCGATACTTATCGTTATTATGGTCGAGTCCATATCCGCTACTTAGCGTTAGTATCGAATATCGATTGATACCAACGATGTTGACCAATAGTAAATGCATCGATATCGATGTCTATATGACCGAGATAACACGCTTTCTCTCTTGGTATCGTCTATCCATTTAAAAAACTATATAGTAACAAGAAGCCAAAACAACGATGTTTGAAAAATGACGAAAAAGAGATGAGAAAGAAAGAGAAAGGCAATATTTTATTTATTTTATCCAATATGTATATATAAATATATACCGAGTCATATAACGAGTATTCGTATTTGCTCAAATTGTAAATTAGAAATAATTAATATTTGCTTGTACGTACATATACAATACAAAGAGAGACCAATTTTTGATTATTTAAATAAAATGATATTTCCCATAAAAATAAGATTTATTTTTGCAATAAAATTTATATCAATTTACATAGTTAAATTATTATAAAATATGTATTAGTATTTGGAAATGAAATTACAAGAAAATGTTAATTGTTTTAAATCGACAATTAGAGTAGGAATATTTCTGAGACTTCTGTTGTATATCTATATTTAGTAAATAACTATTTCTCGTGAAAATCTTTATCGGTAAAAGACACGACTATTATATTGTATCACGGAAATAGGAATAATATCTAAAACGAAGTTAACTGAAACGGGAAATTACTTTTCAAGAAGGTCAAAGAAATAAAAAAGCTGACTGAGAAAGAAATAAAGAATGAGAATGGGGGAAAGGAGAGTATACACTGAATGGAAATAAGTATTCTTTGAAAAGATTCTCGAGAATAGCGAGGTTCGTTATTTCTTAACACCCCTTACATAGGCTCCTTAGCCGTGGACTTTTGTTTAAACTTGGAAATAATGGAATCGGAAAAGGGACAAGGATGTAGGAGAAAAAAAAATATATAAAAAGAGAGAACTTTATTTAAAACGAATAAAGATAGTACTTGTATTATAAATTTCAAGATGAAACATGAAAGAAATATAAATATATATAGAGGATGTTTCAAATGTTTTTGAATAATAATTAAAATCAATTAATCATTTCTTCGATACCTTTTGTCGCGAATAATTCAATTTTCTACCTTAATCGTAAAATTACAAATTAACGAAACTTTCATTCTATCGAAAAACTTTTGGATCACCTTATAGGTAAATAGAAAGGAGAAAGAGAAATATGAGAGGCGATGTATCGGAAACATGAATGATTCACGGGTAGCGTACGCACGCTTCAAAAGAGTATCGATAAGTGAAATATAATGTGAAGTATAAAGTCTCCATTTGTATCTTTCTATATATCTGCGTGTTAGTAGTGCGTATTTTTTCCCCCGTTTTTATTTTATTTTATTTTTTTCTATTAGAAATCTTAAGGAAAAAAAAATTGAACCAATTTTTTTCCTCTCACCTATCCACTTATCTCATTTATACGAAACAATAAATTATTACAAATATCTTACAAATCATTTAAGCTTACTCGTTCAGATCGTGTTCCTTCGTTCATTCATTCATTCATACATTTCCTTTTAATCTTTCTTGCTACGTAATACCCTTATTTGTTTTCTTTAACACCCGTTACATCTTTCGGTCTTTCATCGATGTTACTTACGAGAGCTTAGATCGGTTTCAATAATAATACGAATAAAAAATTATTATCTCTTTCGTCATATAATGTCACCATAAATCGCAGTTATGTTATCCCCATAAGACGTGAAAGATTTGACTGAAGTTACGACGGCTTAATGAACTCTCATAAGTTTCATTTCGTATAAGAGTAGAAGGGGACGTTAGTATTTTGTCGATTAAATCGATATTCTTCCTGGAAGAGTGTGTTGGTGATGGTGAGTGATGGTGCTCGTCGTGGAAGGTTATGGGGGAAAGAGGAGGAAGGCGGGGGTTGAAGTGATATCTCGTTCTTTTAACGATCGCACTAAATTTCTTCTCTCGTTCGTTCGTTCGTTCTTTCGTTCGTTTATTCGTGTGTTATGCATCTCGATTAGCGACGTAAAAATATCGTTGAAGTTTCGATGATTGGATGTCTTCCCATCCAATAATACAAACCTGCATATATCTATCTACAAGTACCTATATGCATATACATAAACACATACATATGTATATATATATATATATTTACATATTCATGCACGTTAGTTGCGAGTACTTCTGCATCCCAGAAACTTTGGCGAAATATTTTTATACGTTATAGTTTTTATTTTCGTTATTTATTATTTTTTATTTTTTATTACATCGTTTCGTGGTTGTAAAAGAAGAAAGGTTTTCACGTGTAACGCGAGAAAGAGAAATCGAAGATTACCACTAGCAGATATGTACGTCAATAGAGGTTGAACATCGAAGAAAAAGATTTTTCCATTTATAGTGATCGATAATAACCTATTATGGTTTCTTATACGAATACACACATATACGTAGTATTTCAGGATAAAGCTCGTAGAGTAGAATCGAGGCCACGATAGCAACGATACCGATGACGATCTCTCATCTCCGACAATTCTCGAGATATGGCGAATAATAATAAAAAAAAAAAAATAGGAGAAGAAAGGAAGAAAGAGAGAAGAGGGGGGTGGAGAAAAGGAGATAAAAAAAGAAAGAACGATTTGAAAGGAGAGAAAAATATAGTTCGTGAGTGAGAAGAGTAGAAAACTGTGCGAGAGACATTGTCTCCTGGACGATTTTTATAACGTTCTCTAGGAAACGTTTTCTATGAGAAAGAAAAGAAGGAAGAGAGAATAAAAAAAAAACAAGTAGATAAAAACAGAGAAAAAGAAAAGGAAAAGAGATATAGATAGATCCATCGTGTTGAATAATGCAAAAGAGAATCGCATGGATTTTACAGTGGCTACATCCACCGTTAAAGCTATAGCTCTAGTTAGAGCAGCTAGCTAAACTTACACGACGACGGATATAAAATGCTGATTCTCACATCCTTTATTCGTGTTGTTTCGTATAGCTATACAAAAATCGTGATTACGAGCTATGATAACTCTTTCTATCTTTATCTCTCTCTATTTATCTTTTTGTTATTATTTATCATTCCTGTTTAGTAGTCATAGGGTAGAATACATGAAAGAGAAAGATAGAGAGAGAGGGAGAGAATAAGAGAGAAGCTTTAGAACTAAACCATAGACAAATATTCATGTGATCCTGAGTATTCCTGGCAAAGACATATGCATATAGATCGGAATAGGAGGTATAATTGTTGAAACTATGTTCTGGAACGAGAGAAACTCGAGTATGTGGTACACTCAAAAGGTGTGCTGTATAAGAGAGATAGATAGAGAGAATGAGAGAGAGAGAGAGAGAGAGAGAGAGAGAGAGAGAGAGAAGTCGTAATTAAATATATAGAACTGAAGCAGGTATGCAAGAGCCAATATTGTATACGGTCGAATGAGAACGAGGAACGTTTTGCTCGTTTAATATCGACTAGCGAATAAAACACGTTGGAACGGGACAGACAACCCCACGTCTATTTTCCGCTAGCTCTTTTTTTGTTCTGTATTTTTATTTTCTAATCTTTATTTTATTTTATTTTAATTTTATTTTTGTATTTTTTTTCCTCCTTTCTCCCTTTTCCTTTCTTTTCGAGATAACACAATAGAATGGAAAAATGTCTGCTGATAACGACGATTTTTTCTTGTCTGATGGATATTTATAAAGCTATTCATTTTTACTTTTTCTTTTATTATTCTATGCAAAATAGAAAGTCTTTTTAAATTAATTCGATAAATATTTTTCTATAAATATATATTCCTTGCTAGAGATAATTAATTGTCGATATTATTCATTATAGGTATTAAAGTTGCTGTAGATTAATATATTGATTTAGAATATATGTATATAGTAATATTTTATATATTATATATTACATATATATTGTATTATTTTATTGTAAAAATTTTAATTCGAAATATTTTATTCAATACTAACAATTATCTGGCATTACGTTGCAATGCATCTCGAATTCACTTTAAATATTTTTGATAAAATTTTAAAGAAAGAATTAGGATATTCTGTAATTTTTAATATATATGCAAAAAAGATGTAATATCGTTTGGAAAAAGTTCGTAGCGTTTGAAAAAAGTTAATGTAGACCACATTTCCGACTTTTCAAATTTTTGTCAAGAATATTTAAGCAACATCCTGTCAAAATGATAATCCTACTGGACTAAGTCTTGTTGGGCGCGGCTTAATTAATAGCGCTACATATATGCATCTATATATACATGCATCTATACGCATATACATATATGTATACATGTATAAGTATGTTTCAATAATGTATATGTGTTTGTGTTCGTGTATATACACATGCATTAGTTCTGCTCTTTCTCCTTGCGCTTTTCGCCCTTCTATTCACACACACACTCATATATATATATATACTAAACTTCCACATATACATATAACTGGACGAGTGACACGTAATTATTACGACACGATCGTGAATGTAACTCGATAGCAGCACGTTCTCCGTTCAATTCTATCGGCGCCAAGCTTTACGCCTACTGTATATATGTACATACATGCATACATATTTACTTAAATACAAGTTGTTTCAAAATATCTCTAACTTCAAAGGAGTAGTTTCTCTGTACTCTAATGTATGAACAAACATTCATACATTCACATGCCTGATATAACCTTGTTTTAACTACTGACAGTAGTAAAATTTTAAAGAAAGAATTAGGATATTCTGTAATTTTTAATATCTATGTGTATTGCAATTAAGCTTATCAAAAATTTCAAGTACACAAAATAATTATTTAATCGAATATAATCGAAACATACATAAATTTATTTATTAATTATCTGAATATTAAAAAATTAATAAAAATCTATCATTAAAAATAGATAACAGCTGTTCAAAAGTAGGTCACTGGTAAGAAAAATAGGTCAGCGATACAAAAATAGGTCAACGATACAAAAGTAGGTCAGTCAGCTGTAGAAAAACATAGTAATAATCCCATACATATTGAATGTATTCAGAGAAAAGTAGGCAAAGGTGTATGTCCGAGTCAAATGAGCTCAACATCGGTGCTGTTTATATTTCTCGGTGAATTCTAAGAAATTCGTTATAAATGAAATACACATAGAAAAACATCCCTTAACTACTGGCTTAGTTGAACGTTCAATATTCTGTTTACGTTCGATTCTCTCCGTCGCTCCTCGGCCGATGTCGACAACCGAACGTTGTCATTTAAATTCTATTATGAATTTCGTTGTTAGATTTGTTATTGACCTTCGTGTATGTTCGGTACCTTTCGAATGTATTCGTAACTACTTTTCATAATAATCGTTAGTCTTCTTCGAGTGTCGGACGGAATAACAAGGATATTATTTAAAGTACGTAATTTTATTTCGCGTCGCATATACGTGTGTGCATATTTTCTTCCTATGCAAGTGATATGCATACGTGAGCGAGTGTGTATAGTGTTGAAAAGTGATA
Source organism: Mischocyttarus mexicanus (assembly GCA_023678845.1). Taxonomy (NCBI): domain Eukaryota; kingdom Metazoa; phylum Arthropoda; class Insecta; order Hymenoptera; family Vespidae; genus Mischocyttarus; species Mischocyttarus mexicanus. The sequence continues at coordinate 37,031 of JACGTP010000011.1, read as the reverse complement.
TATACATATATGGATACCTGCACTTATGGATATGGACTATGCAACATTGAATATAAGGACAAAGGTACATCTAAACGTATGCTGATCATAATTTTTAACCATTTTAACATTTTACCTTTAACCATTTAAATTCGTTTTTTTTCACATTTTGATTTTTCATGCAAAATACACACACTTTCTAGCAAATGCATTATGCACCTCTTAATGTAGACCACATTCCTAATCTTTTAAAATTTTTTGCTGTCAGGTGAAAGCAACATCCATTTTGAACCAAAAATTAGGCTAGATTGACTGGACTATGATAAGTTTTATTACTTTTAACGTTGAATATATAGTGAGAATGAGTGATGAATAGTAAATTTTATGCTCGGAACTTTAGTTTTTTTTATTTATTCCTTTTCGTGAATGTCATGTTTTCTGAAAGGTTTTTTAAATCAATTTAATGACCTGTAATGTAAATAGAAATTCATTTTTCAAGTAATAAGAATTAGATTTTACCATGGGGAAGGGAGACATCGGATTAGACATCATTTTAGAGATGTTTAAATGATGAGGTATGGCCTAAACAAATTTAGAAACCACTAATTTATAGGAATTCATTTTCTTTTTATTAATTTTCTTTCGTCCGGTAGTTAGTGCATTATATTTGTCTTCCATTCCCCTCAGCCTCTTTCTTGTTTTTTTTTTTCTATGTTTAATATATTGTGTCAGTGTAAAGAAATGTCATAGACAAGATTTAACACCTTTTGCATTTATCTACAAAATTAGAATCAACGATTTCTATGTGAAAATAAAACTTGGAAAAAAATTTTTCTCGTATTCGCGCGTGTTTTCGAGATAAAAGTAAATTCGTAGAGGAAAAAGTAACAAAAAATAATAATTGGAATCAGGATAACGAATGTTAATTATAACGAGTTGAATGCAATTAAAGGCATCCTACCATTAATGCTTTTTAACCCATCAGCAAAATGACGAGCTTTGATAGAGAACTTTTCGAATTGAGTTCAGCCTACCGCAAAGGTTGAAAATTTCCTGGTTATATACATACATACACACACGTATCATAAAACATACACCCAAATACACATACACAGAGATATTGAGATAATGGTTGATCGCGTTACTATCACGGAGAAACTACACACTGCTACGGTTCGAAACTTTGATCATTACTTTCCCTGTAGGACTGTTTTAGCAACGTTCGATTATCGTTCGGTGTATTAATTGCGTCAATTTTACAACGATATTATATTCGCTACCGGTGGTTGTACGGTTATCTAGGCATCGATTGAATTCATTATTATATAATCTATTTCTATCCTACGAACAATTATTTCAGTATGTTTCTTTTTTTCAATTCATACCTTTAATCAGAAATCATATTATTTTTAGAAAGCTACTGCTTTTTATCGAGTTAATATTCGTCAAGATTTGTCAATCAGTATTTTCTATTGTAGTTATGTAATTTATTACATAAATGATAATATGTAATACCGATTAATAAAGTAATGAATTTTCAGTATTTTAAATAAACGATATGTATTTATAATAAAATATTAGAGTGTATCAACAATTTGAAAATCTGACAACATTTCTCTACGCTTCTTATAAATACTGATAGATTATTATTTATATATATTGATTGTTAAAAATAAATACATATTTATATTATTTACTGACCAAAGATGAGTAAAAATATTAATCCAATAAATCCAATAGTTCACATACATTTTTAGATTACATATATATAATTCGGTATATATTTCTTTATTAAATTGGAATAAAAGAAAAATGAATGATTCTGAACGTTGAGAGGAGTTAGAGTGAAAAAGAAAAAAAGAAAAATGATAAGTAAATAACTAGTTTATTAAACTAACAATAAAAGAGAAAATTGGATCTTTTATCCGAGAAGTTTTGAGCAAAAGTATTCTCGTTAACGAAGAAAACACGACAATATGGTTCGTGATCTCGTCTTCTTCATTTTCTCCTTTTACGTTTTATTAACGGAAAAGCTACGGAAATTAGTATCCGAAGTCCTTTCTCCACTTTGAAAATGTCTTCCATAATAACTATAAAGTATGAGCAGAGATAAATGTATGTACGTTGTTATTTACGTGTGTATAACATTTTACACGTTCTATACATATTTATACACTGCCGGTTAAAAGTTTGAAATTCCTATGTAAATTTAGGCAAAACAGAATATTTGAGTATCTGAAAAAGCCTAGAAATTCTCTAGTTGTCTAGTTTAGTAATTATACACTTATTTCAAATTAAAAAAAAATAAAACAAAAAAATGTAACTAATACCTTCCCGTTCCTTTTCAGCCACTCATTTATAAGAAACCATAAACGTGTTTAAAGTAACCGAAGTAAATTGATTTATCAAAAAATCCTATTAGTATTACGTTTTTTATTTTCTATTATATTTTTTTCTTATCACAAAACGGGTATAATATTTTTCTTCAAATTATCCTTTCAGCAAAAGAAAAAAAAGAAACCATTCTTATTTTTAACGACAGTCCGATATATTCTAAGCATCCTAGAAATTATTTTATCTAGTGTTCTTTAGTTGAAGTATATTATGAAGTATAATTAGTTGAAGTGTAATACTGTGTTATTTCATACTTTAACTGTCAGTTTAATTATTTCATGGAATAACTAGTTATTCTGTAGATTAACAGATATAATGTTTTAACAGTAATGTATATACATAAAGACACATAATGTGATGTATATCAAGAGTAAAGAGAGAGAAAGAGAGAAGAAAAGAGAGAGAAAGTGCCTGTCAGAGACAGTTCCCATCTGACAATCGTTAATCTCACTCAAGTTACGACAATGACGGATAGAGAAGTTTCTTCTTAATACACCACCCGTAAGAAGGAAGGTATCAAAGTACCGATAGTAAGCTAAGGGGTTGTATTTGTGTGCGTGCTCACCTGGGACACGTCTTCGTAATATTAAAGTCGACTAAAAGTTTTGCCAAAAGAGTAGATAAGGATTTCTCTTCGATTCGCCCCTTTTCGTTGCTGTTGTTGTATTTTCTTCTTTCTTTTTTTTTTTTATCATTCTCCCATTTACAAAAAAAAGAAAAAAAAGACCAATATTTTATCAGTTTCAGCTTTTTTATCGGATCGTTTAGTTAAAGTGCTCTTTCTTGTATGAAACACCGTTTAGAATATTTTGGTTGATAAATAATTTCCAACTTGTTTTAAAATAAGATATTAAAATTGTGTGCCTGCGTATGTGTGTGCATGTGTGTGTGTGTTTTACGAATAAAATATTCTACACATAGTGTGTTAATTATTTAAGTATAAATTAATTAAATTAATAGACGTTATTTATTGTCATTAATCCAATATTCATAACGATAGGTTTATATTCGAAATAACTTGAGCGGAAATCCATCAATCCTTCGAAATAACAGAAAATAAATGGAACACGATACAATATCCTCTAATAATCTTGTAATCAAATTTTCAAACTTCATGCACTGAATATCGGTTTGAATTGTGGTTATTAGTTACTTTCTATATAATTCGGACTCCGAATGAATATATAAATTATTAAACAGGTTTGGAAAAAAAGTAATTCACAATAATTCGTACTTGTTTCTACGATATAACATCATTGCAATGTTTTTTCCACATTTGAAAAACATAAACAAGAAAAAAAAGAAAAAAATATTGAAATTCTGTTTATCGTCTCGATTATTTTTATGTCATTTTCAGGTATACCACCCATTTTTCCTCACGTCTATTCGCAACAATTGTGCAAAATCATTAATTCCTATTGTGAGTCAATATGGATTTGTGTGAAAAAAAGCGGGGAAAAATGGTAAAAAAAAAAAATAAATAAAAGAGAGAGAGAGAGAGAGGGAGAAAAAAAAACTAAATAAAGAAAAGCAAGAAAGAATATACGCGGGATTCGAGAAGAATAGAAAACTGGAGCGGAAAAAATGCGGTTCCGTGATATGCGCGCGTCGAGCTTTCGATTTGCGATCGATATATCAGAAATTCCCCCCATCCCCCTCCCTTCTCCACCCCTACCCCTCCCTCTTTTTATTTTATTGCACACAAAAGCGAGAATAAAAAAAATATTAGAATTTTCTTTTATTTTCTATTTACGCACGGCCGAGAGAGAAGAAATATAAAAAAAAAAAAGAAATCCCGATTTCACCCTTTCTTCCCGTTTTATTTTTTCCATTCTTTAGTCGTTTCTTTCTTTCTTGTATTTCACCCCTCCCTCCTTCCTCCTTTCATTCTTCTGTTCTCATTCATTATGTTTTGTATTTTTTAATCGATGCTATCGAAGGTTTGAAGAATGGAAAAATCGGAAAGGAAAAATAAGACGTAGGACGAAAACGAAAGGACATAAGCGTAACTTGTTTTACGGATCGACGATTTCGATCTAAAGCAAACCGAAATCGTTGTACGAATTCGAACTTTTTTTACATTATTTTTGTTCTTTTTCTCTTCTTTCTTCTTCTTTTTCTACGAGACAAACTGGAAAGCTCATTTTGGAGATTTTCTATGTGTGGTGTCGTTGTGTATGTATTTATGTATAGTACGTATAGTAAAAAGACATTGAGGAGTAACTTCAGGGACGCATTTACCATAAAACGGTATCGAACGAAAACTGCTTTTCACTACCCCCAATTGGGGTAATATTTGCAAATCTTAATCTTTACAAATAACTATGGACAAAAATTATAACATTTATAGCATTTGTATATAAAATTTATAAAAAATACAATAATAATAATAATATATATGTATATTATTTTTTTATTGAGTCTTGGTAGTTTATACTTTCTGATGCATACATTTTTTTACAATATTTTTTAATTTATTTTTCATTAATTCTTTTCATATTTAATCACATTTCAATTTTAATTTATTCCTTAAATATCTTATTTCTATCTACACCTCTTTCCTAAATATAATAATAATAATAATAATAATAATAATAATATTCGTCATTATCATTTTGCAATACCTTTCAATATTATTTTTGTAATGGTTAATTATTTTTATTTTAACTTAATTTTTGTATATTGTTGATATGCTATTTCGAAATGTCACATTATAATATTAATCTTTATTTTAATTTGCAAAACAGACAGGTGTTCGTTCATTCGAAGTCTCATAATGTGTGTTTGTGTGTATATGTGTATGAGAGTAACGTTTAGTGATTATAAAAATCTAAATGCAGCCCTGAGTTGTTCGTAATTTCCTTATCGTTTGATTTCAAAGTTTATCTACTCAACCGATCTATCCCCTTTTTTCTTCTACATCTACATCCTCGTGTTTGACTTCTTGTTTTTGGTCATTCAAAGCAGGGATGACCAAAAGAATTCAATACAATCCGAATTTCGATCAACGACCGATCAAACTCGCCCCGAGGGGAATGAAAATTTACTCTCCTTCTTACCACGGAAGAGAAAACTTTTTCCTCAATATCACTGAGGTTACTTTGGTAAAATTAAACACACCGAACTAGAGCCTGATAAAAATTATGGTGCAAAAAGAAAAAGAAATTTAAAAAAATGAAGAAGAAGAAAAAGGTAGAGGAAGAGGAAGAGGAGAAGGAGGAAAAAACGAACGCGTTTTAATACGAAACCAAAGTTTTCCCGACCGTTTGTAAACTTCCCTTCTCTTTTTTCTTCTTTTTCTCGAAGCTAGTAATCAAGAATAGATGGTTACCTATCGGATTGAAAAATCTTGATGAAAGTAAAACATTTCTAGGACCAATGTAGAAATAAAAGAAGAAAACGTAGAAAATTGCTTTATCGTCGGGGTGGTGGGGGAAGGGGGGTTTGGTTGAGAGGGCTATAGTACAACCCCCATGGAAAATAATTCTTTATTTTTGTTTCAAATTAAAAGAACAAGAAGTTAAATAAAATAAAAGAATGAACAAAGATTCGTATAATTTTGGGATGATGATGATGATAATAAATTTGTGTATATATGTAATAAAAATGTATACAAAATTATATATATATATATATATTATATTATTTATATTATATAATATATATTTATTGTCAAATATGAAATGGAGCAAATTTCAATTCAATTATGTGCATTTTTTGCTCCATTTCATACCTGACAACTTAATATATAAGAGAGCAAGATATAAAATAGTATAAGAGAAAATAGACAAATATAATACCTTTAGTTTTTGATTTAAGATTTTTAAGAAAAATATCAAAAATTTCAAAAAGACACTTAGCTTTTTTTTTGCAGAGAAAGAGAGAGAGAGAAAGAGAGAGAAAGAGAGAAAGGGTTGGATTTATACCGTAGACGTCAAGGATGGCTTCTAGCGTTTTCTTTTTCCACGTTTCCAACTCGAATAAGCTGGCATTAACTCAGCTCCCAAAGAGTAGGACGAGAGTCTTCCTTACGCGTAATCCTCGCGCCTGCAGAGGTCCGACAATTTACACTTACCCTCGAGGATTCTGGTAGTAGAGTATGTACGTACTAAAAGTATATATATATATATGTGTCACTGACACCCTTGGGAATATCTCGACGATTACGTTTTACCCTCTTTCCGGTTATGTGTTTTCTTCTCACATTCGCAAATTTATTTCTGTTTCTTTTTCGAGAAAACTTTATTATCGTTAAAAGGATAAAAAGGAAGTATTTTTATTATTTATATTTTATTATTATTTCTAAACTATTTCTCTAATCGTAGGGAAAAAGAATTCTTTCCATTTATTAGGATGTCAAGTTTGAAATGGAGCAAAAAATGTACACAATTGAATTCGATTTTGCTCCATTTCAATACTTGACAAAATAGAAATATTTTGCTAAATAATTGATCGATATATGAGGAAAAACGAAATTTTATTTATTTAATAAATATTTTTAAATATTTGCGATCTGTTTTTTATTTGAAAAAAAAAAACAAGAGCGTGTATATCGATATGTTATTAGAAAAAAATTAATAATTAATTAATATTATATTTTTTCTCTAAAGTTAATCATATTTTATGCGTTGGTATTTTTTTTCTTATCCAAAAATACTGTCTCCAATAAAAGTAGTAAGAAAATAAATAATGGATATATACATTTTCTAGAAGAGATATATCCGTTCGTCCAAAGGATTCACCACTTTTATTTTAACCATTTGACGGGTAAAAAAAAACAAGAGGAAACATTAAAATTGATTAGTCGATTAGAGGTAGAACGTTTTATTGTGTAAACGAGCTACGACACCGTTACAATCGTAAAACCGTAGAAAAGAGATCTCTCGTTGAGATTAAACCTTTGCCAGATTCCTATGAATTTTCTCTGACGTTAACTAGATATATACAATTAGTAGTAACGAGGGAAAACCTTCGTCTAATGGTCAATTTGGTCTAACGATCAAACATCCGCCATAAAATCATTTATAACAGACCACACGTTAATATTTTACTCTATGTACTAATAAATAGTGATTAATGTATCAGTCATTCGGTAACTGTTTAGATTTTATATCTTTTCACACATACATGCACACACACACATATGTACATGTACACGTACACGTACACGTATACGCACACATCTGAAAAATGTATCTAATTGTGAGAAGAAATCTAAAAAAGATAAAGAGAAAACTAAGAAGAATACATTTATAATGAATTATTTTTCACTCTAGGTTCATGCGTTATCTTCTAACCGAACAAAGTTTTTATTTCTCTCCGGAAGTTAAAAAAAAAAAAGTTTCTTAAAGAATTTCAAGAAGTTCTTTCCTCTCTTAAACTGGAAAAAAATGTGAAACGTTTTCCAACGCGTGAAAACTTTACACTTCCTAACGGATAAGTTTTGTAATTCCTGCGATTTAGAAAAACGTTCCTGAAGAAAAGTTTCTTCGTAAACGTTTGCGATGATGGGAAATGTTCTTTTCTCCATTTCCAACTTTTCGTTGTTTAGAGTTTCTCGATTTATCTAAAGATATACCGAAATATCTTGTTTTCTTTAACTGGTGGTTACAATAGGAATGCCTAATCAATAAGAAAGTGAGGGAGATGGTGGTGGGAAGACCCATACAGCGAATTGTGTTTGTGCATTCGATAGCCGAAATCGTGCTTAGTCTGATGTAAATTTGGACCATCATTTCTAAGCAAGTTGTTGACTTGCTTAGAAACAACAAGGCATTCACTCGCCCTCCTCTTCTGTGTCTATTGCTCCTCTTAGAAGTGCCTACTCTCCGTTTACATACTCGGTAAACTATTAAACTTCGAAGCTCGAAGTTTCTCATCCATTCGTCTTTCATCTCTTCCCCTTTTGATATGTGGTATTAAACGGATATTAGAAATAGATTAGAAGATAGGATATTATCGTTTGATTTGTTCGAATTAGAATGTTTTTTAAGAGAATATTATTTAATTTTATTTATGGTAGAATAAAAGGAAAAATATACAGATAATATTATTTATATTAAAAGCAATTTGAATTGTTTTTGGTTTTTTTTTTAATTAACTTTTTGTACACAATATTTTATATTTTATATTATTTTACTTAACAAATATACGATTTTATTTTTATTACCTTTTTCATAACACTATGGTATTTAATATTACTAAAATAATACAAAATATGAAGTATAAAAAGTTAATTAACTCTATGAAATATAAATTAAATGTAACTTGATGGGACCGAAAAATACTATTTATTTAATTTCGCTCAACTGAACGGTTTAACGTGAAAGCTGAGAAAGGATAGATTTTATTATGAAATTTAAATTTTTATTAATAAGATTGACGATCCGGTGATGTAAGAGAGAATGTCGATACGCTAGGAGGGATTATTAGATTCGTCGAGATTTGATAGCTAATCGATAAATAGCATCCTTAAGAATCGAGATAATCGTTGAAGCAGCTTTCGAAGCTCCTCTCCTCGTAGAGGATTTAATCCTCGGGCTTTCTTTTTGGAAACATTTCAAGTAGTAAAGAAGAAAGATGCGGTAAAGTAATTTAAAAGTCGTTATAAAAGCACTTACCCTAATGGAAAGGTAAATAGGATTTTGGTGTGCGTCGAGTTTGCATCAGAGCCGAAAAGAAAAGGAATCGTACGATTTCTTTCTTTTTCTTTTTCCTTTCTTTTCTTTTCTTTCCACCCTTTCTTTTCTTTTTCTTCCTGAATTCCTTTACCCTTTTCTTTCTTTTTTAATAAGCACATTAATGATCTCATTGCAATAGGAAGAGGAAGTGAAACTCGAGGAAGAAAGGGAAAGGGAGGGTAGTCAAATTTTGAAAGAAAAACTTGAAAAATGACGAAAAGTGGGGTTACTTTGATTTCAAAAAAATGCTCACCTCGTTTTCCAACTTTCTTTATCTTTCCTTTTTTCTATTTCTCCTTCTTCTTATTTCTTTCATTTCTTTTTTCTTTCTTATTTCTCGTAGAAAAGTCGAAGTGCCGAGATAACGCGCGTTAAACGGAAACTAGGGTGGGAGAAGAAAAAAAAAAGAAAAAAATGTAAGTGAGTACGTGCTTTCTCTGAGAAGCCACGAAAAAGGAAAACGTAGACGAAGGAAGAAGAAGAAGAAGTAAAAGAAAATGAAAATGGAAGAAATAGGAGAAAGAGAAAGAGAAAGAGAGAGAGAGAGAGAGAGAGAGAGAGAGATGTTAAAAGGTGGAAAACTGGGTAGGTAGGGCCAAAAGTTCTCGTCGTTTATGTTCTCTTTTCGAACTCGTAAAGAGTCAGGAGCGTGAAGAGGTTAAAGGAGCATGGAATACGTGTTCGAAAGAGATAAATACACGGAAAGAGAGTAAAATGAGAAAGAGAGAGAGAGAGAGAGAGAGAGAGAGAGAAGGATGACGGTACGTCATGTCTAACGCGTCATAAATTCGTCGCGATGGAGCATAAAAAAGAAGACACGCCACCCCCTCTTCCCCCATCCACCCCCACCCACCCCCATCACCCCATTCTTTATATCCGTATAGAAAAGGAAAAACTTTTCCACTCAGGAAAAGCTCAGGAAGAAAGAAAGAGAGAGAGAAATAAAAAATATACAAACGTAGGAACGAATAAAAAACGCAAAAATAGTAAATGGGGAAACGAAATCGTGCCACGATTTTCATACAAAAGGGGACAGGGTGAGAGAGAGAGAGAGGGAAAGCCAATTTTTTTACTCTTTTTTTTTTTTTGTAAAAGAACCACGCGGCCAGCAAGTTTATAATATACGTGCGTCGAACAACAAGGAAAAGGGAAATAAAAAAAAAGAAACGAAAGAAACAAGGAAAAAAACGTCGCACATTTTTCGTTTTTTGTGTTTTTTTTTTTTTAAATAAATATCAAGGGAAAGAATACACGACTCTGGTGGTGGATTAAATAATAAATACGAGCAGGGCTAGTCTACCGGAATATGCTGAATGAATTTTAATATTTTACGATTGCGGTTAACGAAAGAAAAAAAAATTAAAAAAATTAAAAAACAAAATAGCCGATGGTAGAAAAGTAAAAATGAAAAAAGAAATGACTCGGTTCGTAGCGAGAAATACGAGACGTAACAATTTTCCTTGAAATGACGTCTCTTTATTATTGCAACATGCAACAATATAACAAGTATACAACCCAAAAAAGAAAGAGGGAAAACAGCAACAAGAACAACAACAATAATAAAAAATACGATGACAAGAGAAAAGAGTAAAACTTTTGTAACGCGAATTGTTACTACACCTTGTTAACAATTTCAATTACAATTTCTATTCCAATTTGTTCTATGCAATATTAGTTTTTTATTTTCACGTTTGAACAATTCATTCTAGGTGTTGCATTATAAATACGTTCGTTGTTATAAAGACACGATCTAACGTTTTATATCACGATAGGATTATTATTTAAACAAGGGAAGGATGGGAACCAACGAGAAGTAAATTGATTAATCGTATCTCTTCGTTAACGAGAATTGTATCATTCTCGTACAAAAAAAAGAAAAAGTAAAAAAAGAAGATTAGTAAGATGAAATTATTTTCATACAAAATATCAACATTTTTTTTTATTGGCAGAAAGAATAAGAGGATTGGTGGGTGAAAAGAGGAGTTGAGTGGGAAGATGAACGAGAATGAATTTGTGGTAAAAAGCATATAGATGATAACATTGTCACAAAAAATTAACACCTTGAGCACCATGTCACCCAAAATGGGTGACGGGGTCTCTTAAAAAACATACCTGTGACTCATTTTGGGTGACACTTTTATTATTTTAAAAAAATAGTACAGTCACTTTTGGGCCTCGTGGGAAATTCAAGCAAAACACGTTGGGCGATCAACGTGTCAATTTCGACGTTAATAAGACTTATCGTATTAAATAATTGAATATAATCAAATGAAATAATTCATTTTAAGAAAATTTAAAAATAAGATACGTGTACTTTCCCGATGCGTTAATTTATTTATCTATCTATCTATCTATCTATCTATCTATCTCTTTCTCGTATACTCGATTCTCGGTGTATATCATCACCTACAATACGTTGATGACATCGATGAATCGTTGTCGTTTCTACGCAAACGCACTTTTTCTTTTTTTTTCTTCCCTCTCCCAAGAAGATTGACATATTGACTGTGAATCAAATCGTTGAATTGAATTGCCGGTGATTGCGATGCACATAACATAAACCATTCGGAATCGACCGAGTTTTGACGCTACGAGGATTCCTAAAAATCAATATCAAAATTATATGACAGATACGAGGAAGATAAAAAGAGAGAAACAGAGTGAGAGAGAGAGAGAGAGAGAAATAATAAAAATAAAAGGATAAAAGAGAAATGATCGAACGATTGGATCTCCATTCCCCGCTATGCGTTTTATTTATTTGTAATTTTTATTTTATTTTATCCTACCCCTCCTCTTGGATTTTTCTCTCAACATTTTCCACTCAATTTTGTAATCCATTCCTAGTGATTACGAATCGATCCGATCGATTGTATTAATCGTGCTAAAGCATCGTTTATTGTACTTCAGCATGAACTCGTTTTCACCTTATAGAATATATTTATATATATATATATATATAAATTGATGTATATATATATGTGTGTATAGGTAACGTGCATGCATAGATAAAGCTGCGAATCACGGTCCATCATAATCCATTATCTCTATCTTTTCAACTATATTCTCGTAATACAAATTGGTAATACGTTCTCTTTATGACATAAAACAGTGTGGAAAATTTCTATGGTATCTTGTAAGTAGACAGACACTCGCTTCCGTCTGGGGATAGATTTTTCTCATGGATCACGGATCGTATTCCGTCTATCGATCATACGTTTACGACGTACGCATTATACTAATCGCTTCCTTCCTACCTTAAGGTATATTCTCATTTCTATTTATATATTTACATACATACATACATACATACATTTTAAATCATTCGTGAGAATGTTAAGCTTTTATGTTTACTTGTTAAATAATGAAACAAAATAGTACCCCACTCCACGCTTCTCTGTGTATAAGAATAATTCAAAGTTAGCTTAAGTTAAAAAAAATTCGGGATTTAAATAGAATGATCTCGAAATAGTTAAAGTAAATGATGCGTCAGAGGGTTGGGGTCAATGTTCACAAAACCGTCCCACCCGTTATTTGCTCATTAAAACACGAGTGACGATTAAAATAAATTGTTATCGTTCCATTATCATCTAATTATCGATTAAACCATTAAAATATTCGACATTAAATGTTATTGTTTATCCGAACAGCGACGTTAGATTCTTTTTGGCAGATTTTCAAATATCAAAAGTAGTATTTTTGACAACAAAGTACTCTTTGGATTTAATTGCCGGGAGTTCCCGATTGCCGTTGGAAGCCTTGTGACTCGTCCCGTTAATTGGATTTGACAGGAGGGGCAGCAAATTGAATTAGCAGACGATTCTCGGTTATTTACGTGTGTCAGGCAATTCTCCGTTGAACGCGTCAAGAGGGGCTCGGACTTTACGTCCGATATGCTGTGCTTTGAGAGAGATGAAATGAATGACGGAGAGAGAGAGAGAAATAGGGAATTGTGCTCGTTCGATGCTATACCATGGATGAAGTGTACCGGTACCATGGACCAGTCTCGTTAATCTAATGTACAGGGTGTGTTCCTCACAACATGTCGGATTTCACTGATTCGTTTCAGGAAAAATTATTTATTTTACAAGATTGTTGAAAAATCGAATTTCTCGTTGTTACGATGTTCCCATTTATTCTTATTATTGCTATACCACTTGACCAAAAGTTTTTAATTATTACATAAATTCCAAGTATAATAGGATATTTGCAAAAAAAAGAAATAAATTCCTTTAGGGTAGGTTTAGATATGAATGCTTTTTAGGTAGATTTATTTTTCAATATAACTTACTTGTAGTCAGTTTTTATATATTTTATTATTACTTCTTTTTATTTTTATTATACTTTTCTTCTAAGAAATCAAATATTTGTCTGTTTTATTTTTTTTTTAAATTTGACAAAGATATTCTAATAGGATTATCTACTAATTATTAAGTTGTCAAGTATGAAATGGAACAAATTTCAATTCAATTATGTGCATTTTTTGCTCCATTTCATACTTGACAACATAATAATACAACAATGATAAATCATTTGCCAACTTATTAGTATACTAGTTTTTTATATGGTAAACAGCTAATGATTTTAAACTCTTGATCGTTAATATATACATGGGCAACCATAAATCCGATTAATCTCAACTCCGATCACTTCAGATATTTTTCATTCGGTGCGAAACGTTGTTAATTAAGCTATCTCGTAATCAAGTAACCTTCGTTGTTTGTAAAGAAGATAGAACTCAAAAAAAAAATAGTGAAATAAAATAAGAATAAAATAAAATAGAAATAGAAAAAGAAAAAGAGAAAGAGAAAATAAAAAAAGTACAGGCGATTAACTCTATAACAATGAATAGATACTTACGTTACATTCATACTTACGTGTAACAGTAGAAACAAAGTTTCTCAAGAGAGCGTGTGCCTGTTCATTTGGTTAGATGATAATAGAAGAAGTAGAAAAAGAAGGTATATAAAAGAAGGAAGAAGAAGGGTTGTCCAAAGGAAGGAAGAGAATGCTCGGAAATTCCCTGGGATCCTTCCCATGAAGATCTGTAATTAAAAACAACGAAAGACCGACAGCTGACTCTCTTTTGCAACAAGCTTAAAGATCGATCTTTGCCCTCCAACTTTAAAGCATATATATATTATAGATCTCTGTAGAAGAAAAAAAAAACGCGGAACGAAATAAAAACCACTTATGTTGCACCTTGTAATAATAATTCATCGTCTTAATCTCGTTCTTCTTCCAAAAGCGTGAAATAAATTTCATCGTTTTTGCTCGATAAGCAAAACGCTGGAATTCAGATCATAAAACGTCCCTCGTTTCATCTTTTTCGTATTAAATTTTACTCACTTAACGTAACCCGAATCTTTTATTAATATTCAATGAAGATTCTTTATTCAAGTTTTTTTTCCTTCTTCTTTTTTATTACAATTATAATTATAAATATAGTTTTATCGTTATATGAAAATATTTATCTATCCAAATGATTGCATTATTAATTTGCGTTAAATTAAATACAATCTAAGTTTTATTTTAATCGAATTAAAAATTCTCCATTCACAATATTATTGCCTTTTACTTATTATCTTACAATTATAAACATAACTTTATTTTCTTATCTCTAAATAAATATTCTTTTATTCCATATTATTGCATTATCGTTTTTATTATTCTCTAAGTTTCCATTTGCAAACGTTTACCGACAACATTATTGGATTTGGTTATAAAAAATTAAAAAAATTGAAATTTTCTTTAAGACCGGTTAAGATTTAAATGCGTAAGTAAAAATATAACTGTCGATAAGATTAGGGTATATTAACACGCGTAATATTTTCCAAATGAGTAGAACGATACGATGTAAACTCGAATTAAAAGAAATAACAAAATGATAAAGAGAGTAAAAAAAAAATGAGCAAGAGATAGGAAGAAAGAGAGAGAGAGAGAGAGAGAGGGAAGAAATGAAAAGTTACATCCTTGGAAAAGGGTCCTTAGAAAATAGAACGAGATGAAAGCGAATCTTTTGAGTAAGGAGAACGAACTCATGTGAAATGTGCACGCAAACTCTCTCTCTCTCTCTCTCTTCCTCTCTCTCTTTTTTTCTCTATATACGTAGCTATTTCTCTATATTTTTACATTTACAAGGTTTCTCTTTGAGCGAAGGAAAGAAGAAGGGCTTAAAGATGAAAGCGATTCGCGAACATAATAATTTTGTTCACGTAATGTCACGCAAACGAAATGTCATTTCGTAGTTACTTATTTTTTTCAGTTTAATTAATGATTCACTATACTCATACGAGATAATTAAAATTTGTAAAAAAAACCGAATCTCTGGGTAGAAATAAACATAATTATATGCAGATAGAAGATTAAAGAACTTTGTATTTAGTTATTACTCGTGCATTTACACGTATATGTGTGTGTGTGTGTGTGTGTGTGTGTGTGTTTGTAATTAGATTAATACGTAAAACCGGGACAAATTTCTACGATCGAAATGCACACACGTATGAATGATATGAAACATCACTTATTTATTTACGTATTAAACAGATTTGGTATGTACATGTTTATATATGCAAGTGTGTATATCAAATAAATTCTGTTAATTAGCTGGGTGTTACTATTTGCGTGGAATCATTTGATATATCGTAAATAGTACTCGATTATCCATGGCTTTTACAAAATACATATTACGTGCTAATAAATATGTTAATTAATCTCATTTGATAAATCTTTCTCTCTCTCTCTCTTTCTCTCTATTTTTCTTTATTTTTTCTTTTCTATGAGTTCGATGTTTCAAACAAATTTTCCATGATTATTAATAAAAATGTCAAAGTATCAAAGTTTTAGGGAAAGGTTAAAGACACCAGAAAGAAGCTTCTAATTAAAGGAATGGATAAAAAAAGATGTTAAGGAGATGAGTGAGGTTTACAAGAAGAGAGAGTTTTACAGAAGAGAGAGAGAGAGAGAGAAAGAAAAAGATTAAAAAGAAAAGGAAGGAAAAAGAAAGAAAGAAATACGCTCGGTTACACAATAAGGCACTCGTGCGGTTAAAATTAGTCTTCAAAGAATTTTAAAGGCGAATTTTATTCGCCAGGCCACTGCCCGAATTATTTTTCTCGTATATGCATATACATATATATATATTATGTTTTTTATTGTTTTTTTATTTGTTTAATTATACTTATAAAATTTATCGCAAAATTTTCGAACGAAATGATCGATGACACGTTAAAAAGGGAAATTGAACTTTATCGACAATTAATATTAAAATTTTAACTTAACATTTAAATGTAAAATTAATATCAAAATTATTCTTATTTACTTAAATTATTATTCATTATTTATCAAATTAGAATGTATTTTTAAATTTATTTTCTTGTTGTTGTTTATTTTAATTTCTTTTTTATTTTTTTATTTTTTTACAGAAATTCAGAGCGCGAATTTTTGTTCATATTTTTAAATAAGTTGTAGATGTCGTTACTGATTGGATCATCGAGGATGAAGGTCATAGTAGATGTCGCTAGCGAGTCATTAAAAAATTTCCAATAATTATTTGTTAGTTCCAAAATAAACACGCGTTTCGGTGTACATGCGGTTTAACTACGAATTATTATATTCGATTTTTGATCAAATGAAACGAAAAAAATGACCGAAAAGGATTTAAATAAAATACTTAACGATTTGCGTGTATCGAAGAGAAGTGGTGAATTAGATAACCATGAAAAGTTTATTAATCAACGTGACAAATGGAGGAATGCGATAGATTACAATGTGTTGGAAACATGTGTTAAGCATTGCAACGAAGATGTAATTATATATTTATTTAATACAATATTATATTAATTTGATTACAATGTAACTGAACGTTAATGTTTAAGTATTCTTACCTATATATATATATATATATATGTATAATATATTGATTTTGTAGGTTAGGTTGGATGCCCTAGCCCTTCTAGTTGAATCTAAGAAAAGTACATTAAAATTTACCAATGCCGAATTGGATATTATATTTTTATTTTTAATGTATAATCTTGGAGAAAAATTTGTATATGTACCTTACATTAAAAAGGTTAGAGACCTAGTATTATAATTATTCCCCAGTTAACACAAAACGTTAATATGACGTAAATTTTACGTAAATTTTATGTCATATTAACGTTTTGTGTTAACTGGGTCTATATGACATTAAGATAATTTATAATTTCATAATGTTTCGTTGTCTTTTCAGGCTTTAAAAAGAATAAAGGATAGTTTAAATGTTATGAAAAGGACGATATCGCAAGAATCTAAATTGAAACTTTTGGATCCTCCTTTAACGATAGATAATTCCGAAGCTTCATCTAAAGCAGCTCAAGAAATAGCAATGTATAATGGTTTCTTTTTAAATTTAAGAGATCTATGCGTCAACAATCTTTATCCCGACGCTACGTATTCCCGTAGAAAAAATTGTTTGCAAATACTTTCCATAATGTTAGAATTTTTGGATCAAGAATTTCGCGACATTACGTGGAATTCTAAACAGGCTGACAAAATTTTTATGTGTTTGTTATTGGACACTTATGAAACAAACAAAGAAATGGCTTTTAGAATATTGAAATCTATCGGCCCGACGATATTAGGTTTGGATGTAGAAAATCGTATTTGTGAAATAATCAATGTTGCTACCGATTTGGGTA
Source organism: Mischocyttarus mexicanus (assembly GCA_023678845.1). NCBI lineage: Eukaryota > Metazoa > Arthropoda > Insecta > Hymenoptera > Vespidae > Mischocyttarus > Mischocyttarus mexicanus. Next base: position 19,303 of record JACGTP010000011.1, on the reverse strand, counting down.
ATAGCATTAGACCGATAGATAGCATAACTGCTGCATATATGTTTAAAGTATGTATGTTGTCGCCTTTGTTACAACAAGTGCTTAGGAAATATTATAATATGAATGATTTCTCTAATGAAATCCCAGAATCTGATATTTTACAATTAATATTATTTTTGATTAGAAAATTAGAGGTATGTATAATATTTCTACAGGGTTATTTGGTAATTGGTGGTGTATACCAGCAATGGATTATTCTAACATGAAAAAATAAGTAGAAAATGTGGAATAAAATTTTCTTGTTCGTACAATAATACTTTGTGTTTTGGGGAAAAATAAGTTTGAAAAATGTATCGAGCATTTGTGAATTCCCTGCTAGTTTGTACCATCAATTACAGAACACCCTATATATTATGAAAATATATAAATATTTGTATATTTTTTTTATACATATTTTAAAATTGTATTAAAGGTTTCTTTGATGGCAGCCAAGGAGAATATAGTTATGGCAGTTACTAAATATTCTCTTTATGGATATCTCTTTTGCTTGAAAAGTTTATTATCCGATTGCGACTTGAGGTTAACCATATGATTGATTTTTATTCTTTTACGTAGTTCATTAAAATATATGTTTTACTGTATTTATTAAGATCATCTAATACAGTATTGTAGGTGGAGAAAAATTATGGAAAGAAACTATTTCTAAGCTTATATTGATGTGCTTTGAATTGAATAAAGCAGTTTCAATAATAGTGAACAGTTCATCTCCCGAAGGACACTTGCCAATGGATTTAAATCCAAATAATATAAATGGTCTATTTTTCAATCCAGATAAAGAGATAGTAACTCCACAAATGATATTACTTTGTTCGTGGCGCACGGTAAAAGAGGTCAGCTTATTGTTCGGTCATTTGGCAATTAAATCGACCATATCCAATGATAATTTACAAGGAGAATTGTTGACAGAAAATCAAGTAAGATATATCAAATTGTTATTATTTCTAAGATAAGCGAATTGTTTAATTATTGTATTATTTAATTTGATCCCGATAGTTTATCCAAATAGGGGAACATCTAGTCACTCTTCTTAGCGAAACCAAACACCGGGGTGCGTTTGAACAAGCATACGTCGGTTTTAATCAATTGTGCACTCGTTTATGGCGTATGGAAAATAGTAATTTAAATCAAGTACCTAAGCATTGGTTGCATCAAATGTTATTAGCAATAACTGGATTGTTACCTGGTAATTTTAAAATATGTGCGACTAGGAGAAGCGCGGGTGTACCTTTTATGATGCAAGTAAGTTTATTGACAAACATAAGTTCCTTTATTTTTTTTTTATTTTTAAACAAATTGAATCTATTAATTATTTTTACAGGCACTCGTTTCTTCCGAACCTTCAATTCAGTACAATGCAAATAACTCTGCATTGTATTCCGTAATGAAAATATTGTTAGGATTTACCGAACTGGAAGATAATGTAAATATTTGGTCAGACATAAAACGTGTTGTTTATGACAAAACTATATTTTCGGAATTCGAAAATCTTATCGATTTATCGAGAACGGATATAAACGAAAGTTTAACCGAGGATAATAAAATACAAGTTACCGAAATCAAAACTCACGCTTTAAATATATTGAGAGCATTATTCAGACATTCTCAGTTGGGTGATTTGATTAAAACATTTATCGCCGATGGTCTAATAGCAGCGTTCAAAAATTACGATGGCAAATCTTGGGCGGTAAAATTTGTTTTCATTATTGGCACAATATTCCTTCGTTTATAAGAAAAAATATATAATTAAAAAAAAATAATTTATTCCTTTTTGTAGGAACGAAACGCGGCAACTTTGTTGTTCAGCGCACTGATCATACGAATTTTCGGTGTGCAAAGAACGAAAGATCATATTAATCTAACGACTGATAACAAAATGACATGTAAAATATTTTTCGAAAGATATCCCAGTCTCTTACCATTCATGTTGGACGAATTACAAACTTTCGTATCAATCAACGAGAGTTTAATTAAACCAAACATACAATCGATTTTATTGTTATTGTCACGATTGTATCTCAGTTATAATTATGAAGCAGGAGATTTCAATTGGAAGGTCTTTATAAATTGTTTAAACAAAAAAAAAAAATAAAAGTAAAAGTAAAAGTAAAAAAAAAAAAGAAATTACAAAAAATCTAATCTGCGAAGAAAACAACACGTAAGGATATACATGTGATTTTAGATTGACGAATTCATTCATTTAGTTTCTCAATGTGCGAAGTCACCTGTCTGTAAAACTCGTGAATTAGCAGCCAGAGCCCTTGTACCACTGATGACTGAAACATATGCTACTAACATTATTAAAAAATTGTTTGAAATAGTAGCTTCTGGACAAACAAATCATTTGTCGTTAAATGCTATGCACGGATACATGTTACAGGTACATTTCGTTCAATTATTACATTTTTTATTTTTATAATCTACATCGTTTCCTTATTTTATATTAGATATTGGAAATAATAAAAAGGATACAAACTATAAAAGAAAAGTTAACACCCTTGGAGCTTAGTTTATTTTTCGAAGGTACAATATGGATTTTAAAGAACTTGGAAATAAACAGTAACGGTCTTGTTTGCTATCCATTAGCAACCGCCTATTTAGATACGCTTCACGAATTACTTAAAGCGGATTATAAGATGTGAGATATCCAATTAGTATATTAGATAATATTCCTGTACTTTTTTTTTTTCTTTACATTAAAAAACACTGTTTTCTTTTTTCTAGGATTATAGATTCAATTTTATTGAATATATCCAGTACATTAAAACGGCACGTTTTAGAACACAATATCCTAAAGCAAGCACCTAGTCAAGAAATCTATAAAGTTTCAGCTGTTAAGTTAATTGTTTTTATAGGACAACATTACATGTTTAATATTACAGCTAGAATACATCTTCATATATTAAGCGTACCTGAATTGGAATTGCAAACAATTGCTTGGACTACTCTAATAGAAGTTATAAACGGTGCTACTTGTCCTCACGAAAGAAGATTATTGAATGATCGTGCGATCGACGTAGCTTGCAATTCTTTAGATTATCTTCCTAAATATAATCCTGAATTGCAGGATGCAATTTTTGATTTTCTTTATGCGAGCCTAATGTTTATGGATAAATCTTCGGCCACGGAAGATCTTTACGACAAACAAGAAATTTGTAATCTAGTCTTGAACAAAATGAGAATTAATATTAAGAAACATACTTATTGCGAAAGGAGGAGTTACTTGAGATTACTTGGCAAATCTTACTGTACTTTGCATTGCGAGTTGAAGGTAGAAATTATTTTAATTACATGTGGAAAAAATAAAAACGGATAATTTATTTATGTATGTAAATGTATGGTAATTTGATCAATTTTAGGACGATACAATTTCGACTAAATGTACAGAAGACGTGTATAGTTATTTCTGTCAAAATTTATGGATAAGTAGTTTGGAAGTGGACTTTCGAAGATCCGTTTTTGAAATAATGTACGAGCTTTATTATACAAATACGGACGCTTCTCGACAATATTGTAAGTATTTCAGGAAAAAAGTATAATTATTCTAATTATACATTTAATAATTATCAAATTTGTTTAATATCTCTTAGTGCCGATGTTAGAATGGTGGACAACGGTACTACAATTATTGGTCGACGATAATGTGGAAGTTAGAAGAGATGCATCTCGGTTAGTTTGTAAAATAGAATCTAATGGTGCATTGGAATGCGTCACTTCGATGATTCAAATATTTTTCGAACAATTTTGCGATATCGTTGGTTCAAATTATCCAAGCATCGCGGTTGTTGCATTATTTTGTTGGGGTATATCTTTGTGCGGAGAAATGAATTACGAAATGGACGAGACCGATGTAAGTAAAAGTTCAAATGAGTCAGGGTTATAGTGTGTAAGATTTGATTACTGTAATCAATTTCCAATCAGGTATTCAACAAGTGTAAAAATTACGACTGCTATGAGCCGGTGCAATTGTCCAATACGTGCGTGGAATACATAAAAACGATAACCAAACGGATTTCTCTTGATAGTCCATTACCTACAGATGTGTTACGTTGGTTGACCTATCACCTTAACTTGGATCTAACGAAAGCTACAAGTTTTCGTAAACTAGTATCTTCCTACGGGGATTGCGTACCTGTTATTGAAAAAAAATTACGAGATATCTTGGATCCAACCTACAAGGATAAATTACTTCAAATTTTAGCATACGAAAAATACGCTTCTTTACATTCCCAAGAATGCTAGTTGATTAAAAAAAGAATCTGATGTAACATAATTTAAAAGTAGCATTATAGAGAGATATTCTATTGCGTTAGTAGCTGGATATTATAAATGACAAATAAAGGATAATTTTCCAAAGAACGAATTTATTTCAAAACATTTATATTTTTTTTTAAATTTTATTACAATAAAATAAAAAATTTTGTTATACAATAGTTAACAACAGTAACAATAAATAAATAAATCAGGAGAAAGGGCGCGATGGAAGAAATTCAAATTATAAGAAACTGACTCGAAATACGATATATATCGATTCTCGATAGTGGAAAATGGAAGTTACCGATAGGGATAATCGAAATTATGGGGAATACTCGATAGAGGGTGCTAGATAGGCGTGTTCCCTCTCCCTCGATCGTCGAAACTATCTCACTCAATTGCCGCGCTCGTCGCGTGTGTCGACGCTAGCGTCGCGGCTGGCCGTCCGCGTACTCCGGTCGTGTGTAATTTCGTGTCCTCTGTGTTAACGGCTGGTCCGCCCGTATTTTAACGAATTTTTTGATTTTTTCGCGCCTCCGAACAGTGACCTTCGTTTCTAAGGAAGGCTACAGGATATTTCGTCGAAGTCGAGGACGTAGCGGTTGATAATGTCTGGGATATTTGCTGACAGCATTGGAAAAATAAGGAAAGCCTTTGGAATAGGTGTTTTCTAAAGGCACAACATACACGAGGTAGAGAGAAAAGAAGGATAAATAGAGATAGATAGATAGATATATATATATATATACATATATAGAGATAGATCAGTGTAAAATAATGTACGTTGAGTAAGGTGAACATCTCGGCGACGACGACGACGACGACGACGATAACACGAAAACGACAACGACAGCGACAATAACAACGACTAATACGAGAAAGACTAGACAATTAAGAAAAATAAAAAAAGGATACGACATCGTTCACGACGGCTACGGCGACGAAGACGCAGACGAAGACGAAGACGGTAAGGACGAGTACGGCGGCGACGGTGACGGTGACGGTGTCGGCACGCAGTACGCACGCACGCGTAGAGGAAGGGCAACGAATAAGAGGAGGAGGAGGAGGAGGAAAAGGAAGAGAAGAGGGAGACGGTGACACGGGAGGAGGTTGTCGAGAAGGTGTGGAGGAGGTGGAGATCAAGTAGCGGTCGGAGGATCGGTCGGAGGATCGGTTGGAGGATCGGTTGGAGGATCGGTTGGAAGATCGGTCGTCGCCGGCGGTCGTCGGGATAGTGTAGTAGGTGGTGGCATTAGTAGTGGTGTTAGTGGTGCTCCTCCGAGTATTATTATTAGTATTAGTAGTATTAGTGCTCCTCGTGATGGTGCTCTTACAATTAGTAGTAGTGGTGCTCCTGTATTAGTAGTAGTAGTAGGAGTAATAGCAGTAGCAGTAGTGGTGGTAGTAGTAGTGGTAGTGGTGGTGGTGCTGATGCTGGTGGTGCTGGTGCGGCGCCCGCTCTGCTGCTGCTGCTGCTGCTGCTACTCTGCTGCTGCTGTCTCTGCTGCTGTCGCTGCTTCTGTCGCTGTCGCTGGTACTCGTGGGCCCACGGTGCGTCTACGCCAGGCATGGAACGCCGGACTCAGTGCGCCCGTTTCAAATCGTTACGAGCCGTTACCGCAGACTCCACGTCGAAGTAAGGAGAAAGAGAGAGAGAAAGATAGAAAGAGAGAGAGAGAGAGAGAGAGAGAGAGAGAGAGAGAGAGAGAAAAAGAAAGGAAAAGAGAAAAAGAGAGAAAGAGAAGGTGAGTCGCCACAGAGAGAAAGAGATCGAATCGGTCGACGACTCCTCCTCCCCCCTCACCCTCCCATTTACCCACCCACCACCTCCTGTCCCTTCCGTCCACCGTGCTAACCCCCTTTCCCCCTTCCTACCTCTCTACCTTCTGAGAGGTCTTGACCCACTTGCCGTCTACTCCTGCGAAGCTGTCATCCCTTTCTCGGGTTTTCGCGCCTATTTTGCACTGACAGAGAAAAACCTAAGAGATATAATATAGTTTTTCAATCTACGACCAATTACGAACTATTACGATTTCATTTTTATCCTCTGTCGTTCTAATGGATGATAGAGCGGTGATGAGAAGGGGTAGGTAGGGGGACGGGAAATTTTTTTCATCGTAGGTTACAAATAAGTTGGAACGAGGTTGAAAACTGGTATCAACAATGTTGGTAGAGAGATACACGACCGGCACGGACATCTGCGATTCCTAAAGTGTGTCCTTTCCAAACAGGGAATGTTAAATAGCCTTCGCGCTTGATCGACTAACGGAGCATTCTCGAATGGTCTTTCTTGACCTAACTCCTCTCTCTCTCTCTCTATTTCTCTATTTCTATTTCTATTTTTATCTAATTAGCTCGCTTTCTTTCTTTCTATCTATTTATCTATCTATCTATCTCGTTGCTCGTAGAAAGGGTCATCGATCTTTCGAAATCGTTTCTCGTCCACGCCTCTCGTTTCAAGGACGCGTTCGTCTACCCAACTATCTATTTCTTTCTGTATTTTCTCTATTCAGAGTAGAAGAAGAAGAAGAAGAAGTAAAAGAAGAAGAAGAAGAAGAAGGTTAACACACCGTGCCTAGAAGAAAATCAAGTTTTCCTTACGTTATAATATTGCATTACCGTTGTTTGTTTATTACAGGAAAAAGAAAAAGAAACTTTCTACGATAATAGAAAGGGACAGTTTTTTAACGGTATTTTAATAAATCCTTATCATTTAGAAATTTTTATCGTGACAAGTATTAAAATTAATTGGTTAAAAAATCATCGATGTATTTTACCGACAGATAAAAAACTATATATTCCTCAATTTATATTTCAATGTTATCTTATTTATTTATTTATTTTCTCGAAGATGTATTTATTAATATAATTTATTCCTATAAGGAACGAAAGTGACAAATTCATTATTTGTCGCTTATGTTTAAATTTCCCGCGTGTTTCGATTGTAAATCAAAATGGCGTTTAGCCCGCGAAAACAAACAATATTTAAATGAGCGTAAACTATTTTCTTATCTTGATCCGCTTGTCCGTCCGTCTGTCCGTCTGTCTGTCCGTCTGTCTGTCTTTATTTCTGGTGCAAATCGATTAGGTATCGGAAATTATACCGGAAATTGAATACGCGAACGAAATGTTTGTTTATCTCTCCTCCACGTTGGCCTCATTACGTAAGCAGAACGATGAACAGTATATATATGTACGTATACATATATGTTTAGTGTGTTAGTATTTATTAGACCTATGTACATATTCAACCATAGTCTTCTTCATATACCCGCATGCTTGGTCGTTTTCGTCGTTTTCTTCTTCTTCGTCGTTGTCGTCGTCGTTGTCTATGGTTATATGTGTTTATGTCTGTCTGTCTGTCTGTCTGTCTGTTTCTTCTGTGTACCCGTTCGTACCATTCAACTCGCGTATTCAACGGAAAGCAGAAGAAGAAGAAGAAGAAGAAGAAGATGAAGAAGAGAAGAAAAGTATTCTCAGAAGATATAGAAGCGCTCGTTTGAAAAGCCTTTTCGGCCGTTCTTCGGATCGTGGCTTCGACGATCTCTCGGGGTGATTGTACTCGTAAAAAAGGTATTTCTGGTATCCTTTCTTAAGGACCGACAAAGAAGGGAGAGAATGAGAAAGAAAGAAAGAAAGAGAATGAGAGAGAGAGAGAGAGAGAATCCAGAGCTCGTTTCTTAGAGGAATCTTCTTCCTCAATCGCCTTTTCCGAGCATCGTGATATGCCGTTCGATGATGCCGTTCGTTTAGAAACGTTTCTTTTAACGAGATATATAGTCTATTTATTTTTCTACCCCTCATCATTTTGATAGTCATATTTTTAATGAATCATTTCTCGTTATTTGGTCATAATTTTATTATATAATTGTTATTAGTTTATATGAATTTTTATTCGATATAAATAATTGGTCAGTTTTCGTAATTAGGGTACAGTGTGTCCTGTAGTATATTAATGCTAATCAAATAAATAGGAACCTTAATGACAATCATATTTTTAATAAATAATTTCTCCTTATTTGGTCATATATTTGTTTTTAGTATATAATTGTTATTAATTTATATGAATTTTTATTGGATATAAATAATTTATCAGTTTTCGTAATTAGGGTACGGTGTGTCCTGTAGTACATTAATGCTAATCAAATAAATAGGAACCTTAATGACAATCATATTTTTAATAAATCATTTCTCATTGCTTGGTTATCATTTTTATTTACATAATTGTTATTAGTCTATATGAATTTTTATTGTTAATATAAATAATCTGCTTGTGTTTTTATTTGTGATATGGTTGTGTCAAAGTTACAGATTGATAGAAAATACATAGTTATATTTTATTATAAATATTAACCCAATATAAAAATAGAAACCTTAAAGATAATTATTAATTAGTTTAACAGAGTGATTCTCAATCTGTGATGAACCGTCCAATATTGGGCCTCATTAAACTTTTAATGGGAAACGGAATGATAGCAAATAACTTACCCCAGAGGCAAGAAAAGTAATTAATTTGTAAGACATTTTCAGAAAGTTCTAATAGAAATACTGCACCTATTAGATGTATCTTTAAAATACAGAAAGTTTTGTTCTTGTTTTATTTTTCTTTTCTTTTTTATCATAAACATTCGTATCGTGTAACATTTCGTTACAGAAATAAAATAATAGATTCTACAGTGGAAAAAAAAGTCGAGATATGCTGTAGGTTTTAACAGCCTACGCATAAATACTAATACATATCCATAAATAATTGAGTTAAGCAACTTTTGTTTCAATGCAAACCAATTGAATTGCATCGATCGTTATTCGATAGGCTAAGAATTACACTTTGTAACATACGTCTTGTTTTCTATTGGTTTTCTACCAATCGAAGAATATGGCAAGGATTATGACAGCATTTTTTACGTAATAAAATCAACTCTCATCTTTCGACTTTTTGCTTTTTTAAATATAACAAATAAGTACGTTTATCTATTATTATCTATGATAGATGACACTTTTTTTTACCGATAACCTTTTAACATTTTTCTTCTTCTTCTTCTTTTATTTACTACTCGAGCTAGCAATATTATAGCCGACCATTACTTAAAAGAAAAACGTTTTCCATCGTCAATATTCTATATCGAGAAAATGTTTGTTCTTACGAGTTTCTCGAGTTAGGCAAGCTAAAGTTCTTTTTTTTTCCTCTAAAGAGTCTTTTGTTTGATAGAAAATATTATCGCTTAGATTAGAAATGAAAATGGGAAACGCTTAGAAACGTATTAGTTAAATTGATGGTTCTTAGAACTCCGTCGACTAATTGAATATTTATTTAAATACGTTTGAATATATTTCTCTTTTTTTTTTTTCTGAAGCGATAAGAGAAAACTTCATACTCGTCGTAGGTCGTTTAAATATTTCCGTAATTAATTCTAACGAAATTATATATTTATTTTTTTACCTCCAGTAATATTAGTTTACGTTTTTTTATTTTTTTATGGTTATTTATTGGGTTAAGTATTTCAAACGAATTTTTTTATATATTTAAAATATTACAAATTATTTATATTAGGTTGTTGAAAAAAAAATGTCGAATTTTCCCATTTAATTGTGGCCAAAAGTCCGACATTTCTTTTCCACCAACCGAATATATTTAAAAAATAATCTACACAAATAATTATTTATATATATATATATTTATATTTTTTATTGACCGTGTATTGCAATAAAAACGAGAAATTTTTTTTATCATAAAATCTTCCAGTTAATAATTATATGCAAAAATTAATCGTAAAAAAAAGTTATGAAAATGAGAATGAGAAACGAGTAGAAGGATTGAAAATATTGTTTGCTTAGTTGCATTTTCCATCTTTTATGCGTTTAATAAACGTCGATATGGGCAAACGACCGATCGACAGATGCTCGTTACGTAGTACTATACACTTTTTGTCTTTCTCTTTCTTTCTTTCTTTCTTTCATTCTTTCCTTCCTTCATTCTTATTGTTGGTATTTGCCTTGCGTCTGAGTTTTCTTCGAAGAGCCACGTTTTCTTCGATCCCCACAAGAAGTTACGAACATCGAAATGTCTTCGACGTGCCGATGCATTCTAGTCTACGTTTTATAAACTCCTTACCGTTCACAACGATTCTTCTTCAACTTTATATTCATTCGTCCTTCTTATATATTTTTCTATCAGATTATTTTTATCCATAGAGCTATCTATTTCTTTTTTTTTTCTCTCTTTTTTATCACCAAGTTCCTTTTATCTTTCTCCATTATTTGAAATTTCTTCGGTACTAAACTTTATTCGTTTCTGTATGGTTACCATCGACATTTTTATTTATTTTTTTGTTTAATTTTTATTTCAAAATATATACAATTAATAGAAAAAGAAAACAATTATATTTTTTCGTTAGTTTTTTTTTTAATTCGTAAAAATGCATAACTCGTTAAATATTCATTAAAATTTGATGATATTTCTCATCATTTAAGGAAGAACATCAGTTGAAGTCAAACCTGTTAGATCGTTTTGAATTTTTTTCTATCATTCAACTTTAATGTGTTTTAAAATTTGTGTGAAAATTAGAGATTGATTGCATCGTAAATTTGCAACGTTGCTATTTTGGTAAATATGAGGCAAAAAACATGTAATAACAATATTATTTTTGAATTTACATAGCAAAACAAATAATGTCTCCTCATTTCTTAAAACAAATACAAATTTGTTTTTGAATACAATTTTGTTTATTTAGTAATTGATCTCCCCTTGCACCATTCTTCGCAAATCCTTGATGTTCCTACTTAATATCAAAGTTTTTCTTTTCATTATTATTATTATTATTATTATTATTATTATTTTACTATTTAATTAATTTTGTTTTTCGTTAGTAACGATATACAATTTTCTATGTTAGGAAATGAAGTTTTTAACATAAATTTGTTATTAGATATTTTTCGTTTAAAAATAAATATTCTTTATCGTAATTATTAACTTTTTTGTTTTCCTTTATTGTTTACTTGCAAGCGTACGAGGTTTGAAAGCTCGAAAATGGAGAATCGTTACGTAAGCTTGGTGTACTACACTACTACTACTACTACTACTATTCTAGCAATTGTCCTTTCTACCTACCTTGCTCGTTTTAATAGACGAAGATAAGGCAGAGACGAGTACGTGCGTTAAAACTACGTAGAACGTTAATACCATTCTACACTCATTTTCCTTTCCCTCGGAGGAACATGCGCGGACTTTGCTCGTTACGCTATTTATCGGCCTTTATTACCGATTTTTATCACTTCCTTTCTTAAGTATATAAACATACACACACTCTATGTTGCATGTGTTTGTCTGTTATTTCAACAACATCCAACATCTTATTTCTTTATTTATTTATTTATTCAATCCTCATCGAAAACATACGTTCTTATATTCTTTCTCTTTTTTTTTAACTCTTATCACTCCAAGAATTTTCCAAAGTGATTTGTATCCAACTCCAAACAATTTTTGTTCATTTCGAAGTGATTAAAAAGACTTTCCATAAGTTTTATGAGATAGTTCTGTTTATTATTAATAATATTTGTTAATGTTGAGTAAACACAGGAAACAGTACAGAACAATTTTGTTTTTTTATAACATTGCAACATTTTGGCAGTAAAAAAATAAATGAGATTTTAATTAGATTAAATAAAAAAAAGTCGAAGTTGAAGTTTTCATTCTGCTACTCGCTGATAGCGACGACAAAATTCTTACAAATAAAAATCATTTTGATTGTTCCTTATTACTGTACTTCGTGTGAAAAATAAATGAGGTTTTAATTAGAGTAAAAAAAAGAAGGTCTAAGTTCGAGTATTCTCCTCCTTCTTCTACTCGTTGGTTGTGGAGGGAGCTTTAGCTACTTGACAAGAAAGTCTCCTTCTTTCCGGACCGAAGTTTCTCGCGGTGCATCTTATTCTCACTCACTCAGTTGCAAACGATACGGCATCAGACAAACTTCTACTATGTTTGTGTGTTTTCTATACTCAAATTCTACATCTATTCATATCTTCAGTATTATTATTTTATCCCAAAATTTTAACGTAGAAATACAATTGCTAGAATCAATTGATCAATTCAATTCAATTCAGTTCATCGATCACCGAACTTGAGTAAATCAAAGTTAAATTAAATCTTAAATTCTAAATCTATTCATATCCTCGATATTATTATTTTATCTCAAATTTTTAACACAGAAATACAATTGTTAGAATCAATTGATCAATTCAGTTTATCGATCTACGAATTCGAATATTAATCAAAGTTCAATTAAATTTAAAAGAAGAAACATTTGCTTAGATTTTTCTAATCTTTGACGATATTGGATAGAAGAAGTGAGAATTGTGTTTGTGGTGGTTGATGAATCATATCCCAAACAAAAAAAAGGCCAAATTGAGTTTTATTTAACAGACTGACCATCATCGTTCTCTTACACTTCCATCCCCCGTTTATTCTTCATTTTCTTTTTCTTCTTTTCCCTCGTCATCTTTCGGTCACCGTTCAAGTCTCCATTCGTCGTGTGCGTCGTGAAAAAGTGGAATTAGGTACGGCCCGAAACTCGATCTCTTCTTTCATCCAAACAAAGGAATCCGAGAGTAGTGCAACGCGATACTCATGGGGTTACTCTCTTGGATATACGTCTCCTCCTCCTCCTCCTTCTTTTCCTCGTGTCGTGATTTTGGACGATCTTTTTAGACGGTAAATACTTGATGCAAGGGGTGGGCCAAAGGTTCCCCTAGCTGGGTCAAAAGTTTCTTAGGCTATTTTTAAATATCAATTACTCTTCCTCGAGACTCGTTAACCTCTCTATGTAATCCGATTTTCTTTTTTCGAGGCCATTTGAAACTACTAAATATTTTCTACTTTAATGACCTAAACTCCTACTTGTTGTTTTTTTTTCCCCCAGAATATCTTGAGTTTATAACAATTTGTATTTTTAATAGAGAGAAAAAAAGAAAAGAATAGAATTGGGTTACTCGAAATCTTATATTAAGTCGTCCCATAAATTTCTTTCTTATTTTTCAGTATAAAATAATTTCTTTGCGTTTTATTTTATATTATTTTACTTAACAATATATACGATTTTATTTTTATTATCTTTATCATAATACTATGGGATTTAATATTAGTAAAATAATATTAAGTGAAAAAATTCGCGTGCGTGAAATATTTTTAGACATACGCCAATTGTGTTTGTGAACAATTTTTATTTCATATCAACGTCTTTTAAATACAAGTATACATTATTATTATTATTATTATTATTATTATAATATCGAATTATTGAGTATTTTAAGTATAATATTAATTTAGAAAAAAAAATATATGAAAAACTTGGCACGTAAATTATTGGTCAAGATTTTAATCGCGTAATTAAAATATAAGTTAGCTCATAAAATCTGTCGTTTGGAGAATAATTGATTTTAAATACCAGTAAAGAAAAAAAGAACTTTAGGACCATCTAAAAAGTTTCGATTCATCTTTATCATGATGAAGTTATATTTTTCACGATAAAACAAAGTTTTGATTCATCTATATCGATGTGACGGTAAAAGATAAATATTATAGGGATAAAATTCTTCAGGGCTTTTATTCAATTTTGTATACTTTAATCTATCCATCCCATTCGATAATTATTTTTCATAACACTTTCATCGTTCCCATTAGCCAGAAACTTAATTCTAACTTTTATTTATTTTTTTTTTTCATAGTAAATTTTCTATATCGTAAACCCATTAGGCTAACTCATTACTTTCGAACGTTGACAAAGTTTGTATTTTTCTTTATTTCTCTCTCTCACTTTCTCTTCTTTCTAAAACCTTTCTTAGTGAGTCACTTAAATACATTAGTTTTTACTAACTTACATTTGCTTAAAGTAAGATGAATAAGAAGAGAAAGAAAAGTTGGAAACATTAAAAACATTGTAATAGATTTTCGTAAGACGACGTTAAGTCGTCGTTGTTGTTGACACTGACACATAATCGATGAAGCATTAAGAATAATGTTCGAAGTGCACTTTGATGACGAGGTTTAAACTATATCTCTACTTATAGTTATCTTTTACTTGGTAATTGACCCGCCTGCCTTTCGTCCATTATTTTATCGAGAAAGAGAATGAGAGTGAAAGAGAAACAGAGAGAGAGAGAGAGAGATAGGCAAATAAAAAAATAATTGAACATAGTTTTATGCGTTAAATTAAAATATACAAATGATATTTTATTAGTTCGGTAGTTTTAAATCATAAATTTTGAAAGACCCCATATAGGGTTGGTAGCGTATTTTAATTTCGGGATGACAGAAATTTGAGTAAAAATAAAATTAATTTCAAAACCAGTTTGACTGCACTACAGGTGTAATATGTTTGTGAGTTTATTATAGCGAAAGAGAAGATAGTATAAAGTTTTTTATGAAGAGTCATAAAAATATTTATTCTTGTATATAATTAGAGTTGCCAAGTGGAAAAATTGAAGTCTTGTTTCAGATAAATAATCACCATTTATAAACAATATATTAATACGTAATATATTAATCACGTTAGATTAATAGACAAATTTATTAGCAATTGAATTGAAATATTTCTAAATATAATAAAAATAATAATAATAATAATTAGAGTTAATATTTGATAAGAGAAAAATAAAATGACAATCGATCGAAAATAAATAATATTTCATTATGTAAATCACAATTATTAAAATGATCCAATAGGTATATAATTATTATCAAAATATTGTTTCTTTTTATTTCTTAAAGCACATTAACAATATTTGATTAAATTAAAATATCGATCTAATAGCGCAGTATTGAAAAATCGTGACCTGTCGTATCACTATCTTCCCCTTCCATTTTTTTGTTCCACGAGGCATCAACTTCCAAAACGAGCTGTCAGAAAGTTTTAAACTCGTTTCAAGCCCTCTCTCCCACCTTCTCTCTCTCTCTTTCTCTGTTACTCTGCAAACCGTTGTATCGTCGTTCCCCCTTGTTTCCTCGCTCGTAAAGTTTCGAGGCTTCGAGATGGCGTGCGTTTTCAGGCGAGAACATCCCTCCGGAAGGTGATGCTCGTCAAACGATATCTCTTAAAACAAGCGCCCTTTTTACGAGATTCCCCGTTTGACGGGTCGTTCTTTCTTAAATCGGGGGCGGGCGTCCTCGTTTATTTTTTGGTATCATTTTATTTTATTTTATTTTAGTTTAGTTTAGTTTTTGTTCTTTTTCCCTTCCCTTTATAAAATCTGTCCTTTTAAATAAAGAAAAAGAAGCTAAAAATAATTTTTCAACATTTTCTAGCTTACGATATAAAAATCAATGACTTTTTGAGGTGTATCAACAAACTGTATCAACACACAATTCTAATTTTTATTCAATCAATAAATTAAATGATATTTAATTAAACGTGACGAGAAATGCAAAAATTGAAAGAAGTATTATTTTACAATATTTATAATAAAATACTATTTATCCAGTATCAACGAAGGACCTTTATGTTACTTTTTAATATTATTAGATTAAATGTTATCTGATTACAAAATAATCTTACCAACATTTGCTCGAAGGTAAATTAACGTTCGTTTAAAATAATTTAATATTTGGACAATATGAAAATCCGATTAATTTTGAAACAATTTATATTAAACCATATATATTGATGATTTATTCTCATCAAAATATAAATTGAAATTCGCGTAATTTAACGTTTTATTCGTCGAGGATAACGAAAACGTCCGACCCAGTTAATAACGAATAATAAAATGCAAAATATATGTTTTTCTCGCGTGGAAAAGTAAGGGTTAGGTTATGCTAAAAAAAAGGGGTTTTAAGGCTACGTAAAGAATTGTAAAAAGCTTTTAGTATACCCGTTGTGTTATAGTACAGCAAAAAATAAGTATACCTATAAATATATAGATATATACCACTTATACTAGACCATCCTGGAATAAAAGATGCTCGCGATAGCACGGAAGATGCTATTTACGCACCGGAAATGACAATAAATAGGAAACGTGTCTCGTAGTAGTGACACGTGCGAACTTTTCTTTCATTCACGTTACTATATTTGGTATCATCGGTTTATATTCTACCTATTATTGATTTTCTTTTTCATATTATATCTACCCAAGTAGGATGATGACTCGTAGATAATAGACAAATTACATTTCAAATCGTATAAAATGATTTCTACTTTTTTTTTGTTAAATATGGGATACATATCTTTTAGTTATCTTGCATTTATTATTGCAATGGTGAAATTGTTGGTGGTATTATCGAGGGGTTAAAGGGACAGTTACGATATTCTTCGAAGTTTCTAACGTAAGTCTTCTTCGTGCTATAACCTTTTCTATTAGCAAATTAACATTCACGTCGATACATTACCGTCACGTATCCGCAGGATAGTTTCTTAGCACGCGACTTTGAGCCGAGGAACTTCGAAATGTGTGAAAGACGAAGAAGTACGATGACTAAAACTTATTGTTGGAAAAGAAAAATAAATAAAAAAAGGATAAATAAGTGTAGGAAAGTAAAGAGCAGGAAGGAAGGATGAAGGTAGAATTCGAAGGATGAAGGGTAGAACTCGAAGGATTTTCTTCTTTTTCTTGTCCTTTTTCTCCTTTCTCTCTCTCTCTCTCTCTCTCTCTCTCTCTCTCTTTCACTCTTTCACTCTTTCTACTTTCTTTTTAAATTTTATTTTATTTGATCTTTTTTTTCTTTCTTTTTGTCGTTATGGGGTCGTAGTTTGAACGACGACGACGACGACGACGGTCAGGTAGAAACGTCATTGTCCTTTCCCCCCCATTGACAATTTGAAGAAGAAGCGAGGAGTAGTGGCGCCCTTTGCATATTACACAGCTAGTATTTCGAATAAATTATACTTTTTCTCTCTCTCGCACTCTCTCTCTCTCTCTCTCCTATTCGCCGAAAAAGAATCGCATTCGTTCTCTTCCGAAGGATCTATCGAGCTATAAATAATACATAAACGTGAATATACCGTGGAATTTCGAGGAGCGTGAATCGTCGAACGACGTTTTGAAGAAGGAAGAGAAGGTTGAAAAGAGGATGTTGGAATGGTTCGAATATGAGAGGGTGAATCATGTTATAGGGTAAAAGAAAAATAGGATGAGAGAAAGAGAGAGAGAAAGACGATAACTGACCCGATTTAAAAGAGGATGATCGGTGAAGAAAACGGATATCTAATAATCGTTATCCTTGAAAATTCATCGAATTTCTTTCGAATAAAGATGTTTGTAACTCCTGTTCTTTCTTTCCACTTTCAATACTGTATTTGTTTTTTCTTTTTTCTATTTTATATACGTATTTGTATTCATATATATATAGAAAGAGATCTCAAGTTTTCTTTCTTTAAATGTTAAAGTATAAGTTATAATATAAATTATAATAAATGAATAAATATTTTTTCAAACCTTTTTCCAACTAATTTGATATCAATTAATATTAATCCAATAAAGATGAATTTGTAATATCATTTTAATCCAAACAATTTTCTACACACTATTGCCAAAAAGTTTGAAATTATTTCGTAAATTCGAGCAAATAGGAATATTTATTTAAACAAAATGAATGCATTTAGAGAATAGTTTTTTATTGAGATACGATTATTTTTCTTCGAATTTTGACTTTCATCGAGAAAAAAAGAAATAATCATAATTATTTTTAACACCACTTTCATATATACTGGATCATCCTGGGTAGTTAGTTTTCTCGAGTATTTCTAATTGAATATTTTCTCCTAGCTTTTTCGTAGAAGTTGGCAAAGATGTTTCAGTAGGAAAATTCATCTCGAACATTGCTTTTAACCCTTTTGGAAGGTTGAATATTTTTGGCAGAAGTTTTTCGTAAGAATGGATTACTTTATTGTCAGTGTATTTTTCATTAATTGATTATATTAAACGTAGTTAACAATAAATTCTAATCGTTACTCTTCCAAATTAAATATTACAAGAAAGTTATTTTCGAGCATAATTATTTGTGTGACAATATTTGTAACAAATATTAATACACAAACCGACATTGCATTCTTTGCATTCATCATCGACAAATATACGCATCCATAATCCACGTTGTAAACTTTTACCAACCGTATGTATTCATCCAAATCTCACTCAAAGGTTTTTAAACTGATTGTATAGATTATAAAAAAGCATTAACGGATGTAAGAAAAAAGGTTTATAATTTTTTTAAAACATATATATTTATAATTAAACTTGTAAATATTTAATATACAATAACGATTGATCTCTTGAAAATTGGATCGGTGTATTTGATTTTGTGTTAACGGAAATCGGTGAACGATTAAAATCTTTCGATCGATAGTTTCATGTATAATTTATTACATAGATATATAAATATGTATGCAGGAATGTTAACTAAAGGAACAGAAAACGTAGAAACGGAAGAAGACATTATTTTCAACGTACTTTTCTGGTAAACGATCCGTCATCCCTTTGTACCTTACGATTCTCCAAGTCTACCATTATTCGTCTGACGCACTTGTCCTTTTCCCTTTGTATTATATTATATATATATATATATATATATATACCTCCATTCGTGAATAACGTTTTATACACTTTTAAGTTTAACCGAGGAGAGGGTAGGAGAGGATGAAGAAAAGGTGGATTGCTTGGGAAAGAAAGAAAGTACTCATAAAACGTTGTTAAACGTAGCTAACTATATTAAAGAGACCGTTTACTATTTTTTTAAAATATTTTTTCCTTCATTCTATTTTGAAACGAATTCTTTTTTTTTACATGTATTTTAAATATATTACATTAAAATATAAGAAAAATCTAAAATATATTAATTAATATTATAGATATACACGGTAGGTGTACTATTACTTTTGAAACAAATTTTCTTTTAATTTATTGTATAATATTTTATACTTTTAAACAATATTGAAGAGACTTTTAACTATTTTTTTAACATATATACTACTTACGTATATAAAATTTTGAACATATAGAAAATATAAATAATTATTATAAATGG